>CM035429.1:69585559-69705559 GCA_020310875.1 Ceratopteris richardii | reverse complement strand
CAAATTCAGAAAATGAGAACTTGTTTATGATGTATGGGTCAAGTGAAAGAGTGAATTCAGATTTTACATGGTACATTGATAGTGGTTATAGCAACCGTATGAGTTGCAATAATGTGGGAGATGTTGCATTGAATGGATCTCAAAGCTCCAAGGTGTTGAAGGATGTGTTGCATGTGCCAACCATCACAAAGAGCTTGGTTTCGGTAGGTCAAATGGTTGAAAGAGGTTATGAGGCGAGGTTCAATGATCAAGGATGTTTTGTTGAAGACCCCATGCAGGACTACAAGCTCATAGCAAAAGGAAAGAATCAAGGAAGACTCTTCATCATGGACGTAAAGCCATCAACCCCTTACACTGTCTACTTGTCAATTGGAAATAAATAGATTGTAGAAATCGACTTATGGAATAGAAGAATTGGGCACATAAATTTAGAAAGGATGAAGGACATGCAAAAGAAGGGCTTGGTGAGTGGTTTACCTAATCTTACATCTCAGAATATGCAGCAACATTTGTGCCATGCTTTTCAATTAGGAAAACAAAGCAGATTGCCATTCAACAAGGGAGCACATGTGAGCAATGAAGTGTTGAATCTCATACACACAGATGTATGGGGGCCTACAAGGGAGCCATCCATTAGAGGTAATAGATATTTTTTCACATTTATAGATGATCATTCAAGGTTTGTTTGAATGTATTGCATGAAGTCAAAGTCAGAGGTGTTTTACCACTTCAACAGGTTAAAAAACCTAGCGGAGAAGGAAACAGGGAAGTATATAAAGACTCTCAGATCGGATGGAGGGGGAGAGTATTTTTCAAATGAACTTTCAGGTTTTTTACATGACCATGGCATCAAAAGGAAATTCACTTGCAAGTATACACCTCAACAAAATGGGGTGGCAGAGACGAAGAATAGATACATAGCATAAGTGGCTAGAGCTTTGTTAAATGAAATGAATGTTCCTAACTCTTATTGGGATGATGCAACAAATACAGCCATATACATTATGAATAGGTGTCCAACCTCAGGGGTACATGGAGTTACACCTTATGAAGCTTGGTGTGGTAAGAAACCCAACCTTTCACATCTCAAAGTATTTGGTTGTGTGTGTTATGTTCACATACCTCAAGAATTGAGACACAAGTTAGACCCAAAGGCAGATAGGTGTATATTTCTTGGATATTCTTCAAAGAAAAAGGATTTTAGATGCTATAACCCTTGCACCAAAGAGCTTAAGGTATCTAGGGATGTAATATTTGATGATTTGTTGCCTTGCTATGGTAGCAAAGATGTGTTACAGGTTCACGATGCATATGAAGCCGAGAAGAAGTTCAAAGAGAAACAACAAGCATGGAGATAAGTGGTCCAACCACTTCAAACACACCATCAGAGGAGAGTACTACATCAGCTTGGCATGGAAGTACAAGGAATGAAGCTCATTCAAGTGGAAGAAGTAGCAAAGGAAAGGATAAGGCAAATGACAAGGACCATGGATGGTAGACATGGAATCTACAAGTGACGAAGATATGGAAAAATTAGAAACTCTAGGATTTAAAGCATCTAAACCAAGGAGGAGGAGATTCCTACCACCTAATGGTGAGGTAAGGTCATCTAATAGGGTTAAATACCCTGTTCAAAGGTTAACTTATGATTCATTCATTGCAAGACACTATGCATACATGGGTCAAGTTATAGCTTGTGAAGAACCTAACTTTTTTGAAGAAGCAAATAAGCATAGGGAATGGATTGAAGCCATGGAGGAGGAATTCAAGGCACTTGAAGAAAATGATACTTGGTCATTGGTGCCAAGAACAAAGGACATGAAAGTCATTGGCAACAAATGGGTGTACAAGATAAAGAGGCATGTAGATGGGAGCATCTCTATGTATAAAGCAAGGCTGGTTGCCAAAGTTTTTGCTCAAACCTATGGCATAGACTTTGAGGAAACATTTAGTCCAATAGCCGTTAGAAGTTTGGTTGCAATTTTAGCCTCAAAAGGTTGGAAGATGTACCAGTTGGATGTGAAGAATGCTTTCCTAAATGGAGAGCTTGAAGAGGCAGTCTTCATGGACCAGCCCCAATGCTTTGAAGATGAGAGGTTTCCACATCATGTATGTAGGCTAAACAAGGCTCTTTATGGACTCAAGCAAGCCCCAAGAGCTTGGAACCAATATGGATACAATCAGAGTCATGCAGACCCATCACTCTTTGTAAAGAAGGAAGGTAGAAAAATTGTTTTCATTTGTATATATGTTGATGATTTGATCATTACAAAAGATGATGAAGCCAACATCAAGGACATAAAGAGGAAGCTTGGATATGAGTTTAAAATCTCAGATTTAGGGATTTTAAGGTACTTCCTTGAGATTGAAGTACTATATAAAGAGGAAGATATATACTTGATGCAAAGGAAATACATTCTAAATCTTTTGAAGAAGTTTGGCTTGTGTGATTGCAAGCCCATTTCAAATCCATTAGAAGTAAATGTTAAACTAAGTGCTCATGAAGGTGAAGAGCTGAAGGATGTGACCATGTATAGCTCAATAATTGGTTCTCTCTTGTATGCTACTATGATGAGACCATATATTGCACATGTAGTTGGAGTGCTATCTCAATTTTTATAGGCACCAAGAGTACCTTATCTTGTTGCAACCAAAAGGCTACTTAGATACCTCAAAGGATCAGTGAATGAAGGTCTATATTATCCATTTGATGATGGAATAAATATACAAGATTATTGTGATGCTGATTGGGCAGGTTCCAAAGATGACAAGAGGAGCACTAGTGGATATGTTATCATGCTAGGGAAGAAGACCATCTCATGGATGTCAAAGAAACAACCAACAGTGGCTCTCTCATCGATCGAAGCTGAGTATAGAGGCTTAACACAAGTCTCATGTGAGATTATGTGGCTCAAGAAGTTGTTTGTTGATCTTGATCTACAGGTTAAGCAAGTAGCTATTTTTTGTGACAACATAAGTAGCATATGATTGGCTCAAAATCCGGTGTTCCATGCAAGGTTGAAGCATATAGAAGTGCATATGGATCATATAGATCATATAGAAGTGTTCCATGCAAGGTTGAAGCATATAGATCATGTCAAAGGATGTCTAGGTGGAGCATGTAAATACAAAGGACCAATATGCAGATATGTTTACCAAAACATTGGATGGACTAAAGCTACAACACTTCAAGGCATGCATTGGAATGAAGGACCTAAGCATTGAGACTTGAGGGGGAGTGTTGAAAATCAAGTCTCAATCATGAAAAAAGGCTCAACCACGAGGTTTGCAAGTGGACAATAAAAAAGGAGGACCCAAAGTCGTGGAATAAAGTTAGAAGCTCCACCAAACTCAATCAAATTCAAATCTCATCATATCAGCCACCAAAACGTGCACCTAAACTGATTGGTGGGTGGTTAGCTAGATTGTAGGAAATGTAAAATTCTATATAAGCATTATCGTGCCTTTGTTTCTTGATTTCTATGCATTCCACAAGTCTCCCACTTAGTTTAATGAAGTTATAAACTCTAGCAAGCAGCCCCCTTGCTTGCTTACCTCATTTTCTCATGATTTTGCTCCTCTCTATCTAGAGATGTAGTTAGGCTTTTCCAAATCTGATTGTACCAAATTGTAGAGCATTGTTTTCTCTCTCTTCTCTTGATTTTCCTTGATTTCAAAGTTCATTTGGTCTCTCATATAGTGCCTTGAATTTTGCTAAAATTTCAAGTTATTTGGCTAAGTGAGTTGTGAGAAATTGCCAACTTTGTGAAGGTATATCTCTGCACATAAGCAAAGAGTGTTGCAAATAGGTAGCCTATTTTGCAAAGTGTGGTTCTCCGAGCTGGAACATCCATTTTGGATGATTTAAAGCTTGTTGGGTAGCTCTTATAGTATGCTCTAAGTTTGAAAATTTTCATTTTATGTCATTGTACTGGTGTAGAGAAAAGTTAAGAACAGTGAGCATATATCACTGCTTGTGGACCTAGTGGAGGGCAGCCATCTTCCATTTTTGCATTGGGGTGTTAGAATCATCCCCCATCAAAACTCCTAAGATGAGTCCATTTCACATTGAAAATCTTTACATCCCCTAATTTTTAGATGATATAGGAGATCCCAATAAACCTTTGTGGTTGAGACTGATGCGAGTGAGTTTGCTATAGGAGTGGTTTTAGTACAGGATGGTTGATAGCTTTTGAGAGTAAGCAGTTAGAACCCACTCAGAAGAGTTACTCCATCTATGAGAAAGAGTTTTATGCAATTGTCCATGCTTTGAAGAAGTGGAGTCATTATCTATAATGTGCCAAAGTCATGATAGTGTTTGATCAAGAGAGCATTAAGTGGCTCTCTAATAAAGTAGACCTTAAAAGTCTTAAGGCCCAATGGGTAGAGACCCTTTAGGAGTTTGATTATGAGCTTAGGTATATGAAGGGAAAGATTAACGCAGTGGCTGATTCTCTTAGCCGCATGCCTATGCTCAACGAACTAAGATTTACTGAGATCACTAGTGAGTTACTTGAGTCCATTAGAGGGAAATGTAGGCTTGACCCTGCATATTGTGAGATTTGGAAAGCCATAGAGAAAGGGGATCGTGATACATGGGCTTCTAGTGAGGATGGAGTATCGACGAGTACTCAAGAAGGATTCAAGTGGAAGAATTACAGTGTCCATGATGGATATCTCTTATATAAGGGTAAAGTGTGTGTCCCTAGAGACTCCGAGATGAGATGACACATTCTGTATGAGTGTCATGACACACCTAGTGTGGGAGACCCAGGAGTTAACAAGACTTATGATCTTGTTAAGAGGAATTTTGACTGGCCTTTACTTCATAAGGATGTCCTAGAGTATGTGCTTAAGTGCACTAAATTCCAGGTCAAGAAAGCTAAAAGGTTGAGGATTGGAGGACTACTCCACCCATTGGACATTCAGGTTAACCAAAATGGCTAGGTTTATTCCAACATGTACTATAGTGAAGACATCTGAGTTGGCTAGACTTTTTGTAGAGAACCTATATCGGTTATATGGTCTTCCCTTAGACTTAGTTTTTGATTGGGATAGGAAGTTTACTAGTCACTTTGGAGAGCAATCTTCAAAAGGTAAGATACAAAACTTAGCATGAGCACGGCCGAGCATCCACAGTCGGATGGGCAAATAGAGAGGGTTAACCAAATCCTAGAGGATATGCGTCAAGCATATGTGAATGAAAGGCAAACTAATTGGTAAGAGTACTTACCTATAGTAGACTTTGCATATAATAGTGCCAAACACTCTTTCACTAGGCATAATCCATTTAGGCTTATGTACAGGTTTTAGCCAAGAGCTCCTTATGCAATAGGATTGTAGAATGAGAAAGTTCAAGTTGCAAAGGACTTCTTGGAAGAGATGAACGATATGCTTAGACTTGCTAAGGATGGTATTAGGAGAGCTTAGGACAGAGCTAGAGCCTATGCTGGCCCTCAAAGGAGAGATATCAACTTTCAGGTAGGAGAATGAGTCTATCTTAGATTTCCATCTAGATATGAAACCATAAATACAGGATCTTGTCCAAAACTATCTCCTAGGTATTGTGGATCTTTCCCAATACTTAAGAGAATAGGAAAGATGGCTTACCAGCTCCAACTTCCAGAGAATAGCGAGATCCATCCAGTTCTTCATGTTAGTCGGCTTAAGAAAGGTTGGGTGAATCTGACAACCCCATTCCAGATAGTGAGGTAGTAGAGCCTATTTTTGTTCAATCTATTCCACATGAGCTTGAGAATGTACTACGCACTCGTGAAAAATGGACAAGAAGTCACTTATATAAAGAGTATCTAGTAAAATGGAAATATACTTCAGAGGATAATGCT
Source organism: Ceratopteris richardii (assembly GCA_020310875.1). NCBI lineage: Eukaryota > Viridiplantae > Streptophyta > Polypodiopsida > Polypodiales > Pteridaceae > Ceratopteris > Ceratopteris richardii. The sequence continues at coordinate 69,699,713 of CM035429.1, read as the reverse complement.
ACATGGGAGTGGGTTAGCACCCTTCAGAGACAGTTTTCGAGCTTTAAATTACCTTCCCAAGAGACTTCTTAAGGGGAAGGATACAGGGAAACTACAGAGAGACATGAACATGTGCTTTAGATACATGGGGATATAGTGGGAGTACCTTTCCATTTATTTTCTCTTACTTGAGGACCTTGCAAAACCATTTTTGAGGACAAAAATGGAATTAAGGTGAAGGAAATGTTACATTGAGTCATCTAGGAACTTAGAGGTGAACCACCTCTTAGAGTTTTTAGAAGGGCTCACACATGGGTGCCATGTCTGAAGCCATATGGTGACTCTCTTATTATATATATATATATATATATATATATATATATATATATATATATATATATATATATATATATATATATATATATATATATATATATATATATAGACACACACACACACACACACACACACACACACATATATATATATATATATATATATATATATATATATATATATATATATATATATATATATATATATATATATATATATATATATATATATACATAGAGAGAGAGAGAGAGAGAGAGAGAGAATTAAATGGAGGAGGTACGTGGCTGGGAGGTTATGCAAGTATCAATCTCCGTGTGTGAGTTTAGTGGATTCAATCAATTCAGGAACTTCTTCCCACTTCAGGATCTATGTAGAGTATCCCTAAAAAGTGAGGGGATTCATCAGAGTATTGAGTTTCAACAGCTTCCAATGCCATTTTTAGATATTCAAGTTCCTTTATTGATCCATGTTGTGGATGAAATAGAGATTGTTGGATTTGTAAACACTCAATGGATGTTTTGGGTTGAGAGATTTATGGGCATATTAAAAGGTTATGTGTGACAAATATCAAATCCAGAAGGATCTATGGCAAAGAGGTGGATGCTTGAGGGGTGCATGTACTATGTTAGTGAATACCTTGAAAGACTTCATGAAGAAGCTCCATGTGCATGGACTAACAAGTCTTCTTCAAAATTAACAGATGAGGTATTATTAGGTAAGGGCGATCCATTTCAATTTAAGTTGCAATAAAAAAGTGATGTTTCTATTTTTATTTCATATAATAGCGAATGCATGCAAGCATTCATTAGAGTATGAACACGAATGTCAAAATCTTCGAAGTAAAAGACAGAGAAACAAAAGATATGGATGTAATCTTGATACTAGTGAGAACACATATATATCTTCTTTCACAGATGGTTATATACTCGTATGCAATGAGCCAATGCAAATAATGAATGAATCTCAGATGAGCAGAGGGAGTCAATAATAGCTTGTGAAAGAAAGGTAATTTGATTTTACTTATATTCTATTTTTGCACATATATGCATAGTCCTTTCCCTTCTAATAATTTATTTTTTATTGCAGGCCTTAATGTTCATTAATATGTGGGGTTATGGATAACATATTAGAATCAAAGTGATTGATTCTTTGCATAAAACAAAGGGTTCTAGCATTGTTGCTTCTTTCAAGTAACTATCACAAGCTAGTTCAAAAGATACGAACACCATAGATAGCAAATTCGGCTATGCAGGAACCATTGTTGGTATCTGCAAAATATCATTTTGTATCTTCAAATAGGTAAAAAAAACATATATTTTTGTTGATATAATTTATTAAATTTTTAAGAACATAATAATGAATTTTCATCCTTTTATATTTTGATAGGTTATTTTTAAAGTTGATTGGTTTCGGGCCAATTGTAAAGGTAATAATTCTACATTGAGAAGGGAATTATCTAGGTTTTGGGCAACTGACTCTTCAAAAATAAAGCGATTAACTTGAGAACCATGTATTCTTCCTAAGCATATTGAACAAACATTTTCTTATAAAAGCTCTGATGCTAATCATTGATGGAAAGTCATTAATGCTCAACCTAGAGGTTGGTCATTGTTTGACAACTTTATTGTTAGAGAGATCGAAGAAAGCTATGTTGATGATTCATCATCAAATATTGATATATCGACATCTCATAGAGAAATTAGAATCATTCTACATGACAACGATAATAATCTACTTGATGGGAATGATAATACTCTATGTGCTGATTCTACTTATGATGAAGAGGAATTACTAGAAATCAATATTAGTCCATCATAGATGATGTCATTTATGAAAACACATATTTAAAAATGGAAAAAATAATAGAAATCAATAAAGATAATGAAGACAAGACTATCAAATTATGGTAATAATGAAAACACATGACTGGATTAGACAGCAAATCCCACTCTATTCATTTGGAATACAAAAGATGAATCCCACCATATAGATGAATATATATTCTTGTAGGTTAGAACTCGTGAAAAGAGCTTAAGTTTTTCCCAAAGACCTCTATAGCTTTCTAACTCGAGTTAAAGATCATTAACTTGAATCATTCGAATGGCTATTAGACAATAGATTCTCCTTTATTCAGATGGAATACATGTGAATCCCACCATAGAGATGTAAATATGATCTTTTAAGTTAGAACATGGAGCTCGGGGGTATGCCTACAATTTTGTATATAGCTTTATTTCTGAGGACCAAAATCTCTCCCATGTATGTATGCATGTGTGTGATATATGCCTATATGTGTGTGTGTGTGTATTCATGTGTATATGTATGCATGTGTTAAGTATGCACACATGTGTGTTTCACATGTATGTATGCATGTGCATTTGTGTGATATTTGCAAGAGTGGTTACAACTATGCATGTACATGTATACATGTGTGTATGTAAGTATGTATGTGTGATGTATATGTATCTACATGTGTGTTTTATATATATGTATGTGTATCTGCATTATGTGTATGTATCTATATATGTATTATGGTCCTCGTTGATTCAAGTAGCTATATAATAGAGAGGCATAAGTTTGGGAGGAGAGACATCTCTCTAGGAGGTGGTGGAATATTTTCTCATATAAATGCACAATGAAATCTACATCATAGCATACTACATTTGTATATATGTATAATTGTATACAATTTTCATGTATATTTGTATATGTACAATCCTATTTTATTTACTCTTATTTTCAATTTGATTATTATATGTTCCTCATTGATTCGAGTGGTCAATGATTTGTGTTCAATGTAGGTTATGCATATGCACTTGAAGGACTAGATGCAATGTGTGTGTGTATATATATATGTATATGTGTGTGAGTGCATAGTTTTCCCATATGTACATATGTGTATATATATGTGTAACACACAATACTGAATGTATTACCAAGTGAATGTACAAAATATAAGTAATCCATTAGGGTTATAGGCGTATGTACAATCCGAGGAAAAAAAATCTTAAAGAGGAAAAGAAGTGCCATGATGGTCCTAAGTGTGTTCACACACATCACTACCAAAATATATCAACAAATCCCCCCTAGGAGTGATGCGGTGAACAAGGATCTGGCACTCATGTATAAGGTAGTGCCAAGCTATGTGGAAAGAGATCAATCAACAAAAGGAAGTAAGCCCAAAGCTTTACGAAAAGCTTCAAACTTCTCTCGAGGCAGAGCCTTTGTGAAAAGATCTACAATGTTATCGTGTGTGGGAACATATGCCAAATTGATCTCCATCAGAGAACCTCTCCCTAACATAATGATAATGCACCTCAATGTGCTTTGTGTAAGCATGGAACGTAGGGTTCCTCGCAATTGCCAATGTGCTCTGACTGTTAGTGAAGATGCTGCTAGCAGAAGACTAACCAACACCCAAATCAGCCAAAAGGCATCTTAGCCACACACACTCAACAATCATTGTGAAAGCTTCCCTATACTCAGCCTCACACCTAGAAGTGGCCATAATAGGTTACTTCTTGCTCAACAAAGATATGCATGAGCTACCAAACATGAAGCAAAAACCACTAGTGGACACATAAGTGTCATGCAACAAGCCCGGTCATAGTAAAAAAAAGTGTAAATCTGGCAGTAGTGATCCCCCCTTGGGATAAAACAATCTAAGTAGTCAGGTACCACTCAACTAATAAAAGATGTGCTCGATTGGTTAAGAGCTAGTCAATGCAAAAACCTGCTCATCTATGAGACAAAATATTGAATATCAAGCCGAGTTATGCATAAGTAAATCAAGCATCCAACTGCCTGCTAATAGAGAATAACACCAAATGCATCTCCGGCATCATGAAGACTCAACCGTAAACCTATTTCCATAGAAGTGGCAATAGGTTTGCAATGTTCAAGGCCAAAAAGCTGCAATAATGTGTCAATATATTTTTTTTGACACATATCTATTCCACCATCAACTCACATAAATTGAATGTGCAAATAATGATACAAATGCCCCAAATATGACATCTCAAATGAGGCATGCAAATCAACCTTCAAATCAGCAATATGCTTCACATTAGCACTAGTGAACAACACATCATGAACATAGACAACAATGATCAGAAGCACATCATTTGCATGCTTAACATATAAGGTGTCTCAGTTGGAGTATTTTCAAAACCATGTGCAATCAAGAAGGCATCTATCTTTTCATACCAAGCACATGCTGCTTGCTTCAAACCATATAATGCCTTTTTCAACTTGCACACTTTGTTTTCATGCCCTTTCTACACAAAACCACCGATCTGAAAAAAATACACTTCTTCATGTAAGTCACCGTTCAGAAATGCAATCTTAATGTCCAATTGATGTACATTCCAACCATGTTGGGCTAAAAGTACACAAACGCTACAAACGATAGTCAATCAAGATGTGGGTGAAAAGTTCTCATCAAAATCATTGCCTCTTTCTTGAGCATAACCTTTTTGCAATAAGCCTAGCCTTATACCTATCAATTGTTTCATCACAATTACACTTTAGCTTGTATACCCACTTAGTGCCAATGGCCTTCTTGCAAACAGGCAAGTCACATAAACACTAGGTACCATTCTTCATAATAGCATCATATTCTGAGTGCATAGCAGCCATCCAATTTTTTGAATTTTGTGCTTCCTCAAACAAAATAGGCTCATTCTTATCACAAAGACTAGAGGCAACCATAGCATAGCAATCTGATGCAAAAGAACCATGGAGCCTGAACGAGTACAATATGATAGAAGTGCATTTGATTTGCTATCTCACAAAGTTTGCACTAGCCATTTAGGCATAGTTTTTTCCTCCTCTATATCAGCCCTCTCATTAACAAGTGCATCATGTAAATCTGCATAAAAAATCGAATGATCTGCATCATCATGTGGAACCTCCAAAGGTTGAGAAATTGCCTCATTTGGACTAGCACTAGATTGTCCACCTATAAAAAGAGGCAGCAAAGTTTCATACACACCTTTGGAGCTAACTGATGTCTCCTTAGTACATGAAAGTATGTTTAGTATGTGGATGATACAAATGATAGCCTTTGCTTTCAAAACTATACCCAAAAAAAATAAATTTCATACCTTTATCATCCAATTTCTAGCACTGTTGTAGAGGCACTAATGCATATGTCAAACAACCAAAGATGCACAAATGAGCAACAGATGGCTTGCAACTATGTTAAGCCTCATATGGAGTGATAGACTGCAATTCTTTAGTTCGACACCTATTAAGTACACATGTTTCACACATAACAGCCTCAAGCCAGAAACTATGTGGTAAAGCCTGACTCTTGATCATACACCTCACCATCTCCATGCGTGACCCATTCTTCCTTTCTACAGCTCCATTTTTTTGAGGTGTATATGGCACTATGCACTGATGTTTTACCCCACATTAAGCCAAAAATGCATTAAAATCAAAAGACATATATTCCCCCCTCAATCAAAATAGAGGGTGATGATTTTACATGTTGGTAGATTTTTAGCCAAAATCAGAAACTATTTGAAGCACATAAACAATTCAGACTTTGCTTTCAATGGATATACCCATGCATGCTTGGAAAAATAATCAATGAAAGTCACAAAGTAAAGTTAGTTCCCGAAAGAGGGTGTCTGCATAAGACCACAAACATCACTGTGGACAAGCTGCAATTTCTCAGTAGCTCATATTCAACCATCTTTTGGGAAGGAGGAATGTTGCATTTTGCCCAAAATATAGCCTTCACATACATGTTTCCTAGGTGGCTTAAGTTTGGGCAGAGGACACCATTTCAGATTTTTCAGGCATAGCAAACCAGCAAAATTCAGATGATCAAAGCATGCATGCCAAAGTTTTGCATTTCTCATAGATTGAGAATCTTGAACTGCACATTTTGAATCATTCACATGTTTTGCATAATTTATGAGCTTATACAACCCATGAGATAAAATGCTAGAAGCAATAATGATGTCTCCATTTGACAGATCATGAATTGTGCATCTTTCATCAACAAATTTCACAACCAAGCCAATCTTGTCTAATGTTGAAACTAATCAGAGACTTTTCTTGATCCTTGGCACAAATAAAGTATCTGATAATATAAAGAACTACCATTAGGAATAGTCAGAATTATCTTACCAACTCCCATGATATGATAAGAGGAGTTGGTGGCACATGTGACAATATTCCCTGTAGGGGAAGGCTCAAGTGAAATGAAGAAATTACGGTGCGAGGTAATATGTTTGGTTGCCCCACTATCAAAGTACCAGACATCTGAGTCTACTACAAACATACACTATTCATGAGAAGATGGGTCATAACTGCAAATGATAGAAAATGCCCATTCTTCATTTTGCGCAAGATTTGTAGACTCTGATTTGGGTGTAGAAGCCTCTACAACAACCATTCTATCCTCTCTTTTCTTTGCCTCTTTTGCAGCTAGTTTTGGACAACTCTTTATGATATGATCATTTCCTTTATAATATTTGTAAAAAAAGTTTTGCTTTTTTGTTTTCTTCTTGTCTTTTTCATCCTTCTTTGATTGTGCAAAATTAGCAAATTTTCGCTTACTAGTAGATGAGCTCCATTTACCTTTGCCCTTCTAACTAGCCAAGAAAGCTTGATGTGCAACATGCATAATGGACATGTTCTACCTAGATTGACCTTCTTGCAAGAGAATAGAGACTAACTCCTCAAATGTTAAGGCATTTGGATGGCCTTTCATCATCAATTGAAGAGTAGAATAAAAAATTTAATCTGGAAGATTGTTTAAAACACTCTGCACAAGTGAACTGCCTGGCAAGACTTCATCAACAAAAATCAACTATCTTTCAAATCTTTGATCTTTGTAAAAAAAATTTCCATGGAGTTTCCATTATTCATGTGCCCTCTCTAGCTATTTTTGGAGGTATGCAACATGAGCCTCATTCCTTGCTTGGTATAAAGTGGTAAGTGTATCCCAAGCATCCTTTGTTGTTTTGCAAGAGCGAATGTGATGAATAATGACATGTTTGACAGACAATGCTACCAATGCATGTGCTTAAGAACCTTTGGCATCCCAACAAAGTTGCTCTACAATAGGTGCAACAAGACCACAACACGAATAGGAACTTGAAGATCACCATCTTCAATACCATGCACATCACCTTCAGTAATTATATTTGCAGATGTAGTAGGATGTTTTTCAACATCGCACACAATATTACACAATCCTTTTGTGATCAATACATGACACATCATATAGCCCATAATGGGTAATTGGTACCATCCAACTTATCCTCAACAACCAACATACGGAATACATCACTGCTTTCATCCATGGCCACTTACTAAAATAACCTCGTGCAAAAAAATGATTGTATCTCAAAAACTTGAACAAAACTACCTTTTCAACTTTTGATAAACATGTAGTGGACTTCCAGGTGCTTACAGTGGCAAACCAAAACTTGTATATGTCATGTTTAAAAACTTCTAAACATCAAAGTACACAACGAAAAGTGATGAGACCTCCCAAGATCTTCAAAGATCAAAAAAATATTTCCAAACTTTAGAAATCAAACTTTCTTGCAAAGTTTCAAGAAAACAGAAATGGGTGACTATAGAAAACTAATCACCCAAAACTCTCTAATTAGGATTTCTCAAAATCAATCATATATTCTGAAAATAGACTCTGATTATTATGCTTTCAAAACAAAAAATGTCAAAAAAGATGGAGTATAGCTCCCAAACGAATAGTTCAAAGTCAAGGTATGTGGAGACCTCCAACAACAAGGTATGACTAATTGTACGAATTGAAAACTGATGTACAACAATAGGAAAACTCAAAGATCTATGAGAAATTTTGATATACACAGTGATTATGGGAGCTAAGGAAACTCTTCCAAATAAAATCACTCAAAAAGACCCCATAACAATTGAGATATGGAAGTCTGAAGAGAGGTATGTATGTGATGAGACACCAGATACACACAAGAAAGTAGATCTGCAAAACACCTACTTGCATGGATTTTTCTCATTGTGTTTTGTATAAAAACGGATCTACATATAAAGTACAAGTTGTGAGCTTCGCAACCCAATAAGAATCATTCAATTTGGCCACCTACACTAAGCGAACCACTCTTTTTATTGAGAGGTTGTCAACAGAAGCACCTTCCTTGTCTAAAAATAGACACCTCTCCTTTCCTTCTTGTTTTTATCTACTTTAACTCTAAATTTAGAGATGTGAGCACCTCCACATGTTATTTATACTAAATAATAAAATCCATAAGCCTAAAAAAATTACTTTAGAGCTTGTTCTTATGTAACATTGCCCCCCTCAAGCTCTAAATCCAAAGCTTTGACTCCAAGTAGAACTTTGATTTGCTTGAGCTTCTGAGCATCCACTGCTTTTGTGAGTATGTCTGCTAGTTGATCCTTAGTTCCAACATGTTGAATATCAATATCCTTATTTACCACCTTCTCTCGGATATAGTGGTAGTGTACTTTAATGTGTTTGGTTCTTGCATGGTATACTAGATTAGATGCGAGATACAATGAACTTACATTGTCTCCAAAGAGTAGTGGCATGATGTAGATAGATTCATGTCTTGATAAAGCTTCAAATACCACATAATTTCACATGTTGCATTTGTAAGACTTCTATATTCAGCTTCCATGCTTGAAAGTGCTACTATAGGCTGTTTTTTAGAACTCCATGAAACCAAATTATTACCTGCAAATATCGAATATCCACCTGTACTCCTTTTGTCATCCTTATTTCTAGCCCAATCTGCATCACTGTATGCTTTCAAATCCATAACTTTATGATATTTGTAGCCCAAACCTTCATTTAATGTACCCTTCAAATTTCTCAAGACCCTTTTTGTTGCTTGCATATGTACATCTGTGGGTTTGTTCATGAATTGACACAACGTACTTACACTAAATGTAATATCCACCCTTGTTAAAGTTGCATATATACGAGAACCAATCAAAGATATGTAGCTAAGTGGATCTTCCAAAGGTTCACCATCTTCAACACTGTACTTCACACTTCACATTGTGTTCCATCGGATTACTGATACTCTTGCAATGCTCCATGCCATATTTCTTTAACAAATATGAAATATACTTCCTTTGTAGAAGATATACGCCATCTTATTTCCTCATAACTTTGATTCCAAGAATATATGTCAATTCTGTTGTAGATAGACGTCTGCGGAAGCACGCAAACAGCACAAGGAAGAAGAAGAAGCTTGGAGCACAAACACACAATACTGAATGTATTACTAGAGAATGTACAAAGATAAGTAGCCCATTAGGGCAATAGGCGTATATACAAGCCGGGGGAAAAAAACCTCCTAAAGAGGGAAAAAAGTGCCCCGGCAGTCCTAGAGTGTTCACACACATCACTACCTAAATATATCAACAAATCCCCCCTGGGAGTGATGCGGTGAACAAGGAGCTGGCACTCATGTATAAGGAAGTCCCAAGCTATGTGGAAATCACTCCACAAAAGGAAGTAAGCCCAAAGCTTTGCGAAAAGCTTCAAACTTCTCCCTAGGCAGAGCCTTCGTGAAAAGGTCTGCAATGTTCTCCTGCGTGGGCACATATGCCAAGCTGATCTCCCCAGCAGAGAACCTCTCCCTGACATAGTGATAATGCACCTCAATGTGCTTAGTGCGAGCATGGAACACAGGGTTCCTCGCAACTGCCAATGCGCTCTGACTGTCAGTGAAGATGGTGGTGGCAGAAGACTGGCCAACACCCAAATCAGCCATAAGGCGTCTGAGCCACACACACTCAACAGTCGCTGTGAAAGCTGCCCTATACTCAGCCTCACAACTGGAAGTGGCCACAGTAGGCTGCTTCTTGCTCAACCAAGATATACATGAGCTACCAAGCATGAAGCAAAAACCACTGCTGGACACACGAGTGTCATAGCAACCAGCCCAATCTGAGTCAGAAAAAGCATGCAAATCTGGCGGTAGTGATCCCCCCTTGGGATAAAACAACCCAAGTAGCCGAGTACCACTCAAGTAGCGAAAGATGCGCTTAACCGCTTTCCAATGCGTGACTCCTGGGCAATGCATAAACCTGCTCATCTGTGAGACAGTAAACTGAATATCTGGCCGAGTAATGCATAAGTAAATCAAGCATCCAACAGCCTGCTGATAGAGAACAACATCAAATGCATCTCCAGCATCATGAAGACTCAATCGTAAACCTGTCTCCATAGGAGTGGCAATAGGCTTACAGTCTTCAAGGCCAAAACGCTGCAATAATGTGTCAATATATTTCGTTTGACACAAAGCCATTCCACCATCAACGTGCATAAACTGAATGCCCAAATAGTGATGCAAATGCCCCAAATCAGACATCTCAAATGAGGCATGCAAATCAGCCTTAAAATCAGCAATATGTGTCTCAATAGGACCAGTGAGCAGCATGTCATCAACATAGACAACAATGATCAGAAGCACATCATTAGCACGCTTAACATATAAGGTGCTTTCAGTTGGACTGTTCTCAAAACCATGTGCAATCAGATAGGCATGTATCTTCTCATACCAAGCACGTGGTGCTTGCTTTAAACCATATAACACCTTCTTTAACCTGCACACCTAGTTTTCATGCCCTTTCTGCACAAAGCCACGGGGCTGAAAAACATACACTTCTTCATGCAAGTCACCATTCAGAAATGCTGTTTTAATGTCCAACTGATGTACATTCCAACCATGATGGGCTGCAAGTGCACAAATGCTCCGAACAGTAGTCATACGGCATGTAGGTGCAAAGGTCTCATCAAAATCAATGCCTCTTTCCTGCGCATAACCCTTTGCAACAAGCCTAGCCTTATACCTGTCAACTGTACCATCAGGTTTACGCTTCAGCTTGTATACCCACTTAGTGCCAATGGCCTTCTTGCCAGGAGGCAAATCACATAAGGACCATGTACCATTCTTCATTATAGCATCATATTCAGATTGCATAGCAGCCATCCAATTTTCTGAATTCTGTGCTTCATCAAAAGAAACAGGCTCATTCTCATCACAGAGACTAGATGCAGCCATAGCATAGCAATCTGATGCAAAGGAGGCACTATGAGAGCCTGAACGAGTACGATATGACAAAGGTGCATCTAATTTGCTGTCACGCAAAGTCTGCACCAGCCATTTTGGCATAGTTTTTGCCTGCTCAATATCAGCTCTCTCATCAGCAAGTGCATCATGTAAATCTGCATCAGAAATGGAATGATCTGCATCATCATATGAAACCTGCAAAGGCTGAGAAGTTGCCTCATTAGGACCAGCACTAGACTGTCCACCTGTAAAAAGAGGCATCAAAGTATCATACATGTCTTTGGAGCTAACAGATGTCTCCTTAGTACATGAAAGCAATGGCTGAATAGCATCTTCCACAAAGACAACATCACGGCTAACCAGAATGCGTTTAGTCTGTGGATGATACAGACGATAGCCTTTACTTTCAGAACTATACCCAACAAAAATACATTTTACTGCCTTATCATCCAATTTTTTGCGATGTTGTTCAGGCACTAATGCATATGCCAAACAACCAAAAACACGCAGATGGGCAACAGATGGCTTGCGGTCATGCCAAGCCTCATATGGAGTGATAGCCTGCAACGCTTTACTGGGACACCTGTTCAGTACATATGCTGCACACATGACAGCGTCAAGCTAGAAACTATGAGGTAAAGCCTGACTCTTGACCATACACCTCGCCATCTCCATGAGAGACCTGTTCTTCCGTTCAGCAACTCCATTCTGTTGAGGTGTATACGGCACTGTACACTGGTGTTTTATCCCACGTTCAGCCAGAAATGCATTAAAATCTGAAGACATATATTCCCCCCCTCGATCAGAACGGAGGGTGCCCATTTTACATGCTGACAGATTTTCAGCCAAAACCAAAAACTGTTTGAAGCACATGAACACTTCGGACTTTGCTTTGAGTGGATATACCCATGCATGCCTGGAAAAATCATCAATGAAAGTCACGAAGTAAAGGTAATTTCCAAAAGAGGGTGTCTGCATAGGACCACAGACATCACTATGTACAAGCTGCAATTTCTGCGTAGCCCGAACTGAACCATCTTTTGGAAAGGAAGAACGCTGCATTTTGCCCAAAATACAGCCTTCACAAACATGTTTTCCAGGTGCCTCAAGTTTGGGCAAAGAGGACACCATTTCAGATTTCTGCAGGCGTAACAAACTAGCAAAATTCAGATGACCAAAGCGTGCATGCCAAAGCGTGCATGCCAAAGCTTTGCATCTGACATAGCCTGAGAATCATGAACTGCACATGCTGAATCATTCACAGATCTTTCATAGTCTATGAGCTTATACAGCCCACGACATAAAATGCCAGAAGCAATAATCACATCGCCATTTGAGAGATCATGGAATGTACACCTGTCATCAATAAATTTCACAACCAAGCCAATCTTGGCTAATGCAGAAACTGATAACAGATTCTTTTTGATCCCTGGCACAAATAAAGCATCTGACAAAGTGAAAGAACTACCATCAGCAGTAGTCAGAATGATCTTACCAACTCCCATAACAGGATAAGAGGAGTTATTGGCGCATGTGACAGTATTCCCTGTAGGGGCAGGCTCGAGTGAAGAGAAGAAACTGCGTTGCGAGGTAATATGTTTGGTCGCCCCACTGTCAAAGTACCAAACATCTGAGTCTACTGCAGACATGCACTGATCAGGAGAAGATGGGTCAAAACTGCAGACAGTAGTAAACGCCCATTCTTCTTCCTGCACAAGATTTGCAGACTCTGTTTTTGGTGTAGAGGCCTCTGCAACAACCATTCCAGCCTCTTTCTTCTTTGCCTCTTTAGCAGCCAGTTTTGGACAGTTCTTTATGATATGATCATTGCCTTTACAGTACTTACAAAACAATTTCTGCTTTTCTGATTTTTTCTCATCTTTGTCTTGGTTCTTTGAATGTGCAGCATTTGCAGATTTCTGCTTACTAGTAGAAGAGCTCCATTTTCCTTTGCCCTTCTGACTAGCCAGGAAAGCTTGATCTGCAACACGCATAATGGACCTATTCTGCCTGGACTGATCTTCCTGCAATAGAACAGAGACTAATTCCTCAAATGACAAGGCATTCGGATTGCCTTTCATCATCAACCGAAGAGTAGAGGCAAAACTCTGATATGAATAAGGAAGACCATTCAGAACGGTCTGCACAAGTGAGCTATCTGGTATAACCTCATCAGCAGAAATCAATTGTTCCTTCAGGTCTTTGATCTTTGTAACAAAACTGTCCATAGAATCACCTTCATTCATGTGCTCACTCTCCAACTGTTTTCGGAGGTAAGCAACACGAGCCTCATTCCTAGCCTGGTACAAAGTGGTAAGTGTATCCCAAGCATCCTTTGCTGTTCTGCAAGAGCGAATGTGAGGAATAATGGCACGTTTGACAGACAAAGCTATCAATGCATGTGCCTGGGCATCTCTGCCATCCGAACGAATCTGCTCTGCAGTAGGTGCAACAGAAACAACAACACGAACAGGAATCTGCGGAATATCATCTTCGACACCATCTTCATCAGCTCCAACACCTGTATTTGCAGTACCTGTCATTACAGGTGTAACAGGACGTCTTTCAACACCCTGCACAATGTTCCACAATCCTTTTGCAACCAGTACATGTCGCATCATATAAGCCCATAATGGGTAGTTGGTACCATCCAACTTATCCTCAACAGCCAACATACGGAATACATCACTGCTTTCAGCCATGGCCGGTGACTAAAATACCTTGATGCAGAAAATTGACTGCATCTCAAAAAGTTGAACGGAACTGCCCAGACGCGTTCTGCTAGACCTGTAGCAGACTTTGAGACGCTTAAACTGGCGAATGGAAACTGGTATATACCTTTGGCACAAAAGGACGAAATAGCCTGCACAAGCGCTGCGATAGTGCGTTCGGAGGCCGAAACGAGCTCAGATTGCGATTTTGGCACCACAAGGCAAAGCTGTTTTGATCTCGAAAACACCCTGAGTATGCTCACCAAATTTCGTGCGAATCTGAGACTGCAAACGGAGGAGTGTCGACGGCGCCCTAGAAGAAGCGACGATCTGCTCTGATACCAATTGTTGGAGATAGACGTCTGCGGAAGCACGCGAACAGCACAAGGAAGAAGAAGAAGCTTGGAGCACAAACACACAATACTGAATGTATTACTAGAGAATGTACAAAGATAAGTAGCCCATTAGGGCAATAGGCGTATATACAAGCCGGGGGAAAAAAACCTCCTAAAGAGGGAAAAAAGTGCCCCGACAGTCCTAGAGTGTTCACACACATCACTACCTAAATATATCAACAAATTCTCCTAAATCTAAAATTTTAAATTCATATCCAAGATCTGCTTTGATCTTGGCTATCTCACCTTCATTGTTTCCTGTTATTGTCAAGTCATCCACATAAATTGAGATATAAACAATCAATGATCCTTCAACCTTAACATACAAAGAAGTATCTGCATTTGAACACCTATATCCCTGCTTTTCAAGAAACTTTACCAATCTAAAATTCCAAGCCCTCGGAGCCTGCTGAAGACCATATAATGCTTTCAAGAGTTTACATACATGTGAAGGCTTCTTGGAATCTTTGTATCCTGTTGGTTGCTCCATGTACACATCTTCTTTTAAATCACCATTGAGAAATGCATTTTTGATATCTAATTGATAAAGATTCCATACCTTGCTTGCAGCAACACTTATTAATGTCCTTATTGTTGATATCTTGGCAACAGGAGAAAATGTCTCCTCATAATCGATGCCATAACTCTGTGCCATTTAACATGCACCTACCCATCTCCAAGATAGACCTATTTCTTCTTTTGGCCACACCATTTTGTTGAGGTGTTTATCTGGTTGTAGTCTCCTTTTTAATCCCCTCTTCTTCCAAATATGCAAGAAATTGATTAGAAAAATACTCACGTCCTCCATCTCATCTCAACCTTCTTATGCTTTGACCTATTTGCTTTTCAACCAATGAGTTGAAGTTCTTGAACATATCAAATACTTCTGATTTGTATTTCATAAAATAAATGAACGTAAACTTTGAGAAATCACCAATAAATGTTAAAAAGTACTTGCTAATTGCCATGGACTCTTCTTGAGATGGACCCCATACATCAGTATGAATCAAGTCCAAAATACCTCTGCTTTGCAATCGTGATTTTGAAAAAGGACTTCATACTTGTTTTCCAAATTGACATGCCTCACAAACAAAATCCAAATCTTGCTTAGGTAGTTGTGGTAGACCTTCAACCAAGAATTTCTTTGCAATATCCTTCAATCTGCCAACAACGATGTGTCCTAATCTTTTATGCCATAAATCCAATCGACTTACTTGAGCCCCATTGACCATTGTATAACCTGCATAATCTGGAACTTCAACTTTGTAAGTATATAATCTATTTACCTTTCGTCCGCTTATAACAAAAGCCCCATTGTTCCTTTGATAAGCCTGCCACTGATTATTGTCAAAATCCACCTTCACTCCATTGTCCTCCCTTTGTGCAACTAAAATCAAATTTCTTGTAATAGTAGGAACAAACAAAACATCTCTAAGAGTTACATGTTTATTAAGTGGACAATCACCAATGTAAACTACTTCATGCTCAGTACTATCTCATGTAGCAACTGAGACTCTTGAATCTGGCTTGTGTAAGTTCACAAACATGTTCATGTTATGACTCATGTGGTTTGAGCAACCAGTATCTACATTTTTGTTGTTTACCCTCCTCTTATGTGTCTCTGTATGCATAGCCATAAGAATGTTTTCCTTCTGTATCTGAGCCTCCTCTTGCACTATGTTGTTGTTTTGATGCATGTGGTCTTGGCCTCTTCCTCTTTATCGTCCTCTCAAACCACCTCTTCTATTTGGGTTGGAGAAGCAATCCCTGGCATAATGACCAACTTTACCACAATAATTACAAGTAAAGTTACCTTGCTGATTTGGTTGATTCTGTTGACCTTGTTGTATAGTTCTTCCTCCTCTGGTAGCATTAAAGCTTCCTCTTCCTCTTGCATTGTTGTTGAATCTTCCTCTAACTCTCCATATCAAACTTTTTCAATAGATTCAAGAGATACCTTTCATGTGAGACATATATGCCATGATCTGTATAGGTGACTTCCATACCAAGAAAGTATGAAAACTTTCCTAGATCACTGATCTTGAGTTCTTTTTCAAGTAATCTCCTTTACCTCCTTGATTCCTTCATTTGAAGTACCTGTGATTATAATGTCATCCACATAAATACAAATGTAGATTGTACCTTCCTCTGTTCTTTTGATAGGCATACTTGGATCTGCCTTTGAACTTTGATATCCAAGCTCATTGAGATACTTCACCAGTCTATAGTTCCATGCTCTTGGAGCTTGCTTCAATCCATAGAGTGCTCTTCTCAACCTGCAAACAAAATTTGGACACCTGGAATCTATAAACCCTTGAGGTTGTTCCATGTATACCTCATCTGATATATATCCATTCAAGAATGCATTCTTTATATCCAATTGACTTAGAGTCCATCCTTTTGAAGCTGCAATAGCAATGATTGTCCTTATAGTTGACATCTTAGCTACAAGACTGAATGTCTCATCATAATCTATGCCATAGGTTTTTGGGCATAGCCTTTCACAACCAGTCTAGCTTTATACCTGGCTATACTTATATCTGTAAGCTTATTTACTTTATAAACCCATTTATTTCCAATTACATTCTTACCCGGTTTAGGAACAAGTTCCCATGTCTTGTTCTCCTCTCGTGCATTCAATTCTTCCTTCATTGCTTCTTACCTTTTGCTTCATCATAGTTTTGAGGTTCTTCATCATCTTTGACCATATATGCATAGTTCTTCTGATTTAGGTAAGAAATATCATAAGAATACCTTTTTGGTTGCCTTCTAGTCCTGCTTGACCTTCTTGGTTCACATTCTTCATAAGTGTCTGGATACACTTCCTCATCAAATATAAGAGCTTCTTCATTTCTTCTTGTTAATCCACTTCTAGATGTACTTGCTTGCATATAGTCTTTATCTTCATTCACCTGCACAATTGATTTTCCTTTCTCACATCTTCTTACCGCTTCTTCAAATTCTTGAGTTGTATGACTTTGATCTGTATACCAACTTTTCTGTTCATCAAATGTAACATCTCTAGAAACAAGAAATTGTTTGGTTAGAGGATTCCATAACCTGTAACCCATCTGTGTTTCATCATAACCAATGAACACATATTTTTCTACCTTTGGTTCAAGCTTATGTCTAAGTTGTGATGGCACATAAGCATATGCAATTGATCCAAACACTTTACAATGATCTAGTGTTGGTTTCTTACCCCACCAAGCTTCATATGGAGTCATTCCATTGAGAGCTGCACATGGTAATCTATTCCCAAGATATGTAGCTGTATTTATAGCCTCGGCCCAAAGATAATTTGGACAATGCTTGCCCTTTCTTATTATAATAATGGCACTCGATATCCCTCTTCCTTGATTTACTTCTACTCTTATTCTATTAACCATTCTTTTCCTTGTTCTTGCTCCTGCCACGTTGTTGATTCTTTCTTTTTTAAGAATCATGAACATAATATGCATCTCCACTCTGGGTGCCAACCATAGACTTTCTATGGATCTCCTCACTCAAGAGTGCTCCACATATGTCATCATAGACCAATTTACCACCAAGTGCACTATTGCTAATAACTATGCAAAATGTATCCCATGATGATGACAATGTGCATAGCAATAAGACTAATTTCATTACATTATCCGCTTCCATTTTCTAAGCCTATAACTAAGATAATATAGCAGCAAACTCATTTAGATGAGCAGTAACACTATCTATGTTATTTGTTTGAAGTTCATATAAATTTCTCATGAGATACACTTTATTTGATGTCGTTTCTTTCTCATATGTATTGCATAGCTTCTTCCAAAGCTCCTGTGTACTTTCACAATCCAAATTGTGGCATCAAATTTCCAAATCTTGAAATGGTCTTTCCCTTGTAAGTTATAGCTTCTCTTGGGAACATTGGCACTAGACCTTGATCCATCACATGTTCTTGAGATCTCTGATGCCATGGTGATAGAGAACTGACTAGAATGATAATGGAGCTAGAATAGTCTAAACTCCATTAAGGCTCAACAAGGATGACCAAGTGTCAGATTTTGGCAAAAATTTAGCACAGTCTCCCCAAAAAATGGATCAAGGAACATCAATGACCAACCAAAAGGACTATGTGAGAATGTATGTGCTCACAACAATAAGTGTGTCGAGGAGTAAAAGTAACCACTATATAGTTGGAAAACTAAAATATGGGAAAAATTTTGCTAGAGTCTGCTCTGTAAAATGATGGAACTAGAAGGTTGAATTTATAGCCCAAACACTAGCCAACAAAACGTGCAAGTGTCTGTGATCATTCCTTAGGCCCAAAAAATGTGGATAAACTTACTAGGATCCTCACACCACAATTGAAAGCCTTTCAAGAAACCTCTAAGGAGAAACAACTAAAAAATTCAGCGATAAAGGTGAATGTTCATTGATAATGAGACACAATTGCAAGTACTTCTAGCTACAAAATTGATCCTTGGAACAATCTTTCCACCTATGTAGTCAAAACTATCCCAAAAATACAAAATCAGCTTCTAAATTTCCCCAATTTTGCACCCAAATAAACTCTCAAAAAACTAATGCATAGATTCCAAGATGACACTTTTAAGGATCCAAAATAATGTTAACCTTAGGTATCTTCACTCCTACAATCACAAAGAAACTAGGGCTTAGTGGTAGGAAAAACTACTCTTAAGCAGTCCCAAGAAGTGCTAATACTTTGTCTTCCTTGATTGTTGAAGTCCTTCCTTGCATGTAGCCAACCATGCCAATGATGTCATTGATGACTTAGATGGCAAGGTATACCTAGGTCTATGCCTTGGTCACAACCTTAGTTGTAAGCCTAGGAGGAAGCCACAAAAATTGATGGGTGGATGGTGCTCACTCCCTTGGCACAACAACAAAAAAACTTTCACTTCAAATAACTCTAATACGAGTGAAATAGTATGACATGATGCACCATGGTGGATTCTCCTTTTCCAGAGCTCCATGATGATGCCCTCTTAGTAGAAAACCAAGATTTGGGTGACGAGCATGATGCTTATGCACATAGTTACAAAATATGTATAACTACATAGTCCATAGAGAGCACAAACTAATATTTCCTAGGTTTTACAAATGCAGTCGAACCTTGAGTTTGTGGCTGATCAAGACACTATATATTTTATTAAAGAACATGTACAAAAGTTTTAGATGGCCATTTGGCCTTTCACATTGACACTAAAGATAACAAACTCTATGTGCTTTCCCAAGAATAAAGAGGCCACAAAGTGTCTCTATGTGCTTTCCCAAGAATAAAGAGGCCACAAAGTGTCATACACATCTTTGGAGCTAACTGATGTCTCCTTAGTACATGAAAGTAATGGCTGAAATGCATCTTGCACAAAAAAAAAATCACAACTAACCAAAATACATTTATTATGTGGATGATGTAGACGATGGCCTTTCCTTTTAAATTTGTACCCAAACAAAAATACATTTCATTGCATTATCATCCAATTTCATGTGTGTTGTTGTTCAAGCCCTAATGCATATGCTAGACAACCAAAGACATGCAGATGAGCAATAGATGCCTTGCAACCATGCCAAGCCTCATATGGAATGATAGATTGTAGTGCTTTGGTGGGACACTTGTTAAGAACATATGACGCACACATAACAACCTCAAGCTAGAAACTATGTGTTAAAGACTGACTTTTGGCCATACACCTCGCCATCTCCATGAGAGACATGTTCTTTCTTTCTGCAACTCCATTTTTTTGAGGTGTATACGGCATCATACACTTATGTTTTATCCCATGCTCAGCCAGAAATGCATTAAAATCAGAAAACATGTATTGCCCAACTTGATCAAAATTGAGGGTGCCCAATTTACATGTTCATAGATTTTTAACCATAATTAGAAACTATTTGAAGCATATAAACACTTTGGACTTTTCTTTCAGTGGATACACCCCTGCATGCCTGGAAAAATCATCAATAGAAGTCATGAGGTAAAGGTAGTTCCTAAAAGAATATATCTACATACGACCACAGACATCACTATGAACAAGATACAATTTATGAGTAGTTTGAACTGAACCATCTAAAGGGAAGGAAGAACACTGCATTCTACCCAAAATACAACTTTCACAGACATGTATACAAGGTACCTAAAGTTTGGCCAGAGAGGAAGCCATTTCAAATTTTTGTAGGCATAGAAAACTAGCATAATTAAGATGACAGAAGTGTGCATGCCAAAGCTTTGCATCTAAGATAGCTTAAGAATCTTGAATTGCACAATGTATAATGCCAGAAGCAATAATAACATCACCATTTGAGAGATCATGAATTGTACATCTTTCAACAACAAATTTGACAACCAAGCTAATCTTAATTAATGTAGAAATGGATAGTGGATTTTTCTTGATCCTTGATATATACAAAGCATTTGACGATGTGAAAGAACTACCATAATTAGTGGCTAGTGTTGGGCATGTAAGGGTTATGTGACCTTCCCCCATATTCATATATATACATCATTTATAAAGCATTGCCTCAAGGGAGATCATTATGTGGGTTTTGAGGCTCTCATGCATCTCTATGCATCTCTCCTCTCTTCTTTCTCCCTCTATCTTCTCCTTGCCCCTCTTGTTCTGCACACCAAAGCCCTTCATTGGTATTAGATCTTGCTAAAGACTTGTGTGCAAGAAGCTTCAATGGAAGCTTAGGTCACAAGAGGTGAAAGTGCATGTTGATACTTCAGGATAACTGCTCAGTATTTTGGTCATAATTCGAGCTACAAAGCTCGGATTGATGTATTTTAAAGTTCTGTGCATAGCTGAGACAAAGGGCGATAACTTTGCAGAAGGGTACAAAACCTGATTCGGAGTGCTTAATCATTGAAAACTCAAAAAATGCAGATTGATGTAGAAGATAAATCTACAATCACTTTGACAACAAGTCAATTTCTGAGCCATAACTTGAGTTTTACAAGTCGGATTCAAGAGATTCGACTTGTTTGGCCAAAGGAGGCTACAATTTTTGAAGAACGCAACAATCACTTTGACAACAGGTCAATTTCTGAGCCATAACTTGAGTTTTACAAGTCGGATTCAAGAGATTCGACTTGTTTGGCCAAAGGAGGCTACAATTTTTGAAGAACGCAACTCCAAATTTTGGGTGCTAAGTTGCTGAAATGGAAAAATATAGAGTAGCAATGTTGTAGGTGAAGGTGAAATTGATGGTAGATGTGTGTTTTGTGTATAGCTTGAGCTATGCACCTCTGATTGGGGTTTTCTATATATCATTATGTAGCAAAGAAAGAGTTGTTCAAGTTTGTTGAAGAGAAAAAGTTCAAATTCAGAGGTTATCATCTTTGAAACAAAAACACAGAGCAACATATTTTCACCATAAGAAGCCTAGTTGCTTTTGGATCATGTTCAATTTTCTTTGGAACTTCTTCAAGAGAGATTTTTTGGTGTGCAAGCTCTTATTTTTGGAGCTTGACAACATTGTCCATGTATGTTTACTGTGGTAGCTCCTCCGTATGAGAGTAGAGAATGATCTTTTCACATGTTTGGCATGTAAGATGACATTATGGTATATCTTTTTTTGAGGTTTATGTCATCATAAATTTGATCATGGCATTGTCAGTGGATGTATTGTGGCATTGTGGTCTCTATCTCGTTTATGCCACTTGGTTATGTATTTACTTGTTGGTTGCACATAATTTTATGAGAGTTGATTTTGGATCTTGGTTGGTACTTGTATCCTTGTTTTTGTTTGCAGGTACATGATCTAGATTGGAGCCTAAGTTGCACATCCGTTTATCACTTTTATTGGCTATTATTTTAGCATATGGCCATTGATTTGATATCTATTTGCCAGTGTGATTCTTGGCATATGTAGATGGTGATTCCCACATGATTACTTTGGTTCCAGAGTCGATTTTACAAAGGAGATGCTACTGAAATTTTGATAGCTTTTATGCTAGAAGAGAGCTCTAATGGATCTTAAAGCTTGTACAATAGCTTTGGACCGTTGCTTATCTCCATTCACTTGGACTTGGTCATAGACTATTCATGACAAATTAGAACATCTTGCAAGATTCATTCTTGAGTGGGAGGTGTATTGCCATTGTATTAGTGTGTATTGCCATCAATTTTTGGCATGTGTATTTGCCATTATCTTTGGTTGGATGAGTGATATGTGGTGATAGGTTACTTATTGTTCTTTTGCTATTGGTTATCTTGTTTGATTGCTCAGTTTACATGGATACTCTACCAAATTTTTCCTAGGATTCTTTCATACCTACTTGATCAGTTTGGAGACTTGGTGACCAGACATATGCTCATGGTTTTATATGCATGCTAGATGCATGGTTATGTGACATATGGTTCACATGGTTTCTTCTCCAATGTGATATTTATGATGTGAGTTATGCAGATAGATATGCAGGTGTGATCCTATTGAGATAGAGTATTATTTCTAGTCTCTTGTTACATTGCTAGTCTTTTGGATTGCTAGCATGGTGTCTTTTTGATTTGATGGCACTAACTTTTTGAGATGGAAAGCTCAGATATGGCATACATTGGTTTGTGCAGGTTACACATGTATGTGCATAGAGATGCATAGAGGCCTCCTGACATTCCCAACCACATATGGATGGATATGGATGCATTGGCGAGCTCCACTATCCAGTTACAGCTTGTGGATTCTATATATGAGTCTGTTATGTATGAGGAGACGAGTAGTGCATTATGACAGAGACTACATGATATGTATGCAAGTCCATTGAATCATGTGAGACATATATCACATCGACAACTTCCATGTTGGCACTGTGGCCATGAGGGCCATACTTGATGATGTTGCTACAAGTGGCTGTGATGATGACATCAGAGTTATGCACGTGATGCAGGTCAGGTAGTGATTTCAGGAGAGTCTATGACAATTGATTATGCTAGTGAGGGTGATATCACTTTCTTTTATGGATCATCTCAGGATTCCTCTTGTTCATTGGATAGCACACACATGGCTTGGTTGCTTGATACATTAGCCAGATTTCATGTTGCTCCACATCATGAGTGGTTTTGTCAATTCTCAGGTGAGAGTCGTGGATGTGTGCATATGCTTGATGGTACGACATATGACATTGAGGGTGTAGGAGATGTATGCCTTATGCTGCCTAGTGGAGCATCACTAATACTCAAACATGTATGTTATATGCCTTCATTCCCTATGAGCTTGATTTCAGTTAGTCAATTACAAGAGAGCACATGTTATGCATTCCTTGGTGAGCATCATTTCTAGTTGCAATTGGGACAACTTATGCTTGTCAGAGGTGCTAGGATTGGGCACAAGTATCCACTGTAGGTACTTCACGTGAGAGACAGTCTCATCTCAATGGGAGTTCAGCCTTATGTGCAGTGCGAGGCTCATCATGTCTCATTTTGTCTACCTACACATAGGTCTATTGACATTCTTGATGCACACATATGGCAGGATTCAGATGCTCCGATGGATGCATATATAGAGCATGTTTTGGATGCTCGTGATGATTATGTAGAGCATGATTTTGTTGATCATATAGATGTTCATATGGAGCACACTTCAGATGATGAGCTAAATGCTTTAGAGCATGACATGGATGCTCATGTAGAGCATTAGGATGATACTCAATTAGAGTATGATCATCAGTTTGTCCTTGGTATCAATGTTGTGTAGTTAGCTCATGTGGACCATGATGATACACTTGGTGTGGTAGAGCAGGATTTCTCTCATGGTACACAGTGTGTGATAGATTAGTTTAGCTCTCGAGGTGCATAGCTAGACACATCCTCGTGACTATTTTAGATGTTGATGATTTACCAATCATGCAGTCAATCTTGGATTCACTCATGTCAGATGCTGACATAGATATGTCAGGACATGGTGGCCTTGATGATGGTGTTTTGGATGCCTTGGATACAGGTATGGCTGACATACTTAGGTTAGCCAAGATAGCACATGTTTCATCAACATTCGGGAGTCTGATGTACGAGTTGTTATGCTCGAGACCAGATGTTGCAATTGCTATTGGTACATTTGCACTTGGAATTGTCAATCATTCGATGATTGACACAGGCATAGAGTAAGTGGGAGCTTTGCAGAAACTTCATCAATTCTTACATCAGCCATATGTGAGCTCGGCTCTTGTCGATATGATTCTAGAGAAATTTGAGGTGCATGGATACACCTTGTTCAAGGCAGTTGGTGTAGGTTTATTGGTATGGGTTGAGATTTAGACTCTTCCTGTACATTATTGTATAGTCCTACATCATTCTTTGTATATTTTTCCACTTGTGATCACATTGACCCTTTAGTGGGAGAATGTTGAGGATGTAAGGGTTATGTGACCTTACCCCATATTCATATTATACATCATTTATAGAGCATTGCCTCAAGGGAGATCATTGTGTGGGTTTTGAGGCTCCCACACATCTCTACATGTCTCTCCTCTCTTCTCTCTCCCTCCAACTCCTCCTTGCTCCTCTTGTTCTGCCCACCAAAGCCCTTCAGTAGTTCTTGATACTTGATATATACAAAGCATTTGACAATGTGAAAGAACTACCATCAGTAGTAGTCAGAATGATCTTACCAACTCCCATCATATCTAGAATTAGCAAATTTTTGCTTACTAGTAGATGAGCTCCATTTACATTTGCCCTTCTGACTAGCTAAGAAAGCTTGATTTGCAACATGCATAATGGACATGTTTTTCCTGGACTAATCTTCCTACAACAAGACAAAGACTAACTTCTCAAATGTTAAGGCAATTGGATTTCCTTTCATCAGTCAAAGAATGGAAGCTAAACTCTGATATGAATCAGGAAGACCATTAAGAATAGTCTGCACAAGTGAACTATCTGGCAAGACCATCAATGGAAATCAATTGATCCTTCAAATCTTTGATCTTTGTCAAAAATTTGTCCATGTAATCTCATTCATTCATGTGCTTACTCTCCAGCTATTTTTAGAGGTAAGCAACATGAGCCTCATTTCTTGCCTGGTATAAGGTTGTAAGTGTATCCCAAGCATCCTTTGCCAACTTGCAAGAGCAAATGTGAGAGACAATGGCACATTTGATAGATGTAATAAAGTAATTCTATGATCCAAGGGTCTAGCCGGTTCAGACAGATCTGAAATCGGACACCGTTTGGTCATCCGTGTGTATGACCAAAGATCTCGAGTTTAGACTTACTAGGAGGTCTTGTGCTCTTGTGAACAAGTGATCCACTTAGCTTAGTGGTTAAGTCTCAAGGATGTGAAGGAGGAGGTCTTGGGTTCAATCCCCATGGGAGACATGGGGAGATTATTTTGCCCAAAGAGATCTAGAGCCTTCTAGAAGCATCCACTTGAGTTAACTCGAGTTAACTGGGACACTTGGCGCACATGTAGTTACATGGCTGACACTTGGATGGTTAGTATCCACCTGCCCAAGAAGGCAGTCCCCTGGAGAGAGCTATATATAGAGGCATTTGGTTGGGAGGAGAGTCATCTCTCAAGCATGTGGTGGTCGTAATCCTTGTTCTCTTGCATTGGTATCAGAGCTCTAGGCAAGCTTTCATGGTGACCTTGAAGTGAGCTTCATCATGCTTCTCTCCATTAACTTCCTGCATGGATCATCATTATAGCTTTAGCTTTATCTTGCATATCACGAATTCAGCCATGAGTCTTCCGAAATCCTTTTGGCGGGCTACCTCAAGGAGGAGGCTACCAAAAACAAAATGAAGTCTCATCTCCAAAATGAAGTCTCATCTCCAATCGGTTGAGCACGGGATTTGAACCCGTGACCGCACGGGAGTAGCATCTTTGCCTTATTCAAGAGAACACAGATCTTGCGTGAACACTTGATGAGAGAAACGCATCTAGATCTGTAGTTTGCGCAGTACCAGCTTCCATGGTGACCTTGATAACTCCTCATCCTTCTCATCGATTATCTTGGCATCTCAAAATTTCCGTGAAGGCGGCAATCTCTTCACGCGGGTGTAGAAATTTACCATCGATTTTCTTTTGGTAGCACCATGGAAAGCTTTTGTAGAGGAGATTACAAAGGATATTTTGTCTTCTGATGTACACGGAACAGGCTTGAACCCCGACCTCAAGATCTGGAGGACTTCCTCGTATCCAACATAACAAGGCGCTGGTCTGGCTATGCGACCGACAAAGTAAATTTTGACGCATTTTTACATCTTCATACAACAGAAGCAAAAGAATAAGCTGGAGTCCAAGTGGCGCTACGTGAGGACTCGAACCCGCAACTGCAGCGTCTAAATCTGCTCGATCTATCCGAGTTGCCAAGGCGCTGTCGTCTTAAAAAATAGTCAGTTATATTATTGTATTTCTCTTTCCCTGTTCATCACAAGCAAAATGGACGAAGGTCGTCACGGGCGGGGTTCGAGCTTGTGGCATTTCCTGTGGCATGCAATCATCTTATCCAGGAGCGCAATCGCGTTGGATAATTACTATCCTCGGAGGACTTAACTCTTATTTGTGAGCAGCAAAAGAGGATCGCTCGAGGATCAGAAGAAGTAGATTATGCCCAGCAGCGTACAGGCAGGAATCGAACCTGTGCCTACGCTGAAAGAAGTCGGCACCTTACCCAGCATGACAACGAGCTCACGATGACTTTGTCCAGCCGCCATTTCTATTAGATACAGATATGCGTGGGCAGAAGCAAAACATGAGGAGGCCATCTCTGTTATGAGCACGCAGGGATTTCGAACCCGAATCCTCCCGTCTGATAAGCGCTGGTCTATCCACAATGAAAGACAGCTGCTCGCGATGTTTTGCTGAGCCGACTATCTCTTGTTGTAATACTGTAGAAAACGATTACAACAGAGCAAAAGAAGGAAAAAGGTCTTTGCTTCTATCAGACTTGAACCCGTGACCTCGAACGGAAGTAGAACGGTGTCATATCCAGGAACAGATCTACGTCCGATGGTATCAGAAGACTTAGTTATTCTTTTGGAGAGAAGTATCATCGATAAGAGATCTCACTCCATCCATTCCTGGAGAAGATCGGAAGAAGAGCTATGGAGTGAAGATCCGGAGGCCTTTGGTGATCGAAGTCAAACCAACTTTGAATTCGGACCAAAGTCTTTAGAGAGAAGCTCTTCCAAAGGATCAAGGGAAGGACGTAGCTTTGTGGAGCTAAGTTTTTCCAAATTATGTTTTCATTTTGATATTTGTTTGCTCGAATGCTTTCATCTAGGATGCATTAATTAGGACTAAAAGCATAGTCCAATTATGGTTATCTCAATATGAAAGCTAATTAGAGAACTAAACGGTATTGAAATGACGCAAAAGTATACAAAGTACTTTTCAGTTTTTGGTATGCAGTTGAAATTTTTTATTTTCCAGTCATGCACAAAAATGAAAAGATTATTTGTGCATAAAAGAATGTTATATGCACATCAAGTTCACACTGCTTGGGAAAGGTAGTTAATTCTCTAGTTCACGCACTTGAATAAATACCTTTTGCCAGAATAGCAAGCAGGTTGTTTTTGCATGGATGCTTGTTTGCATACCTAATAAGCTCAAGATTTGCTTAAGTTTATTACACTTGCATGAACTCACATGCATTTGCACCCAAGAATGGGCATTTGCATACATGAACATGCATTTGCATGCAAGTAGATGCATGAGCATACGCATGATCTTTTGATAAGTAGCTGAACACGTATACTTTCATTCCTTTCTTTTTCTAACTTGACTTAGCTAGGTGGAAAAAATAGAAAATTACCTAGTGCAAGGATCTTGACCATCATGCAACTAAGTATCTAGTCTATTTTTTTCCCCAAAAAGTGATACATAGGTACCACTTAGTAGGAGTCTTTTTGAGGAAAAGAAAGCAAGTTGAAAGTAAGTATTCATAGAGCTACTTTCCAACATGCATGCTCAGTCTAAGTTTGGGAAGAAACTAAGATATTCTTAGCAACTATCAAGGATTTAGTTGTTTTTGGATGTACATGTTCATGCATCAAAGTAAGAAAGTTTCTGTTGAAACTTGTAAGTTCCAAAATATTTTTAGGAGATTTAATACTTTATTATTCATCAAATATTGATGAAAATAAGTAGAAGTATTGAACTTCTAGAATCTCTGGAACTCTAGTGTTCATAGATGTTAGTTTCCAGAAATGCATCTCAAGGCATGATGCAAGGTCTTCAATCGACGCGGAAACTTTTCAAGGAAACTTGCTTGATTCCATTTAAGCTAACTCAAGGCTTAAAAAAGAAACCAAGATAAATATTAGTTGATCTTTAGGAATCAAGTAATTTCCTAAAGTCATAACAATTAATGAAATGATTCAAATTATTTTCATTTCTAAAACAGATATCTTAGGAAATCCCGATATTTCCTAAAGACAATTTAGGAAACAAGTTCTTTCCTAAAAGATTAGCCTCTAGTGGTTAGGCCTTGAAGAGAACCTAGCAAAGAATCTTTGGAAATTAAGCTATTTCCTAAAGATAAGCTAATGAAAGAATCCAATCAACTATTTCATTAGTTAAAAGAGAATATCTTTTGGACAAGCAAAACCTTAAGTCTTGGTCTTATCCAAAAGTCTAGAATTCCTTTTGAAGATCTTTCCAGTAAAGCAGAAGATTCCAAGATGAATCATTAGACTGGAAAGCAAAAGATTCCAAGATGAATCATTGGACTGGAAAGTAAAAGATTCCAAGATGAATCATTTGCTTCAAGTTATAGCTTAGAATTACTTGATTCCTTGGTAGGAATCAAAAAGTTCTTGAAAGAAAAAATCTCCCCAGACGTGAGACTAGCATCTTTCAAGAGAAGTTTTATAGCAAGTAGTTCCCATCAAATCCCTAGCCACCAGTTTTGGTATTTAAATAGTGATATAACCTTAAGGTATATCATAGATTCTTAGCTTTGGAATCTGAAAAGCATTAGAAAATGCTTGGACTTAAGTTGAGGGAAAGATCTCTAAAATCCTGCAGGTAAGCAAAGAAGCTTTAGAGAGTTTAGGAGATCTTAATGATAAAGATAAAGTCTTTATTATTATCGCATGATCAACAAGACTTGATCAAGCTTGGCCATGATTGTCCAAGAACATGCGATTGGAACTACCCTGTAGATTGCCCAAGTATTGGCAATAAAAATTTTCTTTAGGAATGATTCACTCAAGTTCCATTTATCGAATGGAAAATTGTGAAAAAAGTAAGCTGTTCCAAGTCTGAACAGAGTGAAGTAATTCCAAGTATGTAGTCTGCAACCGTGAAGACGGTACTTAAGTTTGTGGAAGGTAAAACATAAGTGTTTGCCTATCCTCAAAGGGATTTTGGTACAAATCCAGAAAGCATGAGCAGATGCTTAGACTTAAGCAGTAGAGAGATTCCTGTAAAGTCCCCGGGGTAGGTACCTAAAAGCATTAGTAGAAAGGAATCTAAAGACAAGAAGTCAAAAGCTCTTGTCGCTACAAAATTGGTCAAGAATAACCAATTGAACTTGAATTTGAGAAATTCAAGAACTTGGAATTCTGATTGGTTTTCATTTGAAAACCCTAGTAAAAAGGATTGGAGATATTCTATTAAAGGTTTTTCAAGTTCCCAAGGATAAGCACAAGATCGTGAAACGATCATGTCAGGGGATTAAGACCTAGAATATCAAGATAGAGATAGTACATGAAATTGCAAAATTCTTGTCAAGAATTAAAGCTAGAAGGTTCTCTATCTAGAGATGTTGTAGACTTTAGGATAAAATTCACTCACACGTCAATGTGAGTATAAAATAGGGTGGTATGGGACAGCAGATTTTATACTCAGATTGATGTAGGAAAGATGGTATGGGACATCGGACCGTGAGATGATGATTATCTTTTAGTCCTCGTTTGGATCTTGAAGTTTGGTTTGATCTTCAAGGGAATTAAAACTTCAAAGAAGGAGTTTAAATTCAAGAAGAATCTCAAGATACTTCAAGACGACTTCAAGATCAAGGAAACTGAAGATATGAAGTAAGTAACTTCCAAGATCTTCTTAGAACACTTCAAGCCTAAGTGTTATTGATCAGAAATATTTGGTAAATTTCTGAAAGAAGTTGGACTTTGATTTTGAGTTGATCTTTTCAACTAAAGATTTAATTGACTAAGTCAAGCATCAAGTTCCTAGTGTAACTTGAAAAATTCACTCTTCTGACTCAAAGAAATGCACAAGAATTGCATTCACAATTAGGAGTCAAAAAGACTGAATGTGATCTGAACTTAGTCTCAAGTGAAGCATTATTTGAATACCAAACTCATCGACAGAACCTCAGTGGGTCGACACACTGATGTTGGTTACCACACTAGTATCTTGTGGTTAGATGATGTTTTTTATTTTTCTTCGAATCTTTTTGAGAATCCAGCTTATTTCTCTTAAAGATAAAGACAATGCTTCAATATCTTGTTGAAATAGATTGTTGAGAAGTTAAAGTCCTGAGTCAACTAGACTTTGACTCATAGCAAGTTTATGTATGCTCGAAGTTTGAATTGGTTGTACAGAGTTTTAGTTATTTCTTTTTGCTTTCCAAATCTTTTAGAATTGGCTCAGACATGGTATCTGATTCCTTTTGCAAAAGACCAGGGTTAGCCGGTTAGAATAAAATAACTAACTTGAACATTCTAGATAGATGTTATGTACAAGAACCTTTTCAATCTTCAAAAGATGATAAGTCTAAGTGGACTTATTCATTTGAGTTTGCTTCAAGTTATAGCATATATGATTTCCTAGAGTCCAATATACTCTAAAATAAAGAAGTTAGGAATTGCTCATGAGATTGATAATTCCCAAGAACTTTCAGTTAAAAGTCTTTGAGAAAAGTGTCCTAAGTTGGACAACTTTCATTTTGAATTTGAATTAGTAAAGTTAGTATGGTTGACTCAACAGAAATGGTAAACTTTCTCCTACAGTCTACATGGGATTTTGTAATCTATCTGGACAAAGTAGTCCTCTAGTTGGGTGAAAAATCAAGTAATTGTTGGATCAAAGTAAACCATTGTACAAACATCTAAGTTAGATGTTTGGGACAACCAAACTTCAAGTTCTCCAAAACAAATTCAAGTGATTCAAGAATTCTCAAAGTCTTTCAAGGGATACGAATCCCACCTTCACTACTAAGTCCATGCACCAGTCATGCCCAGAAATGGACTAGTAATTTGAATCCACCCAATTCACATGTTTGTGCCTAGATCGCACATCTAGAAACTATGAATTGGCCAGGGATGTGTTTAGATCCACCCTTATTATTCTTCACTAGTTTGTACTTTGTCCCGTTCATCAAAGTGCAAACCCGGATAGTGTTTTGAATCATTTGGGCAGGGATGCCACCACAGAGATGAGACATGTTCTTCCAGTTCTAGAACATGACCATGTTCTTCCAGTTTTAGAACATGAGGCTCGGGGGTTGCCTATAGTATGTATATAGCTCTATTTTCGAGGACGAAAATCTTTTCCAAGGGGGGAAGAATGTAATAAAGTAAGTCTATGATCCAAGGGTCTAGCCGGTTCAGACAGATCTGAAATCGGACACCGTTTGGTCATCCGTGTGTATGACCAAAGATCTCGAGTTTAGACTTACTAGGAGGTCTTGTGCTCTTGTGAACAAGTGATCCACTTAGCTTAGTGGTTAAGTCTCAAGGATGTGAAGGAGGAGGTCTTGGGTTCAATCCCCATGGGAGACATGGGGAGAGTATTTTGCCCAAAGAGATCTAGAGCCTTCTAGAAGCATCCACTTGAGTTAACTCGAGTTAACTGGGACACTTGGCGCACATGTAGTTACATGGCTGACACTTGGATGGTTAGTATCCACCTGCCCAAGAAGGCAGTCCCCTGGAGAGAGCTATATATAGAGGCATTTGGTTGGGAGGAGAGTCATCTCTCAAGCATGTGGTGGTCGTAATCCTTGTTCTCTTGCAATAGACAAGGTTGTCAATGCATGTGACCGAGCATCTTTGCCATCCCAAAGAAGTTGCTTTATAGTAGGTGCAATAGGAACCGCATGACGAATAGGAATTTGAAGATAATCATCTTCAATGCCATCTTCATCACCTTCAAAACCTGTATCCGTAGGCATAGTGTGGCATTTTTCAATACCCTGCACAATATTCCACAACCCTTTTGCTACCGATACATGATGCATTATGTGCATAATAGGTAATTAGTATCATCCGACTTGTCCTCAATAACCAACATAGGGAATACATAATTGCTTTCAGTAATGATCACTGATTAAATACCCTCATGCAAAAAGATTGTTGATATATTTTGGTAGTGATGTCTATGAACACACTTAGGACCATCGGGGCACTTTTTTCCCTCTTTAGGAGGTTTTTTTCCCTGACTTGTATAGATGCCTATAACCCTACTGACTTGTATATATGCCTATAACCCTAACGGGTTACTTATCTTTGTACATTCACTTGGTAATACATTTAATATTGTGTGTTGTGCTCCAAGCTTGTTCTTCTTCCTTGCGTTGTTCATGTGCTTTCGTAGACCTCAAAATCAAACAATTGTTATCACAGCAGGCTGTCGCTTCATCTAGCAGGTCGTCGACACCCCTCCGCTCAAAGTCTCAGAACCATATGAAATTTGGTGAGCACACTCAAGCTGGTTAGGAGTTCAAAATTTCTTGCTTTATGGTGTCGAAATTTGGATCTGAGGTCATTTCAACCTCCGAACATACTATTGCAACACCTATGCAAGAAATTTTGTCTTTTTGTGCCAAACATATATACAAGCTTTGGTTTACCAGTGCAAGCACCTCGAAGTCTGCTATAAGTTTAACAAAACTCAATGGGGTAGTTTTGTTCAACTTTTTGACATACATTCACTTTTCTACATCAGGGTATCTTAGTCAATGGACATGGTTGAAAGAAATGAAGTATTCTGTATGTTGGCTATTGAGGATAAGTTGGGTAGTACCAATTACCCATTATGGGCATATATGATGCACCATGTATTGGTCCCAAAAGAACTCTAGAATATTGTACAGGGTGTTGAAAAATGACCTACTACACCTGCAAATATGGTAATTGAAGGTGATGTAGATGGCACTGAAGATGGAAATCTTCAAATTCATGTTCGTGCTATAATTCCTACTGCATCTACTACAGAGAAACTTTCTTGGGATGGCAGAGATACTCAGACACATGCATTGGTAGCTTTGTATGTCAAACCTGTCATTATCCCTCATATTCACTCTTGCAAAATAGCAAAGGATGTTTGAGATACACTTACCACTTTGTATCAGGCAAGAAATGAGGCTCGTGTTGCTTACTTCCAAAAATAGTTGGAGGGTCCGCATATGAATGAAGGAGATTCTATGGACAGTTTTTTTACAAAGATCAAGACTTGAATGAGCAAATGATTTCTACAAATGAAGTCTTGCTAGATAGTTCACTTGTGCAGATCGTTCTTAATGGTCTTCCATAATCATATCAGAGTTTTGCTTCTACTCTTTGGTTGATGATGAGAGCCAATCCAAATGCATTGACATTTGAAGATTTAGTCTCTGTTTTGTTGCACAAGATCAATCCAAGAAGATATTTAGTCTCTTTTTTGTTGCATGAGATCAATCTCCTATATGCTTGAGTCCATCATGCATATAGGAGATCAAGCTTTCTTAGCTACTTAGAAGGGCAAAGGTAAATGAAGCTCATCTACTAGTAAGTAGAAATCTGCTAATTCTGCATAATAAAAAAAAATGGAAGACAAAGACGAGAAGAAATCAGAAAAGCAGAAATTGTTTTGCAATACTGTAAAGGAAATGATCATGTCATAAAGAGTTGTCCAAAATCGGCTGCAAAAGAGACAAAGAAAAAAGAGGCTAGAATGGTTGTTGTAGAGGCCTCTACACCTAAAACAAAGTCTATTAATCTTGTGCAAAATGAAGAATGGGTGTTTAATATTGTTTGCAGTTATGAACCATCTTCTCATGAATAGTGTACGCTTGCAGTAGACTTAGATGTTTGGTACTTGGAAAGTGGGGCAACCAAACATATTACCTTGCAACACAGTTTCTTCAGTTCACTTGAGCCTACCCCTACAAGGAATACTATAACATGCACTTAAAACTCCTCTTATCATGTCATGGAGTTGGTAAGATCATTTTGATTAGTATTCATGGTAGTTCTTGAAAGAACTTGCAGAAGCTTGTAGGAGGTAGAAAAGTGCGTTTCGAAGCGATGAAGTTTGGTCTAGCCAATCGGCACAAGAACAGCCCTTGAGCTTATGGAGAATAAAATAGACCTTATAGGCATGTGATAAGTGTGAAGAAATGCACTATGTACTTTGGAGCATCAAGGAGAAGGAGTCGATACAAAACAGATAGGTTCGCGGGTCGACTAGCTCAAAAAACTTACTATCGATGGAAGAGACAATGAACTTCAAACACCCATAGCGACCAGCGTGATTAGAATTAGAAAAAATCCTTTTATGGGACTGATACACATAGGGTTGAGTGTATATGATGCACAAAAGTATAAGGAATAAGCAAAATATTCTATAGGAATCAATCACACACTCAACGGTGGTACTTCCTATTTTTCAGGAATACACAGAGATTGCCCCGAGACAGAAACACTTAGATTTCTCCCAATTTACTAAACCAAATGCTATGAAAATTTATAAGCATAAACTAGACACTAATATCTTTCCAATAAGCAATCTTTCACTCAATTTGGAGCTCTAAAGAGGGAGCAGCAGCCTCTGCAAGATTATTGTTTGCGAAGAAGATGATGCAGAAAATTGGAGCAAGACAATGATGATCAAAAGTGTATCTATATTGCTTCCATGTATTGTACAAGTAAATTCGAGTCTTTATATAGACTCTAGGAGTTTTCCACGACTTCTACAAGTGGAATTTGAATTCAAATGAAGGTGGGAATGGTTGTTGGAGGGAATCAATTCACTTTCCTACAATTTAGGAAAAGTGAAGATTTAGTTTGATCTACGTTTAGGTGATTGATTGCTTGATTGAATGCAACTCAACCACCACAAATTCATGGGATTTAAGCTCTATCTTTCTAGTTTTACATGTGCAAAGCTCAATGCTTTTACAATGGTAAATGAACCATCAAAAATCTCTCAAAAAATACAATAAATGAGCATAGGTAGAAGAACTTGCCAACGGATATTCTTTTGCCGTAATCCAAGCGATAGTTTTTGATGTAGATCAAATCCACCTCAAGCATAGTGTAAGCTTGATGTTCCAACAGTTCTTTCACATTATCAGATGCTTTGTTTGTGCTAGGGATCAAGAAATATGTATTATCAGTTTCAACATTAGCCAAGATCGACTTGGCTGTGAACCTTGTTGATGACAAATGTACAATTCATGATATGTAAAATGGCAATGTTATTAGCGCATTTGGCATTTTATGTCATGGGTTGTATAAGCTCATAGATTATGCAACATCTGTGAATGATGCAACATGTGCAATTCAAGATCATAGGCTATGTTAGATGCCAAGCTTTGGCATGCATGCTTTGGTCATCTAAATTATGCTAGTTTGCTACGCCTGTAGAAATCTAAAATGGTGTCTCTACCCAAGCTTGAGGAACCTTGTAAACATGTTTGTGAAGGATGTATTTTGGAAAAAATGCAACATTCCTTGTTCTCAAACGATGATTCAGTATGAGCTACTCATAAATTGTAGTTTGTTCATAGTGATGTCTATGGTCCTATGTAGACACCTTCTTTTGGCAGCCTACTGTGGACACTTCTAGTTGTGAGGTTGAGTATAGGTCAGCTTAGAGACATAGGATGTAAAATGAGTTAAAGATATCTTGTGCACTCATGATAGTATTATACATTAAAAAATTTGTATTCTAGCATCAATTTAAACAGTTTCAATGGTGCAGGATGAAAATATTAATAATGGTGGCTCTACATTTTGGTTGATGAAAGAGCCCTGCTTCTACAAATTTCTTTTACTATAATAAGAGATTTTATATTCAAGGTTCTAGAAAATAGAGTGGATTGTCCCTAATCAAAAGTAAAGAATCAATTGATTTTTTGAGGTGAGAGTTATGCATATTTTGTAGTATAGTATAGTTACTGATAGAGGATTTTCCACATACAATTTAGGATTAGAAGTGAGGAGAACCATAGATTTATGAAGTTGAGATGATGTTTTTTTATTTTAAGATAAATTGTATTGACATCCATATATAACGTTTCAACACTTTTTTTTTTTAATAGGAGGTTGATTTTTTTTGGAAAAAAGGGATTTATTCAAATTTTCCTTTTACAAACAAACCCAAAGTTTTGCTTAGAACGAATCCTTTGAAATTATCGAAACACTGTGAATCAATATTCAAAAGCATTATCTATTTTTAGTTCATTTGATCCAAAAAAATCTTACATATGTTCATGCTTTTCAAAGAAAATATAATGCTTGACTAATGTATAATCTATCAATGCTCATGCAAGACAAGCATTTGTGCATGTATTTTGAGAGAAACATTCGAAAAATTATAATTTCTTAGATGCATGAGCAATAAAAATGTTTCCATATCAAAGATCATGCGTTCTCATCTTTTCATGACCATGAATACATGTGCAATTGTTGAAAAGAGAATACATCCTATATAATCCTTCATGTTCATTTGATGCATGTGTGAAAAAATAAACCATGCATACTCAAATAAATCATACAAAAACCATTTTCCATGTGCACATAATCATCCCCATATTCAAATGCATGTGTTTCATGCTTAAAGAATGCCCCTTGTTTTGCTATGCAAAATTCCTTTATGAGCATATGCATATGATTATCATAAAAACATATTTTAACAGAAGTTTTTGCTCATTCCTTTCATGAAGAAAAAATATCTTGTTCAGATCGCACAACTATATGCATGCTTTCATGTTTTCAAATGAATTTACCCCTAAGAAACCCACTTTCAAAGTGTGTTGTGGTTCTTTTCATAATGTTAGAACAAAAAACAAGCTAAATAATCCCAACATCTCCATTTTTTTATCATTAGAATATCTCTTATACACTTATTTAGATGGATGGAATTGTGATCATGATTACACCCACACCTAGTATACATTTTAGGTCACAAAAACACAAAAAATGATTCGAACATTGGATTTGTGTATCATGTGGAATACCTTAGGACCACATATACATGTAACTAATTGGAGTTGGCCTTTCTTCCTTCATGGCCGTACCTAGTCCCTTATGCATGTTATGATGAGATGCGACTTCAAAGTAAAGGTGTTGTTAGCTCAAAAAGGAGGCAGAAGTGAAAAAGAGCACACGGAAAAGTAAATGCAAAGTATGTTTACTAAAAATTTCACTCAAACCAATGAAGATAATGATCTACAACATCTTTCAAGAGGATCACTTATGACCCTCCTTTTATAGGTAGATTGTAAAAGTAACACTACCCTCAAGCACTCTCAAGGAAATATCACAAGAATTATTAAGTATAAACGTATGTGGGCTTCTCAAGTAACACTACCCTCAACCACTCTCAAGAAAATGTCATAATAATTATTAAGTATAAACTTATGTGGGCTTCTCACTCTAGGGTGGATGAGGAGAGCATGTACCGACTATATAATTTTCTCTAATACGTAACATCTTGTATAACAAATCTATAGTATTTATGAATGAGGATAAAAGTGGCAAAGGAAAGTGTCAGTTTCTTTACCCCCGATTCTCTCTTTATCTATCTACCCACCCATATATATATATATATATATATATATATATATATATATATATATATATATATATATATATATATATATATATATATATATATATACACACACACAAACAAACATACACACACATATACACACACACATATATATATATATATATATATATATATATATATATATATATATATATATATATATATATATATATGTGTGTATGTATGTATGCATGTGTGTATAGATATGTATGTATGTATATATATGTTATGTATGTGTGTATGTACACACACACACACACACACACACACACATATATATATATATATATATATATATATATATATATATATATATATATATATATATATATATATATGTGTGTGTGTGTGTGTGTGTGTGTGTGTGTGTACATACATACACATACATAAATGAATACCTACATACATACACACACATATACATACATACATATATATACACATACATACATATATACACATACATACATACATACACTTATACATATGTGTGCATATGCTCTTGTGCATGATGTATGTATGAGTATGTATATACATATGCATGTAGATAGGTGCATATAGATACATACATGCAGATACATACGTATACTCATACCTACCCACACATACATACATACATATATACTTACATACATATATGCATATACACATACATACATGTGCATGTATATGCATATATATGTATACACATTCACGCACATATATTATAAAATATGCACATGAAAGCACATCCACACATAAACTTCCAAAGACACATATACACACTTGCATACATACGAAGCCTCTCTATATCTAGAACAGACATGCAATCATGTAGGGAGAGACACACAATCATGAAGGTAGGAGGAGGCACAGAATCATGTAGGAAGAGATAGTCGGTCCATGGCATAAACATTACGGTATACAATACAAGTGGAGAGCATACAGTTAAATGGAAAGTGGAGAGCATACATTTAAATGGAGACACACACATGCATGACATAGACAATCAATGCATGACATAGACATTATCTTTTACAGGACATCTACATACATGACATAGACATTATCTTATACGAGACATCTACATACATTCAAGTTACATATGCACAATACATACAAAAGTACAAAGTACATCTAGGCTCTCTAAAAGCTTCCTTTGCTTTGTGGGATTCTGCGGATCCCATGGGCACTAGTCTCTTTTTTTTGTACTTTTCTTTCTTTAATTCAAGTCCGAGAGAGTAGGCTAATGCCAAACTTCCTTTATATTAAAAAAAAAAGTACAAAGTACATACACGTTGGCTCAACTTTTCTAGTGAAACACATTGTATACCTAGTTTTTTGTGATGTAATGACTCCTTTAGTTTTATATGTAAATAGTACGTGATGAAACACATTCTCCAAAGTTGAAACATGTGGAAAAGGTGGTTGGATTTTTATTTCGAAACCTCCCCCTATTCCTTTAAGCGTGAACACACGAGAGCCGTCAAGTTGAACATTACTTTAAATAAAAAAAATATTTTATAATACTTTTCAAAACTATTTCAAACTACTCTCTCTCTCTCTCTATATATATATATATATATAGAGCAAATTAGGCTTCAATACCCCATACTCCATAAAATCTTCCCACTTATGGAAACCAGCTCTGAAGCATTTATGTTCCTTGATTGACTAAGAAGTCCCATTCTAGAGAGACAACCATACATACCAAGGAGATTCTTGCAAAAAATCTCACTATCGTTAACCAATTTATCGTTTGGAGAAAATTTCTTTTTAACTTGTATCTAGATATTCCAAAATCTAGAAGACAACATACTCCCGACAGTTTGAGGGGACACAACAATATCCCATAAACAGTTATTTTTCCAAACTCTATACTCTTTCATATAGAAATCTTGTATGTTCCGGTGTAAAAAGAGAAGGACACACATCATCATTAATTAAAGATCTATAAATCCATTTGGCAGATAATTTAGTAGATATTTTGAAGGGACAAACAATCCCAAGATCCCCTCAGACCTTGGAAGGCATCAGTGGTCCAAGCCACTTTGAGGATTTTATTTAATTGAGGATTACCCCCCCTCCCCCCGACCAAAGAGACCTTCTAAACAAACCAATAATCTAATTCAATTGTTTTTTGGAAGGGAGCCAGCCAGCTAAGAAATAAATGATAGAAAGAAGGACGAAGTGGTTAAGCAAGAAAGTCCTATGAGCTAGGAAAGAATTAAGGTAGTACCAAGCAAACAATTTACTTCTAAGCCTATCGAGCACCCAATCCCATCTTTGTTGATAGGTGACAAGTGAGTGATGCACTTAATATGTGATGCATGAAAATTGATTTCAATTTCATTTATGAACATGACGGTGATGAAAACACCACTATTTTTTAATGTTCCATGTAGAAAACACTCTAAAGAAAACTTGTTCCTCTATAATAAATCTAAACTCAGCCATAGACACATACAAACACAATACAAATTGTACACTATAAAAGTTTTTCAGATATCAAAGTTTGTGAAAAAGAAAAAGACAACGAAGAGTCCACATCCTATTGTTCTATTGTTCTAGTGGTTGAGTTTTTGGTTTCTTGAGGTCGAGGTTTAGAGTTCAATCCCCAAGTTGAATACGTAATGGCCTTGCCATCTAAACCAGTTGAAACTAGTTGTAATCTTGTCTAACCCCTGCTTTGTGGTATAGAGGGGGTCCCACGGATACTATACCCATTCATTGTAGAGTTGTTTTCTCAAAGTTAAAGTTCGGATATTATATCTATTCACTTCTAGAGTTGTTCTCTCAAAATTAAAGCTCGAGGGAGTAGGCGCTTGCTGAACCTTCATTAAAAAAAAAGAGACAAAAAAAAATGATGATTTCCTGATGGTGAAATGCACATTCTCTCTTTAAAATATGAGTTTCAGTCGCTCTAGAAAGAACAGGTCGTTGAGTCGTCGTCCGCACTGGTTATGGAATGTGTATTGCTCGTTCATAATCCAAGGTTGGTCCACAGACGCTTTTATCTGCCGACAGGGAACTGACGAGTCTTTTCAGGCGCGCTCTCATGTCCTGAGTCCTTACCGTTGCTGTTCCGCTATCAGCGCATGCTCTCAACGAGAACTACGCCCATCTTCTCTCACTTTGTTTCCCGTTTACGCTGCCATCTTCGTTCTCATTGATTTCTCCATTGACTGTCGCGGTATGTTGTCCAAGCTCAGAGACACCCACTTCATTACATCGCGTCCTGTTCTCGATCTGTGCCACTGTGGTTCCTCTCACAAGGATGATTCCAGCTCTTTCTGTGATGGCGGCGATGCTCGTCCTGAGGACCTATCTCCACGGCATCGGGAGTCTCTCCAGAGCTTCCGGGACTGCCTTCAAGACCAAGGCCTTCTGGCCAAGAACGTTTCTGACGCAGATCTTCTCCGCTTCCTGCGGGCTCGCTCTTTTGATATAGGCAAGGCAACGCTGATGTACGAGGCTATGCTCGAGTGGAGAAACAAGGTTGATGCCGATAAGATCATAGAAGTAAGATCCTCTGTCTATTCTTCCGTGCAGGGCTTCCTAACCTTCTATCTATTCTATATGAATTGCAGTGTAGTTTTTAGGCTTGGACAAGACATTGCATGAGACAAAAGTGTTTTCAAAACATGGATATGCAAACAAAGGTGAAAGAAAAAAATCGAACAAGATATGGGTGAACGTTAAACTGAGGGAATGCATTCCTCCTTGATTTATCTTAGGAGGGATGCACCCGTTTTTATTCTGGTTATATTAGGTCTTTCTTTACCATCTCTATAATCTCCCCAATAAAATCGGGATGGATCTGCTCATAGAACGTAATGTAGTTGACGCATTGGAACTGGTTTGGAAGAGGCTTACATTGTCAAGCTTCAGCAACGGATGTTTGTGTCACTAGGCGGCTTGTCGTTCACGATTTGGGTCTGTGCTTAAGTCTGGAATGGTCTATGGTGACTTCTTCTCATGTTTGGGTTAATCGGGTCTTTTGTTATGCTAGTTGTGCACATGAACAATAAATTGCAAACTTCCAGCATGATTTGTGGGAACGACTGCAACATAAGGCACATCTGAGCAGCAGATTTAGTATGAGAAATTTAGCAATGATCGTTTTACACATCTGAGGAACGAACTGCCAGCAAAACATATGTGAGCAGAGCACATGTGAGGAACTACCAAGAGAAGGCACATGA
This sequence comes from Ceratopteris richardii, assembly GCA_020310875.1. Taxonomy (NCBI): domain Eukaryota; kingdom Viridiplantae; phylum Streptophyta; class Polypodiopsida; order Polypodiales; family Pteridaceae; genus Ceratopteris; species Ceratopteris richardii. Next base: position 69,657,333 of record CM035429.1, on the reverse strand, counting down.
GTAGCTTCTTCATTAACAGTGAAGTTGGAAAAAAAAAAGAAAGAACTGAATGCCGAGTTTGCATCAAATCTATGTCGAACAAACCCCCCCCCCCCCCCCCCCCCCCCCCCAACAACAACAACAACAACAAAAAAAAGTAAAATAAAAAAAATCAGACATTGTAATATATATGTGGTTTCGGGTCTCTTCAACTTGAACACAGTTCGTTCAGTACAAGAGAAGAGGTTTTTACTCTTCCTGGATAATCTTTGGGTTGCAGAAAAAATTACTTTTCATTTATTGTGTTTAATATTTTATTTATGTTTGAGTGCAAGGGCTCATCATGGCTGAGCTTCTCGTTCATTTCTGGAGGTGATGGAAATCCCATCTCTATGGCTGTTATAGAAGTTTTCATTTGAAATATCACTTCCTAGAGTTCACACCTTCTATAGGGAGTTGATCATGTGAGTCAGGATGTTGTAGCTCCATTCGAATTTATGCATGATAAAGCCTGGAATTCGATTCTTCTTGGCTTGATGAACATAGAAGAGAAGTTGAAAATGTATTTTTCATTATAATAGTACTTTTATAATATTTTTGTTATCTTTTTGACCAAAAGCTTGTATATCTTTGTATTTAGATTTATATATTTAGTAATTTTATATGTTTCTAAGTCCTTTTTTTGTTTGAATTTGTTTTTTATTTGCATATTTTTAAAGTTATTTATTTGATATAAATACTTTATATGATTTTTTATTGTCATATTTCCCAATCGACGTAAGTTCAGATAAATGAACCTAGAAAGGTTTATACTGAAGTATATACCATAGTGTACTGAAGACAATGTACCTCAGGATTCAGTGCACATTTACCGAGCCACCTTGCATGAATGTTTGAATACGATCCAAATACTCCATCATATGTACAAGGATAGTCTTGTACTGATCTTTTTTCTCTATTATAATGCATTGATGCAGAAAGAAGTTTCATGAGAATTCTCAGCCCAATACAAAGCTGAAGTTCCGGCTGCTTGTGTTGATTACCACTCAATGGAGTGGCACTGATGTTGTATATAAAATCTTTTTGCGTACTTGATGTCAATCCAGTATACATGCTCTATGTTATTAAGGCTGTATCAAACGATACATGGATCCTATCATACTTTAATGATTTACTGTTATTATGTGCATCATGAACAATGCTAAATACAACTCTTTGTGTGGTAGGTTCACAAATTGTGCAAGGACTGCATGAGTTTTTCTAGGCTTGTCAATGACTCCATGCCCTGGCTAAGCTTGTCTCTAAGTTCTCACCTTGCTTGATTAAGTGTAGCAGTTCTTTTCTGAACTCAAATATTTTAAGCAGTAGTAATGGAAATTCCAGGAATTGCTTGCATCTTTCAAGTTCAGCTCACAGTGATATGCATTGATGTTCTAACTATTTGATTGTTTACTTCATTTGGCAGAGCTTTCAGTTCCCAGAAAGAAGGGCAATCAAGGAGCTATATCCACACTTCCATCATAAGACAGACAAATTTGGGCGTCCAATCTACATCGAGAGACTTGGTCACTTGCAGCTTGATGAGATTCTGAAGATTACGACCATGGATCGGATGCTTACATATCACATCAAAGAATGGGAAATTCTCATAAATTGGAAATTCCCAGCTTGTTCAAAAAAGGCCGGGAGGCAGATCATGCAGTCCCTAACGATCTTGGATGTCAAAGGAGTGGTACACCTAAAACTTCTTTATCTTGTGCATTGTTATTGCATTTCTGATGAATGACATACTGATTACTATCTGTTTTTCTTTGTTTCAGGCTATGAAAGCGATGAACAAACAAGTTCGATCTTTTATTCAGAAAATCAGTAAAATTGATCAGGACTACTATCCGGAGTACCTCGGAAAGATGTTTATTGTGAATGCTCCCACAGCCTTTAAAGCAGTATGGGCAGTGATAAAACCTTGGCTCGACAAGAGGACACAACGAAAAATAGAGGTTCATGGCTCTAATTTCACTCCAAAGCTCTTGGAGCTTGTTGATTCTGAGAATCTTCCTGAGTTTTTGGGAGGTACATGCCATTGCACAGAAGGATGTGAGTCTTCAGATGCAGGGCCGTGGAAAGAGATTCCATTTGTCCAATATTATGATGCACGTTTGTTGAAGCACGAAGACCAACATCAAGAGGAGTATCTTCCACAATAAGGCTTTATTAGATGGTCAATATCAGGAGTATCTTTCACAATGAGCCTTTAGAAGTAATTCTGGATCCATCTTTTTTTTTGGGATGTCAAGCTGTGGCTGTATCATCTCAATATGATGCATTGTGCTGAACACAGGAGCAATCATCTCACACTAGTGTTACATCTCATAGGAACAGTGTGTCCCTCTTTTCCACTAACTCTGACCTCTTTTTACCTGGCGATCCAGGTGGGATTTTCTTCTACAAATCCTCTCTTGATTCCACATTTGTAGTGCCTGATCTGAGGAACAAGGCTACTTGTTGCTGATTTATTCAAATCTAGTGTATACATGGTGTGTAGAAGTCATTCTACTGTTTAGATATCAGCTTCTATTAGATTTATTTGGAATTGTATCCAATAAAATGCCATATGATGTATCCACGTCAATATGGAATCTGTTTGAAATATCTGGGTTTTAATTGGTAAAATATAAAATGTAAAATGATGGATCCGTAGTGTTATTGGATGAAATGGAAAGAAGTAAGTCCGGAGCTTCAATGGGTGTGTTTATACTGTGTGTGTGTGTGTGTGTGTATATATATATATATATATATATATATATATATATATATATATATATATATATATATATATATATATATATATATGTATGTATGTATGCATGCATGCATGCATGCATGCATGCATGCATGCATGCATGCATGCATGCATGCATGCATGTATGTATGTATGTATGCATGCATGCATGCATGTATGTATGTATGCATGTATGTATGTATGCATGGATGTATGCATGTATGCATGTAATGTATGTATGTAATGTATGTATGTAATGTATGTATGTATGTAATGTATGTATGTATGTATGTATGTAATGTATGTATGTAATGTATGTATGTAATGTGTGTGTGTTTATACTATGTGTGTGTGTGTGTGTGTGTGTGTGTGTCTGTCTGTCTGTGTGTGTGTGTGTGTGTATATATATATATATATATATATATATATATATATATATATATATATATATATATATATATATATATATATGTATGTATGTATGTATGTATGTATGTATGTATGTATGTATGTATGTATGTATGTATGTATGTATGTAATGTAATGTATGTATGTATGTATGCATGTATGCATGCATATACATAGGAAAATCTGTATTTTGGCATTGATTCTAGAAACTTTCAATGGCGTGGGATGAAAATGATAGAATATTTTGCATGCCAAAGGCATTGGAAGTGGGCAATATTTGCAAGGGTCATCATTGTGCTTATTAATCAATTTACTTGAGTTGAGTCAAAGGAAACTGGCTCATAACATTGTATTTGCATCAGCCTAAATCATTCCTAAAACATTCTATGTATGAGTAGTCTTACATGTATTAGTGCTGTTTTGAATATTCGTTCGGAGAGGTGTAAGTATGTCAACCATTGCAGTTTTGAGTCTTTAATAATTGAGACAGCTATGGAAATAGATTGTACATTTAGAGTGATTCTTATTGTATTGTTGTAGCGATTTGAGGAAAAACAAACTTATTCAGATGGGAATTTGCTGACATGTTTATTTTCCATGCTTCTATATAGGTAATAGTGGAGCAAGAGTGAATCTTTCTTACATTCTTTACGGTAGGTTGTAGCCCTACGTGAATCATTTCACATCGATGTGAGTTGAATGTCAGTAGATTCAATTCAAGTATGATTGTGAAACATTATATTATGATTGTGACAATTCAAATGTCTTTATGTTCCGTTATCCTCTTCGTCAAGTGAATTACATCACATGTTCATTTTGTGCGAATTCTTCTAGTTGGAGGCCGTCTTCACCATCAATCCCTTGATGAAAGCATACTAGTCATGCAATATTGTTATTTGTATGATAATCAAGTACAACTACATTTTTCCATTTGTTCATGCTCCCATGTGTCTTTACTTGGGATGCATGTGTGAGAGCATGAATCAATCTGTTGTTCTCCAGCCACTATAGGGCATTGAAGATGATAGTGGGGATGGATGCTAGTAGGATTTGATCAAAACTACTTGGAATGGAGTTTGTAATTGTGTAATCTTGTGGGGCTAATATTATATGGTCCATTGGTTGATTGCAACACGAATGTGACAGCTTTTTCCCATTTGTGCGTGAATTTGAGCTTTTCACCAACTTTTCACCGATGTATATGTATATGTTTAGTTGAATAAGTGGACATACATCTTTAAATCTACCCCTCTCTCTCTCTCTCTCTCTCTCTCTCTCTATATATATATATATATATATATATATATATATATATATATATATATATATATATATATATATATATATATATATATATATATATATATATATATATATATATATATATATATATATATATATATATATATTTGAAGTAATGACATACGAATGTGGAGACCCGTTTCTGGGGTGCATGTTTGAGGACAAGTATTCATTATTTCTTTTATAGCCAACTTTGGACACTGATGACTAGGCGAGGATGTTGCTAATGTCTGTTCAATGCCACCCATGATGGAGGATTCACCTAAGTACTTGCTTTTCAACATTCATATTGATGTTTATTGAATTCTATCTATATGGCCACACCAATGGATATTGCAACAAAATCTATGATGCATGTTTGAGGAGAAGTATTCATTATTTTTTTATAGCCAAGTTTGGACACTGATGACTAGGCGAGGATGTTGGTAATGTTTGTTCAATGCCACCCATGATGGAGGATTCACCTAAGTTATTGCTTTTCAACATTCATATTAATGTTTATTGAATTCTATCTATATGGCCATACTAATGGATATTGCAACAAATTTTATTGAATTCTTGCTTTTCAACATTCATGAATGTTTTTATGATGAGGGTTTGGACCCCATTATTTAATCATGTCAACGTGCCTCCAATTTGTAGTAATGGGTGTTCACACCATAGACCCCTAGTACACAGGAAAGCACAGTTGGGATGTATTACTTTGACAACAAATCTATAAAACAATATCAAATCTAAATTTTGAATAAACACAATCATGCATACTATTCCACCAATCGACCTTCTTTACCAGGGAAAATCTCACCTATGACATGAATAGGTGTTGAGTATTTTTTGGCCATGAGAAGTTGTCATAGGTCTTGAAAACTTACTGCATTGATTTACATTCAGTTTCATGGTCCTTTGCTACATGTGCTTTCCACGAGTTGAATTAAAAAATGTTTATTATAGTATAAATCATCTTGGTGTCTTCTCTAAGTTGAAGGCCATATGAAGAATCTAAAAGGATCTGACGTCAACATGATTTTTTGGAACTTGTATTTAGACTCACATTTGTGAAAACAATGATGATGAAATTAAAATCACTATAATTTGGCTTGACGGCTTCCTTGGTGCTACAATCTATTCAAAACGATATATAGAGACAAAGGATGCACGTTGATATGAATGTCAAATCAATATAGAAACAAAAGATGCACATTGATTTGAAGATCTTTTATGCAGTAATGGAAATATATCCACGTTGGAATATCCATATTTTGGCACCAAGTCTAATATAAATTGCAATGGTGTGTTATGAAAATACCAGAATATTTTGTCTTCTGAGGAGCTGTTTTTATGCCAAGCATGGTAGTTTTGACTCTCTAAGTAGTTAATACCTAGATATGGCAATATATTGTACATTGAGAGTGATTCTTAATTGTATTTTTGTAGCAGTTTTGAGGAAAAGAAAACAAATCTATTCAGATGGCCAAGAAATTTGTTGACGTGTTTATTTTCCATGCTTACATAGGTAGTAATGGAGCAAGAGTGAATCTTTCTTACAGCCCTAAGTGAATTATTTCACATCAACATAGTTGAATGTGCCATAGATCCAATGAATTACTTCACATATAGTAGGCTGAGATTACCTTGCATTTTCACTTTCTTTGTGTTATCCTGTTGGCCGAAGTGAAACTTTACATTATGATTGGGACAATTCAAATATATGTCTTCATTCTCCCATTGTCCTCTTGCCTGAAGTGAATCACGTCACATGTTCATCTTGTGCGAAGTCTTTTAATTATAGTTCTTACATTGTTTATGTTAGTTGAGGTGGAGGTCCAAGGTTCAGGCCCTGGGCTGGACATGTATGGTTTTGGCTAGTTAAACCAGCTGTAATGTTATAACCTTGTCTAACCCCTGCTTTGTGGGATATGGGGGGTCTTACGGGTACTATGCCCATTCACTTGTACAATTGCACTTTCAAAGTTAATGCTCGGAGGAGTAGGCTTCGGTTGAACCTCCATTTAAAAAACAAAAATTTAAGTCAACTCATGAAGGCTGAGAGTATCTCACGGTTTCACATTTATTATGATGCATAGGGAACTGCTGGGAAATTCCAAGCATAAGCTCTGTTCCTTCTTTCTATTGTTGCTGGTAAGTGAAGTGTACCATATTCATCTTGCATAAATTTTGAAGTGATAGTGGAGATCGTCTTCACCATGAATCACTTGATGAAAACGTACTAGAGACACAATATTGTTATTTGTGTGATGCTTGTATACAAGTGCATTTCTTCCATTTGTTCATGCTCTCAATCAAAACTACCTGTAATGGTAGGATTTAATCAAAACTACCTGTAATGGAGTGTTTGTAATTGTGTCATCTTTTGGGGTTAATATTATATGGTCCTCTGGTTAAACAGTTTTTTGCCCATTTGCGCGTGAATGTAAGGTTTTCAACGACTCATAAGTACATATTTAGTTAAACAGGTGGACATGGATCTTTATATCTACCCTTGTATATATATATGCCTTGAATGTGTGTGCATTTGTTGAGAAGGGGTCAGTTTTGTATGGAAATGGTGCTCTCTCACCAAGTGGTAACTCAAAAATTTGTGTTGTCCCAAGCCTGTGTAACCAAGTGGTATGATGCCTTGAGTCTCAAGAAGGATGTTTTGAGTTCAAGTCTTGGCTAGACATGTATCTTCAGACATGGCTGTGCCTCTACCTTACTAGGTTGGGTGTGTGAGTGTGTCTTCAACTCATTGTACTCTCAAAAAAAAACAAAAAAAAAAATAGCTCTGTGATCTGGTACTGTAAATTTTTTGTTTGTTTGCAATATGCGTAGAGTTGACTTGCATCTAATGACATATCAGTTAAGCCTGTCAAATAATGATGGCGGCGCTTCTATTCATTCTAGTACTATAGCCATCTTTGGGCGCTGATGACTAAGCGAGCGCCGAGGATGTTGGTAATATCTGTTCAATGTCATCCGTGATGAAGGATTCACCTAAGTACTTGCTTCATTTGTGCTGTTATTCAGTCTGCCCATATTCGAAGCAATGATAGTAACTCACGTGTAGAGCTTGATGAGTCCATCTTCTTTGGAGTGTTTCTGTGTAAGAGCCTGAATTCATTCCTTGCTGAACAGCCACCAGCGGGGATGGATTCTCGGTAGTATCCGATTGAAACAAACTGTTATGGAGTTTGTAATCGTGTAATCTTGCGCGGTTAATAGTGTTTGGTCCTTTGAGTGATTGCAGCACGAGTGTAATTGCATTTTTTCTACATGCTCGAGTCTGAATTTTCAAGAACGTCTAGCTTTGCTGTAAGTGGAATGCAGCCTCACCACACACCTATCCTAGGAGGTTGGGTGTGTGAGTATGTTTTCAATTCATTGTACTTACACTGTTACAGTCACACACTCAACCTAGTAGGATAGGAAACTCCATCTTATGTCCAGTCAAGACTTGAACTCAAGACTTCCTCTCGAACACCTAAGACGTCAAACCACTAAGTTAAGCGGGCTTTGAGACGTTCAAACCCACAAAATGCATGAGCCAACACAAGGGACACCAAGAAGATTGCCAGAACACGTTTATATTCGATTAGCAACTCGTGTTGAAGAAGGCAATGAGAGCTTGGTATGAGGAGTACTAGTACCCCTCATAGTTGCGCACAATTTGGCGCCACAGGGCATACCCCCCAAGCACTGAAAAGGGCTGGATAGAAAAACAGGCTGTGACATCCTCCCCCGGCTTGAAGAGCTTGGTGTCCTCAACAAGCGGGTTCGGGTCTTACAAAAGTTGGTGTGATTACAAAATTTGGGAACATTACATGGGGCTTAAGTGTGGCGATAATACTTGCGAACTAATGGATGGTCGGGCCCAAAGGTGTTGGCCGGAAGCCATTCCGAATCGACTAATGGTCGTCCTTTGAATTTAATGAGGAACTGGGGACCATCGCGAGTGATCCGGTCCCGTAAGATAGCTTCTGCCTCGAACTGGTTCTCTCCGTCGTGCAGCACCGGGATCTCGCGTCCGTACTTGGAGTCGGGTTTGAACCGCTTCAGGATGCTGACGTGAAAGGCGTTGTGAAATTGCACGTTGTCGGGAAGCTCCAAGCTATAAGTGACTTCATTGATCTGCTTCTCCACTTTGTATGGTCCGTAGTAGCGATGGTTGAACTTCTGCGTGATGTTCTTTGGGAGAGTGATATTTCGTGCGCTGACGAGGACAAGGTCCCCGACTTGAAATTCTTCGCCGGGTCGTCGTTTCTTGTTTGCGTAGCGAGCCATGCGTTCTTTGCTTCTTTGCAAGCTGGACTTTGCTTCTTCTAACTTTGTCTTCCACTGATCCAAGAAAGCGCCGCAATCGGGGTCGTTTGTTGCAAGTGTGGAGTCTTGCGTGAGAGCCAAGGGCGTGATTACCTCTTTGCAGGTCGCCAACTCGAATGGGGTCATCTTCGTGCTTGAGTGGACGGAAGCATTGTAGTGAAACTCTAGAATGTCTAAGTGCTTCGCCCAATCCTTTTGGTCCGTTCTAACATAGTTTCGGATGTAATCTTCGATCGTCTGGTTGACCCGTTCGGTTTGCCCATCTGTTTGTGGGTGATAAGATGAGGAGAACCTAAGTTGCGTCCCCAAGATGCGGAAAAGCTCCGTCCATAGCCGACTTAGGAAACGGCCGTCCCGGTCCGACACTATGGCGAGAGGCAACCCGTGATACTTCACGATGTGAGTGAAGAAAAGCTGAGCCACGGCCTTGGCGTTGAGCGGGGGTTTGGCCGGGATAAAGTGTGCTTGTTTGGTGAAGTAGTCCACCACAACGAAGATGGCGTTGAACCCCGAAGACGGTGGGAGTTCAGTGATGAAGTCCATGCTAATCATGTCCCACGGTCGATTGGGAATCGGGAGTGGTTGCAGAAGGCTGGCGGGTTTTACCCTATCTTGACGGACTAACTGACATGTTGGGCATGTTTCTACATATTCCTGGACCTGTGCCTTCATGCGGGGCCAATAAAAGTGTTTGTGGAGCGTCTCATAGCTGCGGTTTTGACCTCCATGGCCGGCCACTTTGCAATCATGTGCCTCCCACAGTAGCTCTTTGCGTAGCTCTAAGTCGTTCGGGACATAAATTTTTCCTTTGCGGTGGAGAAGGCCTTCTTGTAGTGTGTAGCGCTGCGGGGCTTGAGCCGTTTGCATTTCCTGAAGTATTTCTTGAACTTGGGCATCCTGTGCTTGTGCTTGTTGAATTCTGCCTCTGAGATCTGAAGATACGGTGGATATCGCCTGGAGCTCGGGTCTTCGACTAAGTGCATCTGGCATCACGTTCTGTTTGCCCGGCTTATGAATGATCTCGATATCGAATTCGGCAAGAAAATCCTGCCATCTTGCTTGCTTTGGGCTTAACTTGGGTTGAGATGTAAAGTACCTCAAGGAGATGTTGTCCGTGAAGACCTTTGTGTGCTTGTCCAGAATGTAGTGTCGCCACTTGCGTAGGCAGTGGATAACGGCTAACATTTCTTGCTCATGTGTGCTCCATCTGAGCTCGGGGCCAGTGAGTTTATGCGACTCGTAGGCAATGGGTTGTCCGTCTTGTACGAGGACGCCGCCGATGGCTGAGCCTGATGCATCTGTGTGAACTTCAAAAGGTTTGTCGAATTCTGGAAGTTTGAGAACCGGGGCATTGCACATAGCAACCTTCAATGCTTCGAAGGCGTCTTCTTCGTCTGCTCCCCACTTGAAGGGCTCCTTTTCTTTGACCAACTCCAAGAGCGGGGCCGCGATCTTGCTGAAACCTTGGATGAAACGGCAGAGAAATTGGCAAAAGTCGATGAATTCTCGCACCTCTTTGATGGTCTTCGGGGGGGCCCACTTGAGTACTGCTTCTACTTTCTGGGGGTCGGCGTGGAGGCCCAGTTCAGAAACGATGAACCCCAAGAATTCCACCTTCTTCATGCAGAACTCGCACTTGCTTGGTTTGGCGAAGAGCCGACGTTGCCGTAGTCGTAACAAGACCGCCTGAACGTGCTCATAATGTTCTTCTAATGTTCGGCTATAGATCAGTAGGTCGTCAATGTAGATGATGAGGAAGAGGTCGAGCATGTCTCGGAAGCCATCATTCATCTCTCGACAGAAGGTAGCCGGTGCACCTGTAAGCCCGAATGGCATGACGAGCCACTCATAGCTGCCGTAGCGTGTGCGGAAGGCCGTCTTCTCGATGTGTTCTTGGGCTACCCTGATTTGATGGTACCCGGATCGGAGGTCTATGCGCGTGAAGTATCGTGCCTTGCCCAGGCGATCTAGAAGTTCCTCCATCACGGGCACGGGGTATTTGCTCTTGATTGTGCCTTTGTTGAGTGCTCGGTAGTCGATGCATAGGCGTAGGGAGCCGTCTTTCTTCTTCACAAATAGGACCGGGGCTCCATATGGGGAGCTACTTGGTCGGATGTATCCTTGCACTTCAAGTTCCTATAATTGCCTCTTCAGCTCCTGAAGGTCGGCCTCATTCATCCTGTATGGCGCTTGCGACGGTGGTGGGTGGTCCGGGAGCGTGTCGATCCGATGCTGGACATTACGTAAGGGGGGAAGACCGGGTGGAAGGGTATCCGTGAGAACATCTGAAAATTCTTCCATTAGCATCTGGAAACTTGGGTGCCCAATCTTTGAGACGTCGATCGGCCGTGGTCCCGTCTCCTCTGCGACCGGTCTGAGAACGCATAAGTGTGCGATCCCACCTTGATAGACTGCTCGTCGAAATTGCTTGTGTGATAATGGTGATGGCGTGTGTGTGGAGGTTGACGTTCGAGCTTGTGCTTTCTCTTTGCTCGTATGTTTCTGCTTAGATTCCCTTGGTTCACTGTCAGAAGGTTCGTCCGTACGAGGCGCCTGGACACGATTGCAGTCGACGACGATGGCCTGCCCACTCTGATCGAGAAGAGCTTTGTCTACCCCTTTGCCGAAAAAGGAGATCATGTGTTTATCCATAAACTCGAGGCCTATGATGACTTCGAATGTTTCCATCGGTATAATCAGGAAGTTCAGGTGACCAAACCATTGGCCTAACATGACCGGGACACCGTCGGCGTAACGCACATGACTGGCCTCTCCCTGAGCAAAGACCACGGACATGCGGAGCCGTTTACCGATCTTGAGTCCAAGGCGTTGAGCACACTGCGGAGTCATGAAGTTGTGGGTTGCACCCGTGTCCAGCATCACCGGCATGCGTTCGCCTGTGACTTCTCCCATAATGAACACTTGGTGTATGATGGGTAATGCAACTGAATGGCACTGAGCCTTGCCCTTTGATGTGGACGGTCCGCGGGGGGAGGAGTCGTCTGATTCGTCGCTGTGAATCTCGATGATTTTCGGGCCGGAGGTGGATGCCTCTTCGGTCTTTGTTGCTTGCACTCTAGTGTCGGTTCGTTTCCGCCAGCATTTCTCAGTGGGGTGACTGCCTTGGCAATGCTTGCAGACCGGACGGGGGTCGCGCCGGGTTTGGTTGTTTCGGTTCGGGGACTCTGAACGGTTGTCTGTTGGGGCCGGGAGGGCTTTGAAACCTTGACCACGTTGTTGTTCGGTTGATCTGCGGTATGTGGAGGTTTGCTCTTTGTTCGAGGTTGAGTCTTTGCGGGGAGCTTGGCTTCCGTCGGTTGAACGAGCCAGCCGGTTGGAGTAAGCGTCATTGAGCCATTCTGCAATGCGGACTGCGTCCTCCCAAGTCTGGGGGTCTTGCTTCTCCACTTCTTTGCGGTAGTATGGGGAGCACCCATAAAGGAAGCCGTGTAAGCGATCAATTTCAGCCATGTCGTTGATGTGAAGCATGAGTCTGCGATATTGTGATACATAAGGCCCGATGAACTTGTCTTGACGGAGGTTGCGCCATTCGTCACGTGCTTGGAACGCTTCGTTGCGAGGTACAAAGTAGTCGACGATGGCCGCCGTAAAATGATCCCATGAGGGCCAGGCTTGCTTCTTGTGTTCCACCATGTACCATGCTGAGGCTTCGTCCTGTAAGAATTGGCCGGCGATGCGCGTCCAATGGTTGCGGCCAACCCGGAGCATCTGGAGGTAGCTTTCCATACCTTCGATCCATCGGTTGACGGCAATGGAGCTTCGGCCGCCTCGGTACTTGTCGGGGGGGTTCGGTTTGAAGAAGCCGAAGGAGTCGGGGTCGTCGATGTCCACCGGTTGCATTTGAGTGATCGGGGTTGGATTCAAAGGAGTTGGTGGCTGTTGGGATGTATGGGTCGGAGTGGGTTGGGGAGCCGGTTGGATGCTTGACTGCGGTTGTGGCTGGGGTTGAGATTGGTCCTTGGCTAAGAGATGGGATTCTACTAGGGTAGTTAATCTAGAGAGGGTGTCTTCGAGTCTATCTATGCGATCGTGGACGGGGTCAGGATGTGGTGGAGCTTAGTCGGATTCGGGTTGGGTGTGGATGTCGGCGTTGAGTTCGGCCTCCTGGAGCCGTTCATGTAGCTCGGTGTTCACCAAGAGAAGGCGGTTGAGTTCCTCTTCTAAGGCAGCCCGTTGGGCCTTGTGATGGCGGCGCCGTTCAGTCACGTTCTTGGCGCGTTCCGTCCCCGAAGTTAGACCGGCCGTGCCAACGTTGTGTTCGCTGGCCATGGTGGCGTGTAGCCAACCGGCGGCAACTCGGAAGGAAGAGGGAGCCTAGGAGGAGGGAGTCTAGGGCACGCGGGCACTTAGCAGCGAGGGAGAGGTTCACCGGTTAAACGGGGGTTCGGAGTTGCATGACGGGTACGGCGGGGACCGATGGCGGATAGCGCGGGGACGGCAGCGGCTAGCGCGGTACCAACGGTAGATAGCGCGGGGACGGCGGGAGGGCAAGGGGTTGCCTTGCTTGGAGGGGGGGGGGAGGGGGGGAGGGGGGGGGGGGGAGGCAAGGGGGTGCCTTGCTTGAAAGGGGGGGGGGGGGCAAGGGGTTGCCTTGCTTGAAGGGGGGGGGCAAGGGGGTGCCTTGCTTGAGGGAGGGAGGGAGGGCAAAATACCTCTTGCGACGTCAAAGAACTTCCCACGGATGGGCCTGGGACGTTAGATGGCGCTGCCAGCACTGGTGTGACAGTCCGCCCGTCCAGAGGCTTCCCCTAGGGTCGTTGCTCTGATACCACTTGAGACGTTCAAACCCACAAAATGCATGAGCCAACACAAGGGACACCAAGAAGATTGCCAGAACACGTTTATATTCGATTAGCAACTCGTGTTGAAGAAGGCAATGAGAGCTTGGTATGAGGAGTATTAGTACCCCTCATAGTTGCGCACAATTTGGCGCCACAGGGCATACCCCCCAAGCACTGAAAAAGGCTGGATAGAAAAACAGGCTGTGACAGGCTTAGACTCCATGTATATGCTTCATTTGGATCTTGGCAGAGCTCGTGAGTGATGTCCGTGTAGTGTGCATTTGGAGTGGTCAGTGATCACTCAAAAATAGCTCTGTGATCTTGAATCGTGATTTTTTTTTTTTCTTTGTTCGCAGAATTCGTAGGATTGAATTGCATGTAATGGCATATCAGTTAAGCATGTCAAAAAATGATGGCGGCTCTAAGATAGTTTGCCTTCGCTCGCATGTCATGGTAATCTTTCATATTCTGATGTATTTAATTCTCTTGCGGTCCCTTTAATTCTGCACGTCTGAGCAGTCACATTAGGATTGCAATTTGCAGTGACGACCGAGGCGTTTTAATTTATTCAACAGAAATAGAGAGAGAGAGATTTGGTCTGTAGACTGTAGTAAAGCAAAGTGAAAATAAATGCAATATCTGATTTCCATCAAGATCTTCTTTCCCCTATGTTTGACAAGGCCCATGATGGCTCAAAAGCCCAATCAAATAATATGATACTTCCAGCCGAAAATAGTGTAAACCTCTGCGTAAACGCTTGAACGTAAAAGCTAATACTGAGTTGTAAACATTGAGAATATACAACATTTTTTAGGATAAAAACCACTTTTACAGAAGTGCCACAAGTAATATAGGGAAAGTGGTGGCCACTATTGTCCTAATCTCATGAGTATTGCTAATAGCGTGTCTTGGAGAATATGAGATAACATAATGATCAATCCTCTCTAAATGTGACCAAATATGTGATGATGGACTTGGCTCATACAATGCCATCGCATACAAAGTGATGGGTGACTATCATGTTAAAGAGCCATCCCTAAATGCAAGGCTTTTGGAATAGGGGATTGATGGAAATGTCTCTATCATAATAAAAGAGATGTATAAAATCCTATCAACGTCTTTGATTTCTTATGACATTGTGGACTTCTCCAACCACGCAAGAAAGTTGAACCCAAGTGTACACATGATTCAGCTACACAATGTTGACATATGATAGCTAAGAACCTTGTACTTACCAAAGCTCCCCACAAGCCCTTTGAGCATAGGAGCTGCATGATGCAATGAGATGTGATTGTAATGCTTGCATATATTTTTAAAACAAAACAAAACCATTTGCATGTATCATGATATGGATCTCAACCTTTGCAATATCCACACTAGCTCCATCTTGCTTCACAATGAAATATACAAAATAGAGTTGGATAAAGACAAATTTTTCATCTCAATGATATTGGGGAAGTATATGAGGTGTTTGCATGGAGTCGTACTCATCTTGATTCCTACTCTTATAATTTGTCTTTATCCAACTCTATTTTGTATCTATATATATAAATAAGAGTTGGATAAAGACAACTTTTTCATCTCAATAATATTGGGCAAGTATATGAGGGGTTTGCATGGAGTCGTACTCATCTTGATTCCTACTCTTATAATTTGCAAATATCCCATATCATATCATCTAGGGTCTTTGAACTCTATAGAATGCTGATGATCCTCTCTTTGGGAATAACGTCAAGTGTTGATGGAAACCCAAAGAGTAGAAATATGGTTGGTGTTCTAAACTCTTTTTTAATCAATTAGACATCTTAGGTTGGGGATGAGGCATATAAGACCAAATTTCAATTATTTTTTTGAACATCATTGTCTTTATATATCCACAAAGCTCTACCTCCATAACCATTATGTATAGCTTGCACAAGCCATTACCAATCACATTGGTCCTATATTGTTGGAAACCATTGATTCTTGCATCATCCACTAATCGTAGCAACTCTCAATAAGGTGGTGATTGAATCGAAAGATAATGACTAGTGAAACGCTATCTTGATTGGAAGTGAAGTGATTTCAAGATAATTCAATGTGGTGTACTTTTTTTTCTTAGTAACTTTGTGTTTTATGTGGCCTCCAAAATGAGAAACTAACTTCTAAGTATATGATATATTGTGGTAACTAACTAACTATATATATATATATATATATATATATATATATATATATATATATATATATATATATATATATATAATAATAATAATAATAATAATAATAATAATAATAATAATAATAATAATAATAATAACACACTTTTTAGGGGGAAGAGACATGAATTTATCTGAATTTGATGTCCAAAGCATATGCATTCAAGATTAATGGTATAAGATTCCAATATTTATGAAGATTTCCCTTTTTAAATATTCTTTGGGTATGTTATTCCCTATCGCGTCCCACTTTTCTCATGCTTTCTTTGGATATGAGGCATATATGCTCTCTTACTTTTCTCATGCTCTCCCTCCCTTAAGTTTTAGTTCTCTAATTCTTATAAGCCATAGATTGTATTGACTACCCTTCTCATATTGAACAATTGTCAACCACTTACTAATCCACAAAGGGCTCATTTTTTCCAAAAAATTTGTTCTAAGATTAAGAATATGATTGAGATATCACTTATCACAACTAAACATCAAGAAAATTATTTCCCTTAGTCAAGCCAAAAAATCACAAAGTATCTTAGTATTTTATTGAGGCATTCTCCCTTGACAGACATGGAAATCTTATTCAGTAATGGATCATAATTCATATTATCTTATGTTTTGTTTCTACCTTTGTAATTCCTCATTCCCTCATAATGTTTATGGTCACACAATAAGAGTATTTTGGGGGCAATGTGAACAACCATTCAATATATCCCTTTTAATTTTTTTAGAAGATATTCCTTATTTTTAGCCATGAAAATTCAATTTTCTTTCACCAATTGGATCTTAATACATACATACGTGAATCTTAATATTGGTGTACATTTTCTTTGAATAATATTCTTAATATTTTCCACAATTTTTTTTTCTTTCATTATTATATCTCTAATCTTTTATTTTTTGTTCATTGCCTCCTTTACAAAGAATTAAATATGAACACTAAAAACTTTACATCAATCAATCAGACAATCAATCAATCAATCAATATATTGATCTATCTATCTATCTATCTATCTATATATCTATCTATCAATCAATCAATCAATATGTTGATCTATCTATCTATCTATCTATCTATCTATCTATCTATCTATCTATCTATCTATCTATCTATCTATCTATCTATCAATCAATCAATCAATCAATCAATCAATCAATCAATCAATCAATCTATCTATCTATCTATCTATCTATCTATCTATCTATCTATCTATCTATCTATCTATCTATCTATCTATCTATCTATCTATCTATCTATCTATCTATCTATCTATCTATCTAGAGCATAATGACTTTCTTGAAGAGTTCAAGTTTGGGAAAGAGTGAAAGTCTTTTTGGGAGGGGTTCATCCTCAAATGTAGTTAATGTTGAACTACAAGCACTAGATATTTGTCCATTGATTTTAATTGAGGAAAAGTTAGTTGGCACTAAGTACACATTGTGGAAGTTCAAACTCAACACAATCATAGTTTCTTATGAGTTATTGGAGAGTTTTCTACGAATAGATCAAGAGTTGATTCATGTAGGAGACCTTGTAGATCCTGCCAAACCTTAAGATTGTTGGAGTTAGGCATGTATGCAAGCACGTGAACAACACAAGGAAGAAGAAGAATGTTGCTCTAGCACAATGGTAAGTACCACGTTAAGAAGCTCCACCTCCTTAATGTCAATCCCCGGAAGAGATAGGAGTGATATGAAGATCGCGAATGTGAAATGTAGTGAGAGTGAAGGTGAGAAGCATAGAGATGCACACACACCTACACACACACATGTATGAGACAAGCAAGACACAATAGAAGGTAGGAAAATAGAATCTATTACTCAAGATCTCAATTACAAGCTCAAGCTCACACTAGCTCATACAAGTCTACACTAGCTAACCTCAAAAATGAGCTCTCTAGATCTTTTTATAGATTCTAGACTAGTTTTGACCAGTTTCACATCTAGTGACTGGCATAGCTAACAAATAGGTTCTAGGTGCTATTTGAAGGTCTAAGTGATGTCTAAAAATAGCCAAAATTGGTAGGCTTGTTCTACCTAAGCTCCTCAAGCTCGATGACTCCTCGGCTTGCACAAAATGGAGCTACTAATTACAAAAGGGGTTTTTCTATCCTCATTATCTAGGTCAATAATACATATACCTTCAAGAAGCGAGCCTACATCTACGCCAATAGAATCACAGGTGCATGGTGCCCTAAGTGCACGATTATCACTTACTATATTATCGAGTAAGATGGGTGGATTACATATGGTACAAGAGTGATGAAAATCACTGTTGAGAGTTTTTGAAAAGTATTCATAAAACATATTTGTTTGAAAAATAATCGGCCTGGCTCCCCACTACTTCATTGTGGTCCACCTTCACATACTTCCGCGTCGTCTGTGCCTCTGGCTACTGCCAAAACCCCGCTCCCTCTCGCTTCTGTCGTCCTCGATAGAACCTTGTTGTGGGGTCTGTCGGATGTAATTTTATAGTAGGTCATGAGCGAGGGTGTGCTCTGAAATGCAGATACCTCTTACAATATCCGCTTTGAGTTTTTCCCAATCGATGGGTTTGGGTTCCTCTGGTGGCGGGAGTCTGTAGTGCATGGAGTACACCAGTTGTTCAAAGGAAAATAGTTGGAGTAGATGGGTGGGCCTACGGATGAACACCTCTGAATGATACTCCCAAAAACCGGTAGTAAACATCTCTTCGAATGTCATTTTATAGCATGCTGGTAGATATTTGATGCAACAGTGCTAGACATAACACACCCGGAGCGATGGTGTCGTACTCATATTATACACTAAATCTTGATTGCCATGCTCGAATCTCGGGTTGTTCACATGTGGTGCCTTGACGCGATGAAAGACTTTGAATACTATCTGTATCATGTCAAATATTTTGACAATCATATGCACGGCTACGTCATCCATTCGTCGTAAGCGAGGGAGCCAGTGCCGAATAGTTGCCATCATATAGCGAACAGTGGGTGGTCCACGGGGTGGAGTGAAATATGGATAATTGAGCCAATCTTGGAACTGCTTGTTGTTTTGTACTTTGATTGCAAAGGCCTTCCAAGAGCAGCGTCGTGGTATCGGTTCCCAACATGGGTTATACTTTAACAGGAGTGGTGCCTTGGCCCATGTGCTCATCATTTCTGGGTATTGTTGTAATAATTCTTGGCGCCAAGTTGGTTGAAATATTTCTCCGCTCTCCGCATCTGGTGGCAAATCATCAGGCTCAAACTGAGTTGCATGGGAGGGTTTCTTGCCTATTTCCTTTTCGATGGCCAACTGATATTCTGCCATTAACATAAAATATGGCTTATATTGTAGCTCATGCCCATATATATACCTACAAGGGGCCAAGTGAGCGAAATAAGGGATTGTAAAATTCGTTCTTCTATCATAGCCATGGCGTGCAACTGAGATTTCACACATGCGGAGTGGGTCTTGCCAAGTTCTTCTACAATCTTCATCCACGTGGTGGTAGGGAGTTCAAATGTGGTCTGGCCCTCGACCGTGACGCGTCCGCCTGGGATGGGTAGGGGTTCCTAGGCTTCTTTGAAAGTGTCCTCCACCGGGATAGTCACTATTTCTTCATCCGCTAGTAGTTCCGGTGGGGAATCTAACCTAGGGGGTGCTTTGTATGCTGCTATCTGTGTTTGAAGAGTCAATACCTAGGCCCATAAAGCGTTGAGTTCCTCGATGATCTCAAGAGATGTGGCCACAGAAGCTGGTGGTTCTTACGGTACAGGTGCTCTCAATTGTAGCATTTTGTGGTCTTCTTTGAGCTTCTGATGTGCCTCATTCATGCTATCATAATCCTCTAGTAGTCTGACATGATCTTCCAATAGTATCTTCATGGATTCAGAGGGGACAACTTTGAAACACCTAGGACTAAGGGGTTCGTCGGGTTGATCTAAAGCAGCTTTGAGGTTTTCTCTATTCTGTTCCTGTAAGCGTTGATTCTCTTCTTTTGTTGTTGCTAGGTGGCGTCTGAGTAGTCCCATGTTTCTAGTGAGCATCCCATTGCGAATGATCTAAGCCCTGAACAAATTATCGATGTCTGTAATGGCCTCTTTTGTCTTCTATTCACTTTTGAGTTCAAGTGCGTGGTAGGCCTGGCGTAGCTCTTAGTAGCGTGTGTTAAAGGAGGCATTCTCAATGGTTAAAGAATTGAGCTGCGAATGTAAGTCATTCGTAGTCTGCTGCAACATCTGATAACTGGTACCTAGAGATGCGAATTCATCTCTCACTTGTGTCATACATACGAACATTTGACGGAATGCTGTGTCGATTGTGGGTGATAATATTAATGGTGGGGTGAGTGAAGATGCTGTGGGTGTGGGTGTTGATGCAAGGGGAAGGGGAAATAGGGATGGGAAAGTGGATACAGTGGTGACTGCGGAGAAATGTGATGTGCCTAAATGTGGTGGTGAAATAGATGAGGTGAGTGGTGGTGCAGTGGGTGGTGATATGTCCATGTCACTGGACATTGTGTCGAGTGCCGTGACTATGAATAGTGGAGTGATATTGGGTGCTTGAGTGGGTGTGAAGACATGGTTTACAAAGGTTGCCGAATAATTTACAGATGGGGTCTCTTGTACTGCTTGGTGGAGAGGGGAAAGAGGAAATGCAGTGGGTTGGGGAGGTGAGACGGGGGAGAAGGTCAATGGAGGGGGAAATGGGAATAGGGGTCTTGGAGGGGTGGGGAAGGAAGGGATGGATGGATGGATGGACAAATGGACTGGATAGAGGGGTGGAAGTCCTAGGAGGGAGGCTAGGTTGTGTAGGTGCGAAAAGTGTGAGAGGAATTGAGGCAACAAAGGCTTCTACTATCGCACTATCGAAGGATGTGGATTGTCTGGGAGAGCTAGGGTGTACAAGAGAGACTGGATAGGAGGGGGGTGAAAGAGGAGCAGTCAGTGTGGTGGGTACTTTGATAATAGTGGTGGTATGTACAATAGAAGTGTGGGGCGGGGAGTCGATGATTATCGTTTCTTTTGCCAAAGATCCTTCAGGAATGAGGCGTGCTTCCTTGACCTGTTGTGAAGACTGAGTATCCGTTGGTACACGAATGTATTGACCCAATTTTGATAGTAATCGAATTTGACGTGGGTCAAACTGTGGTAGTGGCTTTCTCTGCAAATATCGTAATGCTTCGTTACTGCCCACTGATTTAACTAGTTCTCTAAAACCTTGAATGTAGGCTTCTTCGAAGCCTCATATGGCGAGTTCTTGTTCTACAAGTACTTGGCTTTCTTCTTCTGATAGCTTCCTACGCGCCCAAACTGCTTGCATGGTGCAATATAGCTTCTTGATCACCAATGTATAGGCAGCAACTTCAAAGGTCTCATCTTCATAAGTACTTGTGTCACCCTAGGTGTTAGTGTGTTGTTCGTGTTCATCCGTCTGCACATTCTCTTGAGATTACTGGCTTCCTTGAGTGCATTCATCATCTCCATCTTCATCATCTGTTTCTATCCTTTCTGCTTTGGAACTGGAGACTACTTGCTCTTGTGGTTGATCAAGGGGAGTTGTAGGGTAACTTGGTCGTTCATATTCTTGAGAGAAAAATTGTCCTTCTGAAAATTGAAATTCGTTTGAAAAAACGTCCGACATTTCAAAATCGAACCTGGTGTTCATTGGTTCTGCCTCAAAATTGGGTATAGGAAAAGTAAACGCTTCCGCACCAATGGAGGTGGGAATTTCTGCTGCAGTGGTGGTAGGTTCTTGGACGATGGTTGCTTGAGAGGTAATGGTACTGGTAGTACCTTTTGTGATAATCAATCATGACAAGCGTATGCGAATGGGTTGTATCGGTGCAGTGGATTCTGTAGGAGATTGTTTTGGAGAGGGTTGAGGTGACGGGGACTCTAGAACTTGTAGGCATGGGATAGATCCTCACATGCGCTCGCCTACCCGTCCCTTGCTAGCTTTTCTGGCTTTCTTGGAAGTTCCTTTGAATGCTTTCAATTCTTCACTTGTAATTGCATGCTCTATAGCAAGTCGTATGCCAAACACATATAAACAATTCGCGTAAGAGCGCAACATCCATGGATGACTTTTTTCCTTTCCCATCTTTGTTGCGCTAGGTACAACTGATCAATGATCCAACTTGCAAGATCTACTGTTTGGGGCCCTATACATGCTAAATACAATCCAAACCAAATATGCTTGTGAGGCATAGTGAAATGATCTTGAGCCGGGAATGCAAAATGTTGCATACATATACGTAATGGCTTAGATAGCTCAAGTGTGATGGTCGAGATGTCTTCCCATTTGATAACGTCACCACGTTTCATCAGATCTGGAATTAGCCTTTCTCTCTCTATCCACGTGTGAGTTCCATGGATCTTAATTGCAGCTCGAATCAACTCCTTTGAAAGATAGAACTTTTTGAAAGGGGGGTCATTTACCAAAGACGACAGAATAAAAGTACCCAGCAAGTCCTTGTTTTCGGAGGCTGTAAGTGTGGCCACTAGGTAGTAGCATCTATAAAAATCCAGTTTGGGCAGTGGATCACTGAAGTATTCCATGCAACCTGCTCTAGCCCAAACGTGCTTTAAGTCTTCTGTATTTCGAAGCGCTTCAAATTCTCTGAAGAAGAACTGATACTTGCCCCACTTACTATTGTCAAAAGTCAACGTGGCATAAAAATGAAATCTATGTCTGCTAAAGGTCCTGCTAAACCTTGGAACCAATGGGAATTATGGTGAACTTATTCAGTGTATCCCCTGGGAGGGTCATCAATTGGCATAGGTCCTAGGAATCCTTGAAATTCGGGTGGTTGAGCTGTGGGATGT
Organism: Ceratopteris richardii; assembly: GCA_020310875.1. Lineage (NCBI taxonomy): Eukaryota > Viridiplantae > Streptophyta > Polypodiopsida > Polypodiales > Pteridaceae > Ceratopteris > Ceratopteris richardii. The sequence continues at coordinate 69,634,757 of CM035429.1, read as the reverse complement.
GGCTCGGCTAGTAATTCGCCAAAATTGACCACCGGTGCACTGGGGCCAGCTTTGGATGGTCCTTCTGTCTACATGATGAGTGATGCGAGTGTGGAGAAGATATGCTACAAAAGATTAGCATTGGAAATTAATCATGATCCCATTAAAGTGAGACCGCGATCCCTTTCCATAACCGATGTGTAACCCGTGTAGCCAAGTGTTGTGAGGTGATTTATGGAACGATTTTTGCAACACTAATCAGGTCTCTAGACACCTACATGCTTCAGATAGTGCATACATTGCTTGATGATATTGTTATTACAAGTGATGTTGGGTTAGTGTAGATGAGTTTATACAAAGTTGAGTTGTGAGTGAATTATTACATGGGAGTTGTTCGTTTGGGATGTGATTAATGTTATACAATGGGTTCTGAGGAGACATCTCGATACATTTTGGTATCCATTTCCTAAGAGTTGCTGAGCGAGTGGTATGTTTCTGCTGAGGGACAAAAGGTGATATTGGATGTGGTGATATTGAGGGGTGAAGAGATTTCTGAGGGGTATATATTACATGGCTTGAGTGTTGAGCTATAATACACTGTTTGGGTACCCAAATCTGCATGGGTGTGGGTCAATTCATTAGGTAATTCTTGGCGATCCAAATCTATCGACTGTTTGTACTTGTAGAAGAAGCTCGAGGAGATGTGAGATGCTGACTCTGCTTTTGCCTTAACTTCTTCTTATCATTTTTTGCATTGTTAAATCTATCGGTGCAATCTGTCCTTTTGGCACCCATATTTGTCTCATGTTGTTTGCTCTATGATGTTGATATTGTTGCTTTCTTTGCGTCACCTGGTAGGGTCGTCGGTTTGGGTTCCTCCATGGTGGGTGACTCCTTTGTGGATGAGGTTGAGAGGTCGGATGGACACTCTGCTTTGGAAAAGAAGGGAGGTCCAACACTTGCAAAACTGTCCCATTAGGAAGTGCTTCATTTTGTACCTTAAATCTAGGCCAGTCCACAGTAAGTGTGGAAGGATGAGCACCGCAGGGTGTATGTGGTTACTGATGCAATCCACTTGACCGCTGATGCAACCCACCTGACCATTGCTGGAAGATCGGGGGAAAATCTATTGCCATTCTTTTATCTGGAAACTATCCATCACCAAGATCTCATGGGTTGACTTTGGAATCAACATGCTTAGACGAGGGATCTGGCCAAAGATCTTTTGGTCCTCCGTCACATGCAGTTCATATGGTTTAGGGTTACATACCTCAGGCGGAGTGTTGTTAGGGAAGTCAAGCGGTATCACTCGCTGCTGATCTAAGGTTCCAATATGCAAGGAGCCTTGTTTAAGATTTAGGTCCACTGAGTGATCGTATAGCCAATCTTGGCCAAGGATTAGGGGTTCTATCAGCTCGTCATCATGGCACACTAGTTGCTTTGCTGTCATGATCACTTCGTGTATGAGGATAGGAAGGTCCACCTCACCCATGCAAGGGGTTTCCATGCCTCCTAGCCCTATGAGGTATGCCTCAATTGGCCACATTGCTATTCCTGAGTCCTTATAGTGGGACCATCTAATCGCACTAGTCACAACACCTGAGTCAATTAAAGCCTTGAGCTCATGGCAAGAGTTGCCGTGCTCAAGCATGACTGTAGTGAATGGTCTCCTATCCACTATGCTTGGATTAGTACTTGAATTTTCTTGACACATGGCCATGGGGTATCTCGGTGTTGTTTCCAGATGGTTATAATGTTCTCTCCCTAGTCCTTGTCTTCTTAACTTCATGCGCTTAATGTGTTCTATAGCTTCTGCCTGAGCTTCAACTCGTATTCTATCTTCTTCCTCCTTAAGCTTCTTTGCCAACGTGAGTCATCTAAGCATTTCCTCAGTAAGAGGTTCCTGATATAACTTGACTCTACAACCACTAATGTAATTAGGCATTATGTCTTCTTCTAGGGTGGCTAATTGTACTGCTTCACTTGTTGAGAGTCTGTTAATGATCATCGGTCCATAATCTCACTTTTCTAATTTTTGTGCATGTTGTTTCAGTGTATATACTAGGACTAAATCTCCTTCTTTTAAGCCTTTATCTTTCACATGTGCATCAAAATAGGCTTTCTATCACTTCTTTGTTGCATATATACCTGTTGCTGCTTTCAGCCTGGTTTCTCCTAATCGTTCCAAGTCCATTATTATTGATGATAATTCATGGCCGGTCCACCGATGTTCTTGTGCAACCTTAAGGGTCGGTATCAAGAAGTCCAAAGGAAGCACATCATTCTAACAAAAAACAATATGAAAGGGAGTTGCATTGAGTACGGCCTTGTAGGCGACTCGATATGCCCAATCAGTGTGATGTAACTGTTTGTCCCAATCTAAACGTTTGTTGTTCACGAGTTTTGTCAGTACGTTACAAAGGATCTTGTTAGTGCTTTTGGCTTGACCATTGGCCTGAGGATGATATGGTGCGGATTTTTTGTGAATCACCATAAAATCCTGTAACAAATATTCAATGACCTAATTTAGAAAGTGAGTTCCTCGATCGCTCAGTAGCTCTATAGGCAATCCATATCTTGTAAAGACATCTTCAAATAAGAATTTTGCAGTCATGTGTGCATCATTCTCTTTTGTGCCCTTGGCCTCTACCCATTTGGTAAGATAATCCGTGGCAACTATGATGTATTCAGCATGAGTACCCTTTGTAGGGGGGTTAATGGGTCCGACAAATTCTATACCCCACTTAGAAAATGCACGTCCTCCCATCATGGGTTTCAATGGCATTTCATCTCTATGAGTAGGAAATTGAGTTCTTTGGCACACATCACATCTCTTAACATAGGTATGTGCATCGATGTGAAGAGTGGGCCACCATAATCCTGCAAAGAGGATGGCTTTGATTATCCTATTGGGGCCAAAATGACCTCCTACAACACCTTGGTGTGCAGTCTCTAGTACGTTCAAGTAATCGCTTTCATGAACACATTATCTTAAGTATCCATCTCGTCCTCATTTGTATAAGTTGTCGCCAATAAGTGAATACTCTTGAGATTTTTGCGCTAGAGTGCGTTGTCGTGCTAAGGTCATTCCTTGAGGGAAAGTTTTCGTCCTCAAGTACATCACTAAAGGTTCACTCCGTTCTATGTGAGAGACATATGATATAATGTAGCATGTTCTACTGGTGGTATTTCACAACAAACAGGGCATTCTTTACACATATTGTAGACATCTGCTTCCATAGAAGGCCAATATACTCCTAATCTATGCAGGGTATGCAATGTATGATATTTTGAGTGATGTTGCTTTAATTCACCTACATGTGCTAATTGCAACCAATTCGCATGCTCAGATTCATCTACACAACAAGCAAGAATCTTTTGATTATCCTGTTTATATATACTTCCTGCTATTATTTGATATCTTTGTGACTTGGTAATTTCTCCTTCTTTGATCCTAATCCCATATGTGAGAATAGGGATAATAGGCTTAGCCCATTCTAGTACTATCTCAAGGTTAAACAGGTATCCAAACGGTAATTCATCCGCTAGTCCTTGAGGAGCTTTGTAGCTCAGTGATGAGTAGCACCTCCTTTAATGTCAATCCGGGAAGACATGAAGATGGTATGAAGACCTCGAGCAAGTGATGGCACAAATGTGTGAGTGAGAAGCACACTAACATGCACACACATACACACACACGCACACACGGCAAGAACAAAGAGAGTAAGACAATGAAATCACTTCTATTACAACCAAGTTCTCATACAAGCTCAAAACTACAAGAAGCTACCCCAAAAATGAGCTCTCTAGCTCTATTTATAGTTTTTGACTAGCTTTGGCCCTGTCCAGACCTAGTATCTGACCTAGTTAAAAATTAGGTTCCAGGGCTTATTTGAGGGCTCAAACGAGATCTAAAAAATATGAAAATTGGAAGGCAACTACTTCTAAGGCTCCCCAAGCTCAAGGACTCCTCGGCTTGTACAAAATGGAGCTACAAAAAGATGAAACGGTATTTACAAGGGTTTCTAGTGATGAGAATTGTTGATGTATGAAACACCACAAGAAATGAATTAATGTGACACTAGAAAACCTCTATGGTCACCATTAACTCATTGCCACTCCAAAATTTGAGAAATGATAGCCTAAAGTGAGAACTTTGCTTCTATAGAAATTCCTAGTCACTGAAATGACATACCTTCAATATTTTGCTAATTTCTCTTAGCTCAAGTATCATTTATCCATGAAAATGTAGTGGATGAAACTAGAAGAGTAGAGATTTCCAACAAGCTATCATATGCATGAAAGGGACCTCTAGAACTCAAGTTATGGCCCTCACAAGATGACCCTGTATGACCTTCTAAAACTGGAAATCTTGCCTTCTTTAGTAAATTTCGGTGTCTAAAAATAAAAATTCGATGCCTAGCATCGAATTTCAGTCAAGATCGATGCCGGGCATCAACTTTGAGCTTTTTTAGCCTCTTTTTCTGCACCAGAAATACCTTCTTTTACACACACATGAATAAGACCACTTGTATGCTAGAAGTCGATGCCAGACATCGACTTTATGCTCAAACTCGATGCCAAGCATCGAGTTGCTCCACAAACCTCATGTTTTTAAAAGATTCAACAACAGGTAACACACAGAGAATGAAAATAATGACTTATCAGCACAAACTCGATGCTAGGCATCGAATTGCTTGAAAAACTTGAACTTTTGAATTCATCACACAGTAGACAAGCATGGAGATGATGGAGAGAGACTCATACACAGAACTTTACTCAGTTCTTTCTCATAGCTATGAAAACTCAGAAGTTTTACAGATGCTTTCTCACTCAGAGAAGCCCGACTATACTCCGTCGTATAAAATGAACTCCTTCTCTCTTTCTATCACTCTCTTCCACTTCTTCTCTCTCTTCTCTCTCTTCGTGTCAGTTGATACAAACTAACTTATATAGATTTTCTCATTCCCGTGACTTTTAAAAAACTTCTAGAACTAAAGTGAACTAACTTTACAAATATGATACACTTGTGAATTTTTCCCTTCACATAGGCATGGGGTTTTCTTCCTAAGATTTGTCCTTCAAATATATGTTCAATTAGTGAGTGTTTCTCCAACAGCTCCCCCTCAATCACTAATTGATATTCTCTGTTCCTTCATATCTTCTTCTTTTCTTTCACTCCTGCCATGCTTTTGAATCTGCTGATCTTCACACCATCCAAGCTTTTTGTCATTATGTCTGCTAACTGATCTTTAGTAGAAATGTACTCCACTTCAATCTCCTTCTCCATTACCTTTTCTCTGAGAAAATGATACTATATCTCTATGTGCTTTGTCCTTGCATGAAAAACTGGATTTGCTGCAAGATAAAGTGAACTCATATTATCTTCATGTATTATAGGTGTACCTTGATCAATGCCTAAGCTTTTGAACAATGTCTGCATCCATATGACCTCCTTAGCTGCTTCCACAAGTCCTTTGGACTCTGCTTCAGTTGATGATAATGCTACTGTATGTTGTTTCTTTGAACACCAACTTACAAGCTTATCACCAATGTATATCATGTAACCATGAGTTGATCTTCTGTCATCCTGGTTACCTGCCCAGTCTGAGTCACTGTAGGCTCTCAACTTCAAATCTGATGTAAAAGGATAATATAATCCTTCCTTTATAGTTCCTTTGATATATCTGAGAACTCTTTGACCTGCAATCCAATGTGGGTCCTCTGGACAATGCATGAATTGTGACAAAACTCCCACTGCATAACTAAGATCACGTCTTGTTAGTGTAGCATAAATCAAACTACCCACAAGAGATTGATACTTCCTCATATCTTTGTATTCTGCACCATCATATTTACTGAGCTTGTGATTAACTTCAAGTGGAGTTGAAGCTTCTCTGCAATTTTCCATATCAAACTTCTTCAATAGATTCAGAAGATACCTTTCTTGTGATACATATATTCCATGATCTGTATAAGTGACTTCCATTCCAAGAAAGTATGATAACTTTCCTAGATCACTGATCTTGAATTCTTTTTCAAGTAATCTCTTTACCTCCTTGATTCCTTCATCTGAAGTACCTGTGATTATAATGTCATCTACATAAATACAAATGTAGATTGTACCTTCCTCTGTTCTTTTGATAAGTAGACTTGAATCTGCTTTTGAACTTTGATATCCAAGATCATTGAGATACTTCACTAGTCTATAGTTCCATGCTCTTGGAGCTTGTTTTAATCCATAGAGTGCTCTTCTCAACCTGCAAACAAAATTTGGATATCTGGAATCTATAAACCCTTGAGGTTGTTCCATGTATACCTCATCTGATATGTATCCATTCAAGAATGCATTCTTTATATCCAGTTGACTTAGGGTCCATCCTTTTAAAGCTGCAATAGCAATGATTGTCCTTATAGTTGACATCTTAGCTATAGGACTGAATGTCTCGTCATAATCTATGCCATAGGTTTGGGCATAGCCTTTCACCACCAGTCTAGCTTTGTATCTGGCTATACTTCCATCTGCAAGCTTCTTCACTTTATAAACCCATTTATTTCCAATTACTTTCTTACCATTTGGTTTAGGAACAAGTTCCCATGTCTTGTTCTCCTCCAGTGCATTGAACTCTTCCTTCATTGCTTCTTCCCATTGCTTCTTACCTTTAACTTCATCATAGTTCTGGGGTTCTTCATCATCTTTGACCATATATGCATAGTTCTTCTGAGTTATGTAAGAAGTATCATAAGAATACCTTTCTGGTTGTCTTCTAGTCCTGTTTGACCTTCTTGGTTCACATTCTTCATAAGTTTCTGGATACACCTCTTCATCAAATATAGGAGCTTCTTCATTCCTTCTTGTTAATCCACTTCCAGATGTACTTGCTTGCATATAGTCTTCATCTCTATTTACCTGCACAATTGATTTTCCTTTCTCACATCTTCTTACCTCCTCTTCAAATTCTTCAGCTGTATGACTTTGATCAGCATACCAACTTTTCTGTTCATCAAATGTAACATCTCTAGAAACAATAAATTGTTTGGTTAGAGGATTCCACAATCTGTAACCCATCTGCTTTTCATCATAACCAATGAACACATATTTTTCTGCCTTTGGTTCAAGTTTATGCCTAAGTTGTGATGGCACATAAGCATATGCAATTGATCCAAACACTCTACAATGATCTAGTGTTGGTTTCTTACCCCACCAAGCTTCATATGGAGTCATTCCATTGAGAGCTGCGCATGGTAATCTATTCACAAGATATGTAGCTATATTTACAGCCTCGGCCCAAAGATAATTTGGACAATTCTTCTCCTTCAGAATAGCTCTAGCAAACTCAACCAAAGTCCTGTTCCTTCTTTCTGCTACACCATTTTTTTGTGGTGTATACCTACAAGTTATTTCTCTCTTAATACCTGCATTCCAAAGATAATCATTGAACTCTTGGGAGAAGTATTCTCCCCCTCCATCAGACCTCAGTCTCTTAAGCTTTTGACCTGTGACTCTCTCTACATATGCATGAAAATGCTTGAAAGCTCCAAACACTTCTGATCTTTCCTTCAAAACATATAATGTTATCCATCTTGTAGCATCATCAATGAAAAGAACATAATACCTTGAGCCACTGATAGATTCTTCTTTTGTTGGTCCCCATACATCTGTATGAATGAGCTCAAGTACTTCATCATGTTTGAATCCTTTCTTCTGAAATGGTAACCTGTGTGCTTTACCCATTTGACATGCTTCACATTTATAAACCATATGTTGACTCTGCACATTTGGTAATCCTAGTACAGACTGATTAGCAACGATAGCTTTAATTCCTCTTTCATTGAAGTGACCTAATCTCTTATGCCAGAGATCAAGTTCTGTAATCACTCCTTCACCATGTGTGAGCAAAGCTTGACCAATGTTCCCTTGTACTCTTAAAGTAAAGAGTCTACCTTCTTTCTTACCAGAGACAATCTGATTATATCCATTCTCTGGATCTTCCACAAATACTCCTTCATTTGTAAACCTGACTTGAAAACCTTTTTCAACTATCTGTCCCACACTAGTCAAGTTTTTAGGTATTGTAGGAACATACAAAACATTGGTTAGCAAATCTGCTCCACTCTTGCATTTCACTTTTCCAATTGAATGTACACTATGTCTTGTATTATCACCTGTTTGAACTGTATGACTAGAAATGCCTTTTTCCAATTCTGACATCAATTCTATGTTTCCTGACAAATGATTATAACATCCAGAGTCAATGTAAAATACCTTTAGATCTTCTTTATCTGATGTGCTGATTGAGTTCATCATCAATGATGTATGACTTTCATTCTGTGTGTCATTTGCATAGTTGTAGTAGGTGGTGTTGTAGGATTGATTCTGTCCCCAACTTCTTCCTCCACCTCTACCATAGCCTCCTCTTGGATTTTGTCTACCTCTTTGAAAATTACTTTGATATCTTCCACCTCGGCCTCTGCTATTGTTGTTTTGATTTTGGTTTGATCCTTGTTGGTTGTGCCAATAGTCATGAGCCAAATGATTACTCAATCCACATATCCAACAAACCTTCTTATTGTTATTTTGATTGCCTCTTCCTCTTCCAAAACCTCTTGCTCTTCCTCGGCCAGTGCCTTTACCTCTTGCATAATAAACTTGAGAAGTTGAATCTTCTTCATCCTTTGCTTTACCTTTACCTCCTTTCTTCTTATTCTTCATGTACATTGCAGAACTTTGTCCTTTATCTCCATCTCCCTTCAAGTCTTGCTCATATGTGAGCATCAAACCAAGCAACTGGTTCAAATCTGGAACATAATGATTTAATGAAAGTTCTGTTGATAAGACAAAAGGTTTCCACCTTTCATCTCCTCTCAAACCTGCAAGTAGTTGAGCAATCAATCTGTGATCTTCAACATCTTCATCTATGGATCCAAGACTATCTGCTAGATCCTTCATCTTAGTGACATAATCACTAATGGTTTGACTTGGCTTCTTCTTGAATGTTGTAAACTCTGACCATAGACTTGCTTTCCTTGCTTTGGTAGTACTTTGGAAATGATACTCCAATGCATTCCATATATCTTCAGATGATTCCAATCCCTGATGTTGTTGGAAAACAATGTCCCATTGGTCAAGGATTGGTCAATTTTGTCCATTCTTTAAAGCATGTGTACAGAATCTGTTCACTCCCTTGTACAAGAAAGGACGATGGGCGCCGTGGATAAGCAAACATCCTCCCATGTAACCCACCATGGTTCAATACCCGTGAACGGCAGCGCGAAACGTGTAGCTTTTTGAAACAGCAATCCATGAAATTAGCTTTTGGAACTCAGACGACGGACGGAGATGATCGCGAAGTTTTTTTTTTAATCGTTCTACGATCGTGGCTTTCTTTGAGAAAAGTGCTTTATTATCTGCTTTTCAAGGACAACCAAATACTATATAACAAGTGCTTGGGCTCACTTGTATGTATCCTTCACATAGGATCAACACAAGCTTTCTAGAGCTTGGACCTCCGTAGAGGTGGTGTTTCTTCTAGCACATGGGGCAGCCATGGTGCTAACTTGAAGCATGTTGAGGAGCAGCTATGGAGTTCTTCTTAGTGATTCTTCTTGGAGAAGATGAAGGGTGTGCTCACACTCTAGCTCATGGAGAGGAGGTCATCTCTTGTTCATGGCAAGAAGACTTGGTCATTAGCAGCTTGATGGTGAGGATCGCCCATCTACATGATGTATTTGAAGATCAACTTCTACAAGAAGATGTTAGGTTGAAGATTATCTTCTACAAGAAGATGTCTGGCTACTTCAAAGACATTGGATGGGACCATCTACATGATTTTGAAGATTATCATCTACAGGAAGATATTAGGTTGAAGATTGTCTTCTACAAGAAGATGTCGGGCTACTTCAAAGACATTAGATGGAGTTTAACATAAGATTCACATCTTATGTTAAGTATTCAGGTACATATTCTCTTTATGCACACAGGTACTACTTGAAGTTTATGGAGGCTGTGGCGTTCATATCAGAAGGAGTCCTATTCGGCATAGGTACAAGAGAATCTGTACTTATATGCTTTATGCATATTTTTATGAGGTGTTTGAGAAGGTGTGTTCACATGAGTTTGAGGATTTTCGGCAACAATCTTGTTAGCATTCTATGCTACTTTATAAGTATGTGATCTTTTCACACACGTATCTGACTTAGGGTCTTCCATAGCCTAAGTTTAGATGTAGGTTTGTTGACCATCAGTTTCACACTGATCCTTCCTCTTTCAGTCACTCATATTCACTCTTCTATAACCTATTAGGTCACACATCTCATGTATATTCAGATTACTGCCCATACATTGAATATGTTTGTTACATTGTACATTCACTCATTCATCTATTTCTCATCACATAGAGTGGTTGAAAGTTTTGCTCCCACATTGTACATTGAACATTGGTATATATGATACTATGAGTAAGCGCTGGCTTACGTAACACCTTACACATGATGTCTATTCTTTCTCTATCTTTATCTCATCATTTGTATGATTAAGTTGTGGTATGTTCATGTTTTGTCAATATGGAAGATTGCTGGAATTAATGTTGTACATGACTGGAACTATGGAACCATGGACCTGTGACATGAGCCTAAGGGCCTACCTCACTTCCAACATTTGGTATCAGAGCACTAAGGTTTTGGTTACAGAACTTTAGATCTTTGGCATCAATGCAATAAGGCTCATTCATAATCCCAGGTTCCTAGTCTTCCAGATTTACAACATATGATTTGAAAGCATCTTCTAACATTTGACATTCGACATACACACTTAATCTAGATGAGTAGAGATTTGAGAATTAGACACTTCAGTTACATTCATCAGTGTGGAGTATGAAGTTGATGATCTGTTAGCAGCCGAATATTTTTGAAGAGTATGCAAATACTTTACAAAAGTATTGTTTGAAGACCCAGACTTGATGAAGAGAAGACTACTTCAAATTCAAGGAAGAACAATGGTTTAGAGAAGATGAAGAAATCAGATCAACATCAAATCACAGGTATCACTTTCTACTATCAGATTGTCATTTGCAGGTCATATCTTAGAAGAGCAGTTATGAAGAGATTTGAAGAAATTCAAGGATTGCTTTTATACGCTTTCATCATTTGAAAGTTAAAGGCTACATCGAAACAGGTATCTAGAGGTTTTTCTAGAGAGTTTTTGAGAAATCTCTTTCATGGCAAGAAAGTTCATCTAAGAAGACAATCGCAGAGATGAGATGAGTTTTGTTTTCAGCCAATTTTCTGTTGTAAGTTGGTTGGATATCAAGGTACAAATGTATCTAGAGAAGGTAACTCTAGAAGGGCAATTCATCATTCAGACAACGATTGGTGAATATAGTCGTTTCAGACATTTGAAACAACATTTTGATTCAGAGATATGAGGAGATGATAAAACATGTTTCTATATTCAACTTCCATTTATATATCATGTTTGTTTTATCTCTTACTCTTAGCATTAGAGGAAGAGAAAAGTTCATTCGAAGAAGTCAAGAGTGTTTGCTACTTCAAGATGAAGAGAACAAAAGGTATGGAAGAGAAGTTTGAAGATGTTGACATCATCAGGTGGAAGAAAGATGCAGAAAAAGAAAGTCCATCATTTCCAAAAGAAAAGTAAGGCTTCCTTTTCTCATATATTTTCCATATACTTTTCCTATTTTATCCTCTACACCCAAAGACAAGTCTACGAGAACATCTTGTTTAAAGAAGAAGCAGTTTCTTGTTTTGCATTACACTTGGTCATGATTTAGTAGATTTGACAAAGAATTGCATTGAGAGAAAGAAAAGCAGCAGATATATGTTTTAACTCATATATGTATGAGTTATGTTTTAGTTGAAGCTTTTAAGCAGGCAGCTTATATGTTCCCTCAAAGAATTCTTGGAGTGTCAATACAGAGCTACTTGGTATATGACAAGTTGTAGAGAAGTATATTTCTTCTTTATCTAACTCTTGAGGTAAAAGAGTTTTTTGTAGTAGATGCTGAAGACTTGGGTTGAGGTTTTATGTTTGGAAAAGGTTACCTCATATTCAGTATTTTCAGAAAACTTCAGAATATTCAGAATCTTGTTGATGTACGAGTCAATGAAGAATCTACTTTCAATGATTGTCTAGATTTTTGGATACATGTTTGTATTCCAAAAGGTGTTCCATCATATCCTATCACTTGATTGAAAAGTGGAGTTAGCCAAAAGAAAATCAAGCAGGTACTATCACATTTCACCCGGGTAAAATATGAAAGTTATGAAGTATCAACTTGCAACTTTTGGAGTTCTCAAGGTGAGAAGTTTGTCCACTTATGTTTCAAGTAGGAATTGCAGATTCCTTGAAGGATTTGTTTGAAGAAAATTTTTACAACTTTGTAAGAAGAATGGACACTTGGAGACATTCAGGTAAACAAATCAAACATTCAGTCTTGAAGGTTTGATAAGAGCATATTCTACACAAGAGAGATCATTGATCTTGAATAGATCTTGTATGATCTTGAGTATTTATGATTCAGTTGTCTATCCTTTGTTTGTGAAGATTCTTAACATTGGAGAAGTAAGTCAAAGATTCAGATTCTATCAGATTTGTGTTGCAAAGAGATAGAAATACTTGTTATGTGCAGAAGGGTATGAATCCTAAAATGCTTTCAGCAAGGTTTTATCAGCTAACCTTATTCTACAATATGGGAAGCTGAAGACCTACAATGAAAGTTATTAGCAACTGCAGTGCTAATAAAAAAAGGGTTCAGAGATTTTGTTTCAGATACATGTATTGATCACTGAACATCAGATTTATTGAAAGAAGGAAGACGTTCCACATTTCATAAAGTTTGATATATTTGAAGAATTCTGGATACTAGTGTTAAGTCATCCAGGGGGTGATGAAACATGAAGACTTATTTTCAGCCATATGTAAAAGAATGCAAAGTCATACCTACAGGTATTCCTATTTCAGGTATTCCTATATTTCCTTTGTCAGGTTCTCTTTATGTTCCAGCTTTGAAAGAAGAAGGAAGAAGAAGAATGTTTGGAGAAAGTTCCTGTTCACGAGAAGGTTCCAAAATTCTATTGAAGAGAAGCTTGATATTTCAGAAAGGTATATTTCAAAAGTGCGCACATATATGTTTATACCAAGTTCTGAAGGAAAGAGGTATGAAGGATTTAAAGGATGAAGAAATTATGACATCATAGATATTTTGACTCATATTGAGTTGAGTACAGTCAGAGATGAACCAGCAGTGTTCATAATACACTAAGTTGTGAGTTGACAGTCACAGGTTCCAGGATTCAGTTCTTGATTTTGTTTAGTGTATTTACATGACGCAACAGAAGTACGTTGAGAAACCTTTGTCATAAGGTAAATGCAAATATATGGATCCTAGTGCATGTTTTCAGGTTCTTGAAGACAGGAGATAGTAGGTTCAAAGACAGTTCATGCTATATTTGTTGTCAAGCAGTGATTGCTTGATAAGTACACTATTGGATATCTAGTTTGCATATTTTCTCAAGTATTATGGTTCATATTCAGCAAGTTCAAAAGGAAATTCAAATTCAATTTTGAAGAAGATTTTTTTTTTTGAAGTACGACAGTACAAGCTTGAAGCTTGTGACAAGCTATTTGAAGCTTATAATAGTTTGCAGCTTATGAAGTTTGCAGATTCAGTCCAGGTTGTACCAATATGACATTGCAGGGGGATTGTTGGAAAACAATGTCCCATTGGTCAAGGATTGGTCAATTTTGTCCATTCTTTAAAGCATGTGTACAGAATCTGTTCACTCCCTTGTACAAGAAAGGACGACGGGCTTCAGTCATTCCCAGCCAAAATTTCTCTAGAATTCTATTCCATAGTGAAGAATTCTAGAAGCTAGAGGTTAGGAAGGACTGATCCGAGCTTTTAGGTGGATGAACCTGAGATCTGGAAGAACCCTAGGAAGCCGAAGAAGTGTAATCTCATCTGTTGGAAGTGTAACTGAGCCAAGTAACAAATCACATTACTGGGAGACCTCTAGTGAGTTGGAAGAAGAAATTCCTATGGCTTCAGAGGATATGCAGAACACTGTACCAATACTTAGCACAATGGCGATCATTGAGGGAGAGTATAGGACCTCTTTGGAATATGTGAGCACTAACCTGAATGAGATCCCTATTTATTTAGATGGTCTCAACCAATCAGTAGCCAGACTCAAGAAGGCCTCAAAGGCTTACATAGTACCTAGACCAGCAGTCAAGTATGCCGGAGGATTTTACATGGACAAAAGAGACATTCAATATGTGGTGACGGAGCACCCAGAAAACATTAATGAAATTGGGGAAGAAAACAATACTTCAAACCTAAATGGTGAGGGGAACGAAGAGCAAGTAACCACACCTAGAGGGAGATCCACTGTGGTTAGGGTTTGGAGAGGAGATCTGATTCCCCAAGATGATTCTATGTTGGATATATATTTAATCAATGGGATGGAATACCTACTTAGAGCCTCCTCATCTATATGGGAAGAAGCCCCTAATCGAGTTACCATATATGAGTTGCAAGATCCTGAATTCCCCACCATCGTCACATATTTGGATAAGAATCATAGAAGGTATTGGCCCCTAACTGAGTCAGAAAGAGCTGAATTGAAATATCAGAATATTCCTGTGTTTCCCCCTAGGGACCAAGCCACTACTTCACAAAATCCTCTTGGAACATCACAGAATGATTCATATCAACAGTCAGGATAAACACAACAAACACAAATCCCAGTTAGACCACATGTGCAATTTGGAATGCCTGCAAATAACCCTAATTATCGGCCTCAACCACCTGTTGACCCAAGACATGGAATTCCTGCCCCAATCAGACCACCCATAGCAAGAGGACCAGGTATACCCATAGGAAGACCAATTTTTCCAGTGATGCCTAGACCGCCTGAAGCAGGAAGAAGATTAAGGCCAATTCAAGTGGCCAAATGTATGAGAAACCATTACGATGGCTCTATTGAACCTTACAATCATATAGCTGAATTCAAGCAAGTAATCCGAGCAGAACAAGTGGACGATTTCTTGATTCAATATGAGTCCTTTGGTCTTACATTGACAGACACGGCATTAGCATGGTTCCAACCATTGGACCCTAACAATTTTCAAAACATGGAACAAGTGTATCAAGAAATGATTGAGGAATTCACTAAGTTTGGAATTAAAAATAACTGATCTTCATTGATTCATAGCTTTAAGCAAGCCCCTACGGAATCAGTGAGATTGGCAGCAAGGAGGTTCAAGCAGTATGTGGACAGATGTCCAGTAGAAGAGAGACCCACTCAGAACAAAATGGTATCATTATTTTTGGAAGTACTATTGAATGGATCATTAAGGTCCTTAGTATACATGAAGAGAGTTCAAACCTTGCAAGAATGTATGAAGGAATGTATAGACTTAGAAGACAACCTAGCAGAAGACCTGAAAATACCTCAAGGTAGCTTGAAGAGTGAAGATTCAGCCAGTAGCACATCAAACCCTAAGAACAATGTAGAGGAAATAACTGACTTAATAGCAAAGAAATTGAATGTTCAAGGACAGAGGAACTATCCCAACAACCCAATGAGAGTGCCCATGCTTAGAAGATGTATGCAATGTGGAGGTGATCATCCCTCTCACTTGTGCACTAGGGGAGCAGTCCCACCACCTGCTTATGCTTACAATAGACCAACCGTCCTAGGACCTCTACAATATTGTAGCATAGAACAAAAATACACAAACCACAGTTCAGAAAATTGCCCTTACAATAGGCAATCGAGACCAACATAGCCATATGTGAGACCTTATGGATACCCTCAGAGAGAATAACGAGGCGAGGCATTGAGATATCCCACATATCAGCAGCAGGCACCAGTGCCACGACCATATGCTTATCAAGGATACAATCAAACTCAACCAGTACTAGGACAACAACCGCCCCACCCTCAGAATGTTGTCCCAGTAAAAATCGCTCATCCTGAAGAAAACCCAGAGAGAGCAATAGTACCAGCCACACCTTTGATTAGTAATGAATCATATGACTCATCTTATGACTCTAGTCAAGGAGGCTATCCCTCTTACGAGAGCCCTATGATAGAATATGGACAAACATACGACCCATATGCCTATGAAGTGGGACCACAAGATACTTCTTATGGATATGAGCAGGATTACGTACCAATGATGTACACAGCTCCGAGAGCAACCTTACCACCCCGACCCATGAATAGACCACCTATACCTAGAGGACCATGTTACAGATGTGCAGGTGACCACTACATCAGAGATTGTACATTGCCAAACCCACCACCACCACAGAGAGTCTGGGAAGGCTACTGTAGTGACTGTGGTAAGGAACACCTATTCAGAGATTGCCCTAAGAATCCCAACAAGGTTACCTCCAATGTACAGATCAATGTGATAGAGGTGATAGAATCATCAGGGAGCGATAAGGAATACACTGTGCCATTGAAGGCAATAACAAGAGCAAAAGCTAGAGAAACCCTAGAAAAACCAGAAAAACACAAACAAGGTGACTTAGAGATGAATGCAACTGCACCTCAAAGAGTGGAAGACTCAGAAGAGCCTGAGAAAAGTATTGTAAGCAAAAGGACACAATGATGGAAGAATCGAAGAGATAGAATAAAGGAAAAGAAATTGCAACAAAAGAAAGAAAATGAAAAGCATGAACAAGTTTAGAAGGAAAACCCGAAACTAGAAGAAGAAAATAAAAACGAAAGGCATAAGAAGGATGGGATAGGATCAGTTTTAGCAGATCCCATGCCGGAAGAGTTAGCCATGTGGATTCAGGCTTATAAGGCGCGAATAAGAGTAGGACCCCCCATTGAGCAGCATGAAAGAGAATATCCTAGAGGTGACCTAGAGAAAGAAAGGTTAGAAATATGCAAAAAATTAATTGAAGTAGCTCAACAAACCTTGGAAAAACCTGTTCTTCCATTACCAAGTTCACGAATTCTTGAAAAAGAATTCCAAGAGTGTGCCATGACTAATGATCTTGAGAAACCCAAAAAAGGTGAGGCACAAAATGAAAACTTCTGTGAGGACAACAGAGAAGGATCCATGGTGCCCGAAGTAGAAGGGGAATGGCCAAAAGATTTGTGGGCAAGAGTCCAAGAAGACAGATGGAAGAAAGTGGAAGGAATTGAACCACCCTTTGAAGAACTAGAAGCAGAAGATGAAATAGAGGGTTCAATACCTGAATTGAATTCAGAGGAAATCCTACCAGTGGATCAAAGTGACAAAGGAGATGATGAAGTAAAGGCCTTGCCAAATTACACAGGAGAATACGAACATAATTCAGAGTTATATTGCATCCCCTCAATAAGGAAAAAAGAATTGAACCCATCAGTCCAAACATCGGAAATCATACAACATCTCAAAAAGGTAAAAATCCCTTGTACCCTGACATTGGAAGAACTTTTAAAGATCAAACCACATTTAAAGGAGAAACTGACTAGTCAATTGGAGATTAAGGCGGAAGAAAAGGAGACATTTGATGAAGTGAATACAGTAAAAATCCCAGTTGATAAAGTTGGAGATTTCAGTGAGGGAGATGAAGGAAACACTTGCCTCCCAATTACCTATAGGGGTTACACCACCAAAGCCATCTTAGATTCTGGAGCTGGTGTAGGAATTGCAACTAGAGAAATCTGGGAGAAATGGGGAAAACCAGCTTTAAGACCCACACACATGAAAATACAAATGGCAGATGGACACACTGAACGACCCTTGGGATTATTGGAACGAGTAGTATTCACCACCTGTGGAGTTGAATTCGAGCACACTTTAGCTATTTGTCAATTTGAAAGGGCTAGTAATTATGAAATGATACTTGGAAGACCTTTCATGAGACAATTAAAGGTAGTGCAAGATTGGGGAAAAGACGCTGTATACCTACATCATGAAGGAACCACCACAAGAATAAATCTCCACACATATACATATCAGGATGTTCCACCCTTACAATGGAATCAAATTCATAAGGAGGAAGATGAGCAGTCAATACACAGTCTAGGTTCAAGTGACCAATCTTGGATGAATGAGGACACTCATCTATGGATATGTCAAACTGCAAAAAAGGAAGAGGATAGGAGAAAGGGATGGCATCAAGGACAAGGAGTAGCTAGGTCTGTACAAGATCCAGCTTACATGCCTCAAGTCTTTTTAGATGAAGAGTTTGAACCTCATGGTTGGATGGAGATTTTAGCGACCCTCGATGTGTGTGTAAACGAAGAAGTAATAACTATGAATGAATGCATCGATGAGGAAGGATATGACGTTAGTCTATATGTGGTAGTCCTTCAGGAGGCTGAAGAAGGAGAAGTGATAGAGAAAGAATGGAAGGAGGACTATGAGAGTATTGAAATGGAGCAAGAACCAATGGAACCCGAAGATGAAAATAAAAAAATAGGTGTCATAGATAATGAAATTCATCAGGAAATGACACAGGAGGAAGAGCGAGAGTTAGATAAAGGACCAGAAGGTGAAGAAGACAAGCAACAAGATCAATTTGAAGTGCCAGCCCACTTCAAAAAATATGAAGTAGAGGAGAGGAGAATTGCTATTCAAATGCCTAAATCAGAAGCTCAACCAGGAATAGCATATGATAACAAGGAACAAACCAAAAAGATAGTAGTGACCTTAGAAGAAGGAGAAGAACGATGTACTTATATAGGACAAGACGTCTCTATGGAGGAAGAACAAGAGCTAATACAACTCATAAGAGAATACATGGATGCCTTTGCCTGGACATATAAGGATTTGAAGGGAGTAAATCCTTCTATATGTGCCCATATAATCCCCATGACATCCGAAGCCAAACCTTCTAAACAAAGACCGTATACATACAATGATGTGTACTCAGCAAAGATAAAGGAGGAGATAGATAAGTTGTTAGATGCTGGATTCATCTACGAGATCGAACACACGGAATGGGTGTCACCTTTGGTGGTTGTACCAAAGAAGAATGGAAAGTTAAGAGTGTGCATAAATCTGAAGAAAGTGAATGCTGCAACCATAAGGGATAGTTACCCATTACCCATTACGGACCATCTTTTGGAAAGGGTGGCAGGGAAGGAAGTTTATAGTTTTTTGGACGGCTTTTCAGGGTATAATCAGGTAGCTATTGCTCCTGAGGACCAACACAAAGCAACTTTTGCAACTGAATGGGGAGTATACGCCTTTAGAGTCATGCCTTTTGGCCTAACGAATGCTCCAACCACTTTCCAAAGATTGATGTGTCATGTATTCAAGGAATTCTTGAGAAAGAGTATGGAGGTATACGTGGATGACCTATGTACTTATTCAGCTATACGATCAGAGCATATCCCTGAACTAGGAAAGATCTTTGCCAAATGTTGACAGTATAGAGTATGCCTCAACCCAGAAAAATGTGTCTTCATGGTTCGACAAGGAAAAATTTTAGGACATATTGTCTCAAAAAATGGAATTTCAACTGATGAAGATAAAATTAAAGTAATTCTGGATCTACCAAGACCAAGGACTGCTAAAGAAGTCCAGGCATTTATGGGACATTGTGGATACTATCGAAGGTTCATACATATATATGCCATAATTTCTAGACCTCTTTATGCATTATTGACGCAATTTAATTGGAGAGAAGAATGTGAAAAAGCCTTTAATGAGTTAAAGAGTCGATTGAGTTCAGCACCAATCCTTCGAGTACCTAACTGGAACAAACCATTTCACATTCATGTAGATGCTTCCAAGTTTGCCATTGGTTGCATCTTAGCTCAACCTGCAGATACAGGAAAGTTAGACCATCCTATAGCCTATGCCAGTAGACAATTAAATCAAGCGGAACGTAATTACACTACAACTGAAAGAGAAGGCCTACGGATGGTGTACGCAGTGAAAAAGTTCAGACATTACCTATTGGCAAACAAATTCAAATTCTTTATTGATCATCAAGCCCTACTGTACTTAGTCAACAAACCTTGTAATACAGGACGACTAGTACGATGGTTTCTACTGCTTATGGAATTTGATTTCGAGGTAGTAGTCAAGAAAGGAAACACCCACATAAGAGCAGATCACTTATCTAGAATGACTCATGGAGAACCACCCATAGGAGTACCAGATGATCTGCCAGATACGTACCTTTTCAACCTAGAAGTATGTCCCCAATGGGCAGAAAAATTGGTTCCTATACTCACGCATGGACCTAAAGATGGGATCACACCAAACCAAACCCAAGACCTATGGAAGACTAAGAACCTTCATATCATAGCGGGAAGTTTGTATCACTAGGATTCAAGTGGATTACTCATGAGATGCGTAGAAGAAGAGGAACAAGAAATGTGGCTTCAGAAAGCACATGTAAATCAATGGAGAACGCATTTGAATGCAAACGGAACATGGCAAACCCTGAGGAGATTAGGCATATATTGGCCAACCGTGCAAAGGGATGCGCATAACTATGTATCGGCCTGCCAAACTTGTCAAGAACAAAATCCAGAAGAGAACTCTACTATATGCTACTCCACTGTAGCACCAAGATGGAGCATACCTCTGGTAAAGTTCTTGAAGACACAAGAATACCCAGAAGGAGCCACTTTAGCAAGGAAACGCGCTCTTATAGAGCAGAGCAAGGATTACACAATAGTGGGAAAACAACTTTTCAAGTGAGGGAGAGATAATCAATTACGATTGTGCATTCACGAAGATGAGTACCTTGTTGTCTTAGAGATGGCACATACTGGAGCTGCAGGAGGACATTTCTCTGCAGACAAAACAACAAAAATGATTCTCTTTGCTGGAATGTGGTGGCCAATCTTACATCAAGATGCCACTACGTATGTGCAACGATGTGATACCTGTCAATGAACAAAATACCCAATTAGAAGAGATGAGATGCCACTGAGACCCATGATAAGTGCCATAGCTTTTACCAAATGGGGAATAGACTTCATAGGACCAATTAGTCCCCCAGCCAAAGGATCCCATGCCGAGTACATAATTGTAGCCACAGACTATCTGACCAAATGGGTAGAAGCCAAAGCAACCAAGAAAAATGATGCAAGAACCACGGCTAAGTTTCTTTTCGAGAATGTTTTCAATAGATTTGGACTACCGATAGAAATTGTGAGTGATAGAGGCACGCATTTTGTGAATGAAGTTGTAGAAGCTTTACTGAATGAATTCTTAGTAATTCATAAGAAATCAGCCCCTTATCACCCACAAGCCAATGGAAAAGTTGAAAGCTCAAATAAAATCTTGTGCACTGTTCTCACAAAAATTGTTAACAATGGGAGATCTGATTGGGATAAGCAGTTACATCATGCTTTGTGGGCATTCAGAGTAGCCTACAAAACAGCCATAGGTACTACTCCTTTTAACCTAGTGTATGGACAAAATGCTATTTTGCCAATTAATTTCTTAATTCCCACTCTTAGAGTAGCAACAACTTACGAGTGGACAGGACATGAACTATCAGCTCAATTGGATCAAATAGAAAAGCTTCACGAAACTAGGTTACAAGCAGTAGCTGGCATTTATGCTGCTAAATGGCGACAGAAAGCCTACTTTGATGCTCACATTAAAGACAAAAAATTGAAGGAAGGAGATTTAATTTTGGTATATACCTTGAAGCAACACGCTAAGAAGTTGCAGAAGAGAGGATATGGCCCGTTAATCATTAATCGCATATCCACTAGTGGAGCCATCAGCTTAGCAACTCTAGATGGAGAGGTATTACCAAACTATATCAGTGGATGTCGAGTGAAAAAATACCTAGAACCATTGACCGATAAAACAATGTCACGACTAATCAAGGGCAAGAATAGACGTATTGAGGAGGAAAGGATAAAAGAGGAAGCTAGACAAGAAGCTCTAGAAAGAATCAAGAAACGAAAGGAATGGATGAGAGAGAGAGATGAGAGATATAGATTAGGAGGAGAACTCATCCCAATGGCTAATTTCAGAGTCACAGAAAACCTAGGGCAACAAAGAACTCAGCCTTATTTGAATTTGGGAGCTGGAAAAGAGGAGTACCACTTAGTGAATGCTCTCATTGACACAGGAGCCGCCATAAGTTGTATCAAGATTTCTTTGACTCAGAAACTTAAGGAGGAATTACGGCCATCAAGGGCACAGTTGATAGGAATAGGAGGAACAATTACACAATGCATAGGTGAAATCACCTTACCTCTGCATCTTGGCAATAACACTATGGAACAGAAACTATTACTGTGTCACGATCAGGACTTACTCGAAGACATAGTGTTAGGTCAAGATTAGATATATGAATATGAAGTGACCATTCAATTGGCTTTAGGATACATCTCAGCCAAGATAGGACATCGAGAGGTATGCATGCTAGACGAACGACCAATCAAAATCGAGGAAATAGATCCAAGAGCTCACACTCGTAAACATGATGATGAATGTATGTTCACTAGCACTGTTGCAAAGCCTTCCGCTAATATTTCATGTGAGGAGACACAGAATTCTGATGGCACTCCATCTTCTAGTTTAACACGTCACAAGAGTGTTGATCAATATGAAAACAACCTCAGTAAAGCACCATGCACAAGAGAGACTAGCCTTTTGAGTAAATCAAGGTATGTACCTATTAGAATATACCCCATTCCATACACCAATCAAGCTTGGATAAGAAAGGATCAAACAGATACCTATCTTTAACAACAGAAACATCTTCGACATCACGACAACCAATCAAACAAGAAGGCAAATCATTTTGAACACCAAGGTCAACGACGAATTGCCAGGATATGGATTCCAAAGAAAGTGGTAGCCACCAAACCGGATCGAATGCAAATATGGATTCCAAAATCATATGATCCAAAGATGCTCAATAGAAATGAAGAACCACAGCACAAGAAGAATCGTTATGGTCCTAAGACAAAACTAACAGAGAATAATAGCTACCGGAGAGAGCAGAAATCTACAGATGCAACAACAACCAGTCTAAGATTTAAAAAGCAAAAGCAACAAATGTGTAACATAAGAAGCACCACAGTCATCAGAAATGTTCGAGATACAATACTACCCAACAGAGTAAAGTAGATTTGGATGCCGAAAGATAGGACAGAAGGCATGCATCCTCCAACATCTTCAAGTTGCACACATGTGGAGTTACCAGAACCCAAAGTATGCATGATAGGGCCACCTTACAAGGCCAAGCATTCAGCACATTTTTCTTCTATTTCAGGATAGTAACGCACATTTTCCTCTTGGGAAAATGTGCGTTACTATTTCAGGATAGTAACGCACATTTTCCTCTTGGGAAATAGGAGAGCACTTGTACATACAATAAGAAAATCAATAAAAAAAATAATAACCGCTTCGGCTATGAACTAACTTTTTTGTTTTCTTTTCAGATAAAAATATAAAAATATATAAAAATTATGAAAAAAATAATCCAGGTATTACCTTTCTCACACCCACGGGAAAGGGACGACATGAATCACTTGGAGCAATGTCAATCGTATGAAGGACAAATGAAGGAGGATGTCTGATACTATATGGCCACTAATTCATACTCTATATTGAGTGCAGATGGCATCTCCTGATTCAGAAGCTGCACAGCAAGAAGAGGAACAACTTCTTCCATTGGAGTCAATAACAAAAGTCAGAGGCCATTGGTTTCGTGATGACCAACCAGTCTCGGAACTTATCTTCATGGCAACTATCAAGATTATGGATAGGGATCACTACTTCTCTATCATGTCACAAGACTTCAAAACAATAATACAAGGATTACCGCATATAGAGGAAGTATGGACACAAGCAGGGATAGACACATTCCTTAGAATACCCATTTATCTACCTGATTTTCAGAGATGCACTCAAGTGATGAACACTCTGCAACCTGCACCTACTAAGATAGGAGTTCCTGAAGCCAGAGTATTGGATAAAGTAGGTACTTGGAAGACCATTCAATTCACCCATGAATTGATCAACAAAGCGTTTAATTGGAATCAACAAGGAATTACTAATGTCAAGGAGGAATGCCATGACCCCAAGAAAAGATCCTTTGTGGATATTAACAGAATAGATATCGAAGATGCTGTACGTCTGGTACATCAACACTTTTGTTTCCCGAGCATGAATAGATATACTGCTCCGCAAAAGATAGTGGTCCAATTATTATCACATGCAATGAGGCAAGTGGGCAACAAAGTGAACCTGACTCCGTATATACAAGAGAGATTATTTGAAGCCAAGAAGAGATGGGGTCAGAAGGAACTCTTGAATGGGAGTTCGGCGTTGACACTATTGATATATGAAGCACTTGACATGAAAAACTGCTTACGAGAAATGCCAACCTCAGAAGGGCTAGCCAAATATGCAAAATCCGCCACGATCCCCAAGAAAAAGAAAGCACTTATGGTTGAAGAAGCAGGAACCAGTTCTCAGAAACCCATGAGGGGTACAAAACGACTAAGAGAAGAAGAAGCTCAGGCTACACCGTAGTCAAAACGAACACATGTTTTACCTACGATTCCTGTTGTCCAAATGCCAATTACAAAAAGAGATCTCTCTGCCGCCCTAGAAGAGACACATCAATATATGCAAGGGCAGGTAAATTTGAATATTCAAGGCCATCATTATAGACATGCAAGTAAAAAGCAACAACAAAGAAATACAGAAAAGACTCCAGAACAAAGCGCAAGATACAAAGAACTGGGCTTAGACGATTCTAGTTCCAATGAAGAATCTAGTCCTGATAAAGATACCTTGGATACTGATATAAGGACAGAAACTCACGAGGATGAATGGACAGAACTGAATCAAGTTGAAGTCACACCAGACAACCATGAAGGAAAGGAAAAGAATGTAGAAGATTCTAATGAACCTGAACATACCATTCAATTGAACGAGACAACAAAGATTAGCATCAAAGAAGTTCCAATAACTGCTACACATGCGAAAATTCCTATCAAAGAGGAAATACAAACTCCTGTGACGCAAAACTACAAAATCAAGAGCAGATTGGGATTGAGGTGCCGGATGATACACCTCAAGGAAACGTTGAAAACATGGTGGCTGATCCAAGAATCCACCTTCAGATCAGGCAGCCCCATGACACTACATTGCATGTCGCACAAGGAAGAGATGTCACAACAGGCGAAGAACCTAGTATCCCCAAAACATGGTTAAATGAAGATGTTGCACAATTAAAGCCTGTGGTCAAACAAATGATCCAAACGGCCATGGACACACAACAACAAATGATGGAAATAGATGCAGACTATGACAAAGCAATGAGGGAAAGGAGTCAGTTTCAAATATTGAGTGAACAGTTATCTGCACAACTAATCCAAGCACAAAAAGAAATAGTAGTCAAAAACAGGGAATTGCTCGAGGGCAAAGCACAATATGACACGTTAATCACTCAGTTTCACCAACTGCAAACACAGCTCGTGGAATTATAGAGATTATATGAAGCGAGCGAGGCTGACAAAGAGCGAATGAAGACTAGAAGTACCTTACTTCAAACACAGCTAAAATTGTACATGGAAGAGAATGATACTTTGCGAAGCAGGAATAAAGAATTGATGAATTCATTATTATATGATCAACCTCTTGAACAACAGGAATTATCCAAAAATAACGAAAAAGAATTAAGAGATCAGTTAGCACAACATGCAGATTTGGTGAGACAAGAGCGAGAAGTGAGAGAAGAATCGGAACGGAAGTACAGTCAAGAAATAAATGAACTAACAAAGCAGTTGAATACCGCACACAGAAAACTGGCAACAAGCTATAATGAAAACATGGACAATGTCGCAGAAATCGGTAATGAACTGCTTGCAGCAAAAGAGGAACTCAGGGCAGCACAGAAAGAATTAAAAGAAAAGAATGAATGCATAGAACAATTAGAAACCCAAGTAAGAGAGAAAACACCGATCGGGACACCAGTAGAGCCAGCAAAGGAAAATCCTACTGACGAGGTGGAGGTACGTCCTCTATCTCCCCCGATTTATAATTCTCCAAGACATGAGCAGATGGCGGATATACATGATGATCATCCGATGCCATACACTGCAGAACTAGGTCAGAAGGAACGGGCACTAGTGGTGTCCCGATTGACGGAAAACTTTGAAAGTGAAGTAATCAAAGTAATGAAAGAAGCCAAGATCAAATGTAAAGACTTGGAAAAGATCATGAAGCCTTTCAACATTCCGTACGGATTATTGAAAGAGAAAACAAGGCAATACATAAAGAAGATTACAAAGCAAAGTCCAGATGAGCAGCTGAATTTTCAACAGGACACATTCACTTACACTCAAGCAGAATTTGAAGCTGCACAACCAGTATGGAGAAGAAAGTTCTTGGAAAAACATCCTACACTCAGGGTGCATTGGCAAGCAGCACCTTATTTCCTACAGGTAAACCCTTCATTTTGTCCTATACCATGCAGAAGGGATACTAGAGAATTTTTGGATTTTCAAAGAAATGGTGCTATAAATAAACAATGGTTAAATTATCCTCTGCTTCCAAGCCCGCCACATAATTACTTGCCAACGGAAGATTATATGGTCAAAACCATCGAATTTTGGCTGCAGAACTATGTGACAATACCAGATTTAGCTATAAAAATGACAAATAAAATACTCAGTATGATACTTACAGTATTGAAGGTATTCAAACATGCGGCCTACACTTTTTTGAATTTCATCGGGATTAATCAAGGAACAGACATCCTTGTTTTTGACTTATCAGTGATGCCTAGCAGACCAACAATAATGGCTTATTACTCTAGGCTGATGTTCTTGCCAAGTACGTATATGCAAACGTTCGAAGAGGCCTTTTTTACAGGATTTTTGAGATAGATTCAGAAATCTTTTTGAAAATGTCATCCAACCTGAATGCCAGATTAGTGGCATACGAACTTAGCTTCTTCGCAGATCACAGACAGCCACCCAATGATGGTGTAACGGCAGAACAATGGAAGCAATTAATGATACGTGAAGCCAATCTGCTTAATGACACAGAGCAAAAAGTATATAGAACATATGCCCGTCGCTTATCAAAGCCTGTCGGGGACGACAGAGTCCAGGAGGGGGGCAATGTTGAGAGAGAATCAAGCAAGAAGAAGAAAAAAAGAAGACAACGAAAGAAGCTTCACTAAAAAGATGATATTTGAAGATATATCTCTGCAGGAAGCCCCATAGGAGCGCAACACCCATCTCTGCATAGAGCCCCGTAGGGGCATGCATCAAGGGAAAGCACGCGAATGAAAGGAGGGACCAGGGCTAGGAAAGCATATTTGAAGAAGTGCAAGAAGATATTTGGTAGGTAATAATCCTTCCGCTGAAAGCGTGCATTGTCAACAAAGTAAACAGGCTCAGAACAATACAACAGGGTCAGATGTGTGCAACCAGGACAAACCAGAAGACCAAAAGTTAGAAAGGGGTAGAGGCTGAAAAGTTGAAGAGAGTAACTAAGAATACCACATTCTTAGCTACTGGTGGCGTGCGTGGCAACCCGACTTAACACAGCCAACCCAATATATGAAGGAGCCTTAGACAAGCAGCAGACAGAAGCAAAGACTGTCAAGGGACGATAGAGACGAAGAGGGGGAGAGTGTTGCATAGCACTGAAGAGCACAAGGCAGAGAAAATGAAGGGCCCCAAAATTTTTCCGATTTGGACACATAATTTTTGTATTATAACCATTCTTGTTTATATTTTCCATTGTAAATGCACTAGAGGAGTCCTCTAGATGCATCCCCATAGAAGATTAGTAGCTTACCCATGTAAATTAGTAGAAAATTAGTCTTTTAGTGAATAAAGTGCCGGTCTTTTGTGTGAAAGGACCATTTTTAGGGCACTAGTATATAAGTCAATTTGTGACTCTTTGTAAAGACTTTTGGCCATTGTGAGAATCAAGAGCACATAAATTCGAATTTGTGTCTTCTTCACTCTGTATCTTCTTCTTTGTGAGCTTGTGTGAATGTGTATTGCTTGGAAAGAGTGTTAGGAAGTGTTGTCTATCCATGAAAGTGTTTGTTTGCTCTTGTTAAGGTGTGTGCGAAGTGTAGGAGGTGCTGAAGTGTAGGAAGGATTTCCCACGACTCAGTATTTTGCTCATAACTTGAAGTATGAGTGTCATAATTGCATTAAACCACCGCCATTGGATGTGTCTTCTCAAGATCTTCGAAAAGCATATGCTATTCGCTATATTTGAAGTTCGGAGCTGAGAGAAAAGTCCAAATTATTGACGGCTGCTGCACCAAGTATCGTGGCACCATGACCGACAGTTGAAGCTTGTTTGGATAAGTGTTTACTTTATTTGCACTCTTTGAGTAGTTCATTTGCATTGATCATCACTCGATTGCATGTCCTCATACACTCGGCTAGGTTTGTATACTCATCGGATTGATATTTAAAGCGTGAATCCCCACTATATGCACTTGAAGGGGATTGAGGTATAGTCTCTTTCTCCACAAGTCCCTAAGTTGGTACTTAGGTCAAGAGGCCCGTATGTTAATATTGGCACTAGTGGCTTAGCCCACTGAGGTACAACTTCCAAATTAAACAAGTAAGCATCAAGTAAGTCATCTGACACTCCTTGTGGGGCCTCTCCTGATGTGAGCCTAGAGAGATGATCTGCTCTTAGATAGGTCTTCCCTTTCCTCACCACAACTTCAAAGTCGTATTCCATTAGCAAGAGGAACCATCTTACCAACCTACCTGTATTGCATGGCTTGTTTACCAAGTACAACAGAGCTTGATGATCAGTAAAAAATTTAAACTTATTTGCAAGCAAATAGTGTCTAAACTTTTTAACCGCGTACACCATGCCTAATCCTTCTCGTTCGGTGGTTGTATAGTTCCATTCAGCAACATTCAAATGTCTGCTGGCATAGGCAATAGGAAGATCCATATTACCTTCACCCGTAGGTTGTGCAAGTACACATCCAATAGCATAATTGGAGGCATCCACATGAACATGGAATGGTTTGTTCCAATCTGGTGCGGTCAAGATTGGTGCTGAACATAATCTTCATTTAAGCTCATTGAAGGAATTCTCACATTCATCAGTCCACTCAAAGTTAGTCAGAAGTCCGTACATGGGCTTTGCAATGATAGCATACATGTGAATGAACCGGCGGTAGTAACCACAATGCCCCATGAAAGCCTGTACTTCCTTGACGTTCTTTGGCCTAGGTAGTTCTGCGATGGCTCTCACTTTCTCTTCGTCAGTGGATATGCCGTTCTTAGACACTATGTGCCCTAGAATTTTGCCTTGCCTGACCATGAAAACACACTTTTTTGGGTTCAGGCAGACTTGATGTTCTCTGCATTTATCAAAGATTTGTTTGAGTTCAGGTATATGGGTTTGTCTAATGTTGGAATGAGCGCAAAGATCATCAACATAGACTTCCAAATTCTTCCTCAAGAACTCTTTAAACACGTGACACATTAATCTTTGAAAGGTAGCAGGTGCATTGGTAAGCCCGAATGGCATTACCCAAAAGGCAAATATGCCCCACTCTGTGGCAAAAGTCGTCTTATGCTGATCTTCTTGTGCAATGGCTACCTGATTGTAGCCAGAGAATCCATCCAGGAAGCTGTACACTTCCTTGCCTGCTACCCTTTCTAATAGATGCTCAGTAATAGGAAGCGGATAACTGTCTCTAATCGTGGCGGCATTAACTTTTTTAAGGTTAATACATACACACAATTTTCCATTCTTCTTGGGCACCACCACAATGGGGGATACCCATTCAGTGTGCTCAATCTCATAGATAAACCTAGCTTCCACCAAGCGATCTATCTCTTCCTTGATCTTGGCAGCATAGTTGTCATTGTATGTGTAGGGCCTTTGCTTAGAGGGTCTAGCATCTAAGGTCATGGGAATCGTATGTGAGCATATGTCAGGGTCTACCCCTTTCAGGTCCTTGTAGCTCCACGCGAATACATCTCTGTACTCCCTTAGCAAAGCTATCAACTCTTGCTCTTCTTCTTCCGTCAGGTCATGCCCTATGTAGGTGCATCTTTCTTCTCCCTCTTCTATGGCTACAACTATCTTCTTGGTAGTTTCCTTGCTATCATAGGCCTCTCTTGATTGGGCCTCGCGTTTAGGCATTCTTATCATGACTCTCCTATCGTCTATCTCATATTTTTTAAAGTTTTCAGGGACCTCAAACAAGGATTCTTCTTCCTCCGGAGTGACTTCCTTCTTTTTTCTTTTCTTTCCTTCACTCTTAGTGGTCACTTGTGTGGTTAATCTCACATCATTAGTGAGCTCTTCATGTCTCTGTGGGTGAAATTTTACCTCATAGAAGTATTCTTCATCTGATGCAAAAGGTGGGTCCATGATGATTGACTCTAGGTCGGAGTCACTTGCATCCTTAATTGCATCAGGGCTTGGTTCGCATTCTTCTAATACTACATCTCCCATGATCGGTTCTATTGAAAAGATTGAAATGTCATAGCCATCCTCATCACAATGGGGTGTCCATTGTTCTTCATTGATGGCTACATCCATTGTTGCTAAAATTTCAGCCCAGCTGTGAGGCTCAAATTCTTCGTCAGGAAAAACTACAGGTGCATAGGCTGGGTCTTGAATTGATTTATGGGTTTCTTTTGCACCTACCTCTCTGGCTTTCTCTCTCTTCTCTTCTTCTACTGCTACCTTACACATCCATAAGTGAGTGTCTTCATGCATCCATGAGGATCCGGATCTTATGGAATGCACAGACTCAGTCTCATCTTTGGCTCTATGGATGGGATTCCATTGAATAGGCGGTACGTCTCTATGAGAGTAATCCTTGAGATTGACTTTGGTTGTAACACCTAGATGTTGCAAATACAAGGAATCGGTTCCCCAATCCTGTACCACTTGCAATTGCCGCATAAATGGCCTTCCCAAAATCATCTCGTAGGCTTGGTTTTTGCTAAAGTCACATATAGCAAAAGTATGCTCAAACTCAACACCACATGTAGTGAGAGTTATTCCTTCTAGCAATCCTAAGGGCCTTTCAATATGACCATCGGCCATCTACAATTCATTCTCGTTGGCCTGAGTGCTGGCTTGCCCCAACGCTTCCATAAGGAAGTGGTAGCAATTGCAACTCCTGCACCGGAGTCCAAAATTGCCTTGGTTGTGTATCCCTGATGGGTAACTGGTAGATAGGTATTTCCTTCCTCTCCTTCACTCATGTCTCCTATCTTATCCAAGGGTATTTCTGGTACTGTTCTGTGGGATCCTACCTAGAAACGAGATTTGGTTAAGTTTGGCACTTCTTTGGCTATGTGTTTCCACACTTTTGGCTTAACTTTGAGTAGCTCTTCTAAAGTGAGATTGCACTGCACTTTAATGTGTTTTACTACCTCAGTATTCCTAGGTATGATCGAATCTTCATTTCTTATCATGACCATGGGCGTTCTCATGCATGTTGACTTAGTTTCCCATGGGCCTGTGAAATGTGGTAACTCTTGCAAGGAATTAGACTCAAAGTCTAACCTCTCATGAGATTGGGCACTCTCCTGCTCTTCATAAATAGAAGGGATGTCTTGTGGGAATTGATCATGTGCATCATCCACAAGTTCAATGGGAGGAGGGACTTCACTTTCCTTTGCCCATTTCTCTTCTTGAATCTCTCTCAGGAACTCTGGTGAATACCTATTCATAGAAGAAGAGGTGTCTGGTTCAGTGGAGTTAGGCACATAAGCTTCCTAGGAAGGGAAGCTTATTCTATCTCTTGCACTCCCCTCAAGCTGGGAGGAGGCTCCTTTCCCAGACTTTGCAAGTAGCCTTTCCAACCTATCTAATAGACTGTCAAAATGCAATGGTGTTCTAGTGGAGCTAGAGCCATTGAACAAGCGACTGGCTTCAAACATGGCTTGCGCCAATTCGACCATCTTAGCGCAAAGCTTTGTGCTCTCTATTTCTAGATCGGCTCTAGGGTAACATTTGTCATGATCTGTCACGTTTGGCCCTTCCTGGATTCTGGCCTGATATGCTTTAAGCATCATGTCTAGATCCTCAGGAGTGGGATCCGCTAGGACTGATCCTACTCTGGGTGGTGGGTGGGTTACGTGTGGTGGATTAGAATGTTGGGGAATGGAAGGTGGTGGATTGGAGGGAGATGGAAAGGGTGGTGGTGGGGTAGTGTGAGAGTGATTTTGAGATGCGAGTTCACTTATCTTTGCTTTGGTTTCTCTCAAGCTTTCTTCAAGTTCGCTCATTTTCTGTGACCATTGTCTTTTCATTCTTTCCCGGCTATCTCTCCAAGCTCTTGTCCTCTTCTTGGTTAGGCTCTCTGTCTCACTAACCTCGGAACTCTTTTCCTGTCCTACTCCTTGGGTTTGCTGCAAGGCTTGAGCTCTAGTGACCACATGCACGGGGGCTGTGGACGTTATACTTCCCGTAGAGTCTACTACTAACCCAATGCATTGATAGGAGTGATTTTAGGCATGTTATTAGGGTTCTTTGGGCAATCTCATAGGAGATGCTCTTTTTCGCAGTCTTGATAGAAACCCTGAATTGTCACTGGTTGGGGTTGTGTAGGGGCAGGCAGTGGACAATCACGTATAAGGTGATCTCCCTGACATCTGAAGCATGGTCCTCTAGGAAATGGGGGTCGTACCTGCCTAGGTTGAGGTTTAGAGTTGGGGTTTGTGTACATGACATTAGCATACTCAGGCTCCCCACTATTTTCACTTGGGTCCTCATAATAGTATGACTCGTTATGCTCGGGTGACTGCATGTAGTAAGCCTGTGGGCTATCAATATGTGTGGAGTCAAAACTATGGTCACTTGGATCACTGTCTGATAGCAATGGGGTGACTCGGACTATGGCTCTGTTCGGATTTTCTTCAGCAGATGCATATTTCATTGGGATCACATTGGTTGGAGCAGGAGGTTGCTGCGCTAAGACTGGTTGAGGTCTCTGTTGCCCTTGATAAGGTGGCTGATAAGATTGTTGTGGTCTGCCGTATTGTTGTGGTGGGTATTGATTCTGGTATCTACCCTGTTGTGGATATGGTTGAGGGTAATTTTGCCTGACAGTTTGTTTGTTATAAGGGCAGTCTTGTGCAGTGTGGTTGGTGTACCTTCGCTCTATGGTGCAGTACTGGCTACTAGGATTCACTTGGGGTTGGGCCATAATAGGACAAACACTTGCCATATGGTCACCTCCACAAGTGTAGCACCGCTTAACTGGGGCAAATCTTGGAATTTGTTTGCCAGAGACACCTAGTTTTTGAGCTACCTTCTCTGCAAGTTCCTCAATGGATGTGGATTGACCAGATGTGAGACTATTAGAGTTATTCGAATCCTTATAGATTTTTGATAGTTCTATCTCCTCGCCTAGATTATCTTCAATGTCTATGCACATGCACACACACTCTTCTATAGTTCTGGGGTCCTTCAGATACACATATGACCTGAGCTTGGTGCTCAGAAGTCCATCTAAGAACAAAGCCACTTGCTTGGCTGGTGTGGGTAGCTCAGGCATTGGGCACCTCTCTAGGTATTGCCTGAACAGTCTTCCTGCTAGTCTGACCGTCTCTTGAGGTGTTTGCTTAAAGCTGTGAATCAGGGAGGAGGTATTGTGCCTTATGCCACTTTTAGAAAACTCAATGATAAATGCCTCTAGGAGTTGGTCTATGCTCCTAAACTGCCTCTCATGTAGTGGTTGAAACCACGTAAGAGCTGTGTTTCTAAGAGTTAATCCAAAAGCATTGTATTGTGTGAATAGGTCCTCTACCTGTTCAGCTTTCAAGACTTGCTTAAATTCAGCCACATGGTCGTAAGGGTCTCCAGTGCCATCGAAGTAATTCTTCATGGACTTCACCAGTTGAGTTGGCCTTAGGGTCCTAGTGTGTTCTCTCGGTCTTGGCAAAGGGAAATCATCAGCACTTCTTTGGTTCCTCGGGTCTCTAAATCTCTCGGTTTCTTCTCTATCCGTCCCTGTTCTCCTTCTTTCCCTTCCCAGGGAGTTGGCAAAGCTTACTTCAGGTCTGTCTCTACTTCTATCTCCTTGAGCTCCATGAGCCTGGGAGGTGCCAGCTCCTTAGTGACTGTAGGACATATTGGACCGTGGTTGGGGAAAAACAAATTCACCCTTCCATGTGTAGGCATGTCTGCCATGCTCAATGACCACGCATATCCTATCTGATGCATTGTCTAGGTAGGTTACTTTGCCTGGACTCTCTGGGTCTTTAAACTCATAAATTGTGAGAGCACTTACTTCCTGAGGCTGGGCAGGTTTATACCTCCAAAAAGCCTCATCGGTTTCTCGGTTTAAAAGCAAATCTATGCTTTTATTATCCTGTGGAATCCACTCTAGAGTCATGATTCTGGTCAGTACGGATTTACCACGGGGAGTTCTTGGCTCTCTCTCTAAATTCCCTTGCTCTATATCACCCATGTCGGTCTCTGCGATCACATTTCCAAACTCGTCTGTTCTATCAGGGAGAGTGGTGACTACATATATAGTCCCCTCTTTATCTAGGTATGCTCCATTCTCAAACTTAACTACCGGGTGTTCTAGTCCATGGGGTTGATCGGGGTGGTCCAGATCTTCTCAGGCTGTCTTCGTAGATGCGAGCATCTAGACGATTAGTCTTGATGTATTCCAATTGAGTCTTGTAAGGTCCTTCTGGCTTTTCTAGATAAGCCACCCCTGAACTACCTACTGGTCTCTCCATGTTATAGGACATCTCAGAATCACTTGTTTCTGATCGGGGAGTGTATGGGTAATCACTCAACTGCTGGGCCCAAGACCTAGCAGTGTGATTGACACTAGCTTCAGAAGATCTGTGGCTCTGTCTGTCTCGACCTAAGTGTCTGCCGGACCTAAGGTTCATATGCCTGGTTTATCTACCCCCCTGGTCCCAAGTACACTCTCGTTGTAGGTTAATTGGCACCAATCAGTTTGTTTTTTTTAGTTGATTATTATGGTTATGATCTTGTCTGATATCACATCGTCAGGAATACTTAAGTGAATTTCGCACTTGATAAGTGATCGAGTCAAATTTACTTTTATCCTTTAGGGTTTTTGCACTTAAGCCCTACTTAATGCTTGCACCTAAGTCGTGCTTAGCCTAGGCTAGGAATTGACAAAGGAGGGTTGAGAGAACTTCCAACCTCAATCCTCTGGTTGCTCAGACTGCTACACCAGCCCAGGAAGCCTTCTCCCAAGCTTGGTACTCACCCTTGCTAGCTTGCCTTCGAATGCCTTGAGTGCACACAATGTTCCTGGAAAGGTTCACAAGTTAATATAGCTCCTTTAACACAATGGATTGAAAGACACACATCAACAATTACTGGCCCCCCTTGGAGTAACTCACTGCACCCCCAAAATCTTATGACCACCTAGTTCTACCGAATGGCCAACTTAAAAATACATGTTCTAAAACTCCACGTATGATTCTTACAAAAACCAGTCATAGTCCACGTAGGATTCTCAACAAGCTTTCCAACGAGACCAAGATCTCATCAATCGAAATTCGTATGGTGAAGTTATGACCGTTCAGGCACTTAGGGATCAAAACAGGCTCTCAGGGTTCAAGAGATTCCTCTCTGGAATCTAGGTCTTTTGCCCACTCCTAAGGCTCTAATATTATCCCAATGTGCCCAATATTAAGCCCAAATATACCTCAATTCACTCAATTAATTCACTCTAAAATTTCATGCGTTAAGGCCATGTATCGCGATAGGTTGGGTCAGTGTGTCGCGATAGGTGGGAGTGTCGCGATAGTTCGGGATGGTCGAGGTGTCGCGATAGGTCGAGGTGTCGCGATAGGTCGAGGTGTCACGATAGGTCGAGGTATCGTGATAGGTGGGAGTGTCGCGATAGTTCGGGATGGTCGAGGTGTCGCGATAGGTCGAGGTGTCGCGATAGGTCGGGGTGTCGGGATAGGTCGGGGTGTCGCGATAGGTCGAGGTGTCGTGATAGGTCGAGGTGTCACAATAGGTCGGGGTGTCATGATAGGTCGGGGTGTCGCGATAGGTCGGGGTGTCGTGATAGGTCGGGGTGTCGCGATAGGTCGGGGTGTCGCGATAGGTCCGGGTGTCGTGATAGGTCGGGGTGTCGCGATAGGTCGGGGTGTCGCGATAGGTCGAGGTGTCGCGATACTTGGGAGTGTCGCGATAGGTCGAGGTGTCGCGATACCTGGGAGTGTCGCGATACCTCGAGGTGTCGTGATAGGTCGGGATATGGTGAATTTTTCTGTTCTGTCTAGTGATCCTAGGAGCTCTAGGGCTGCGCAGTGTCGTGGTGCACTCAGGATCGTGATTGGGGAAACTTTTCGGTGTGTCACGATAGCTCGAGCTCGACGCCTCGGAGTTTGCGCAGACAGAATCCATACCTGCTGAGCTTGCTGGAGATGATGATGAAGCTGAAACCTGCAAGAAACATGCAAAAACACACACAAACAAGAACACACACTCGCTCTCACTCAAACTCGCACAAAGCAAATGAGGGAAATGATTTGGAAGTGGGAATATAAGGTGGAGAAGGAGATGAGGATGGAGATGAAGATGGAGATGGAGATGGAGAAAAATCAGAAATTTACCTACTACTTACCATTCCAACGCGTCCTCTCTACGTCTTACCATCACACGCTCATCCTCAAAGCTCGAATCCCCGGCAACGGCACCAAAATTTGGTGTAGCTCAGTGATGAGTAGCACCTCCTTTAATGTCAATCCGGGAAGACATGAGCATGGTATGAAGCCCTCGAGCAAGTGATGGCACAAATGTGTGAGTGAGAAGCACACTAACATGCACACACATACACACACACGCACACACACGGCAAGAACAAAGAGAGTAAGACAATGAAATCACTTCTATTACAGCCAAGTTCTCATACAAGCTCAAAACTACAAGAAGCTACCCCAAAAATGAGCTCTCTAGCTCTATTTATAGTTTTTGACTACCTTTGGCCCTATCCAGACCTAGTGTCCAGCATAGTTAAAAATTAGGTTCCAGGGCTTATTTGAGGGCTCAAACGAGATCTAAAAAATATGAAAATTGGCAGGCAACTACTTCTAAGGCTCCCCAAGCTCGAGGACTCCTCGGCTTGTACAAAATGGAGCTACAAAAAGATGAAACGGTATTTACAAGGGTTTCTAGTGATGAGAATCACTTTTTAAATGATGTAAGGTTGGAAAAATTTTAATAGGTTGCCTTAGTGCTAGATCCACATGCATGCCCATACTTGACTTCTTTCCATATGATGCCAACAAGCTTCTCCTATGGTTAATTTTGAAAGGTGGTCAGGTCTAAGGTGTGTCTTTCCTTTCCTGGCTACTACTTCAAAGTCATACTCCATGAGTAATAGAAACCAATGTCTCAGTCGTCCTGTGTTACATGGTTTATTGACTAAGTACAATAATGCTTGATGATCCGTGAAGAATTTGAACTTATTTTCCAACAAATAATGCCTGAATTTTTTTACTGCATAGATCATTCCTAATCCCTCTCATTTCGTAGTGGTGTAATTTCTTTCTCGTACATTCAACTGTGTGGTCGTGTAGGCTATAGGGAGATCTATATTACCTTCATTCATGGGTTGTGCCAACACACATCCTATGGCATAGTTGGATGCATCCACATGTACATGGAATGGCTTACTCCAATCTGGGGTTGTTAATATAGGTCGTTTAAGTTCATGGAATGAATTCTCACACTCATCTATCCATTCAAACTTGGTCAAAAGAGAGTATAGAGGCTTGGCTATGATTGCATACATATGTATGAATCGTCTGTAATAACCACAATGACCCATAAATGCCTATACCTCTTTTACGTTATTTGGTCTAGGTAGGTCTGCAATTACTTTCACTTTTTCTTCATCTGTCAAAATTCCATTCTTTGACACAATGCGTCGTAGAATTTTGCCTTGTCTGAACATAAAAACACATTTTTCTGGGTTCAGACAAACCTGATATTCTCGACATTTTTCAAATACTTGCCTTAGTTCTCGGATATGCGTTTGCCTCATATTCGAATGTGCACATATGTCATCGACATAAACTTCTAAATTCTTGCATAAGAATTCCTTAAAAACGTGACACATGAGTCGCTGGAAAGTAGCGGGTGCATTTGTGAGCCCAAATGGCATCACATGAAATGCAAATATGCCCCATTCTATGGCAAAAGCCATCTTATGCTGATCTTCTGGATCAATGGCATCTTGATTATGGCCTGAGAAACCATCAAGAAAGCTATAAACTTCCTTGCCCGCAACTCTTTCCAATAAATGTTCCGTGATAGGAAGAGGATAACTATCTCTAATCGTGGCGGCATTAACTTTTTCAAGGTTAATACACACATGCAATTTTCCATTCTTCTTGGGCACAACCACAATGGGAGATACCCATTCAGTATGCTCAATTTTGTAAATGAATCCTGCTTCTATCAAAGGATCTATTTCTTCCTTAATCTTTGGAGCGTAGTTATCATTGTACGTGTATGGTTTCTGTTTTGCATATGGAGTCATATGGATTGTGTGGGAGCATATATCTGGCTCTACTCCTTTCAAGTCTTTGTAACTCCAAACGAACACATCTCTATATTCACGTAGTAGCGCAATTAACTCTTCTTCTTCTTCATTTGTCAAATCATGCCCTATGTATGTACATTTTTCTTCTTCTCTTTCTATGGTGACTATGATTTTTTTTTGGTTTTCTCTTAGTTATCATATACTTCTCCAGTGTCAGCTTTTCTTTAAGGCATTCGTACCATGATTCGTCTTTCTTCTATTTCATACTTCTTGAAGTTCTCTGGTACTTCCATGAGTGGTTCTTCTTCTTCTTCTGTCTTAGGTGATTTCTTCCTCTTCTTTTGTTTGCTTTCCGTATCTCTTATGGATGGCTTAAGTCGTTCCATTTGACTTTCTGTTTCTTCTTCAAGGGTCTTAGCTTCTACAAAATAAAGATACTCATCTTCTATGGAACAAAAGGGTTCCATGATGATAGATTCTAGGTCCTCGTCATCACTCTCATCTGGCTCTTGGTTCACTTCCGTGCATTCTTCTAGGATAAAGTCTTTCTCAATAGGTTCAATCATGAAAGTGGAAATGTCGTATCCGTCTTCATCACAGTGAGGAGTCCATTGTTCTTTGTTCATTGCTATGTCCATGAGCTAAGATTTCTACCCAACCATGAGGCTCGAATTCCTTGTTTGGAAATACTATAGGTGCATAAGCTGGGTCTTGAAGGGTTCATGGATGTTGTTCTGAACCTAAAGTCCTAACTTCTAATCATTCTTCCTCTTGTTTGGCTAATCCATAGATGAGTATCCTTGTGCAACCATGACGGGTCTGACTCCAATGAGTGTACCGATTCTGTTTCCTCTTGTGTTTTATGGATGGTATTCCATTGTATTGGGGGTACGTCTCGATGGGAATAGTCTTTAAGATTGACTTTAGTAGTCACTCCTAAATGTTGCAAGTACAAAGAATTTGTTCCCCAATCTTGTACAATTTGCAAGTAACGCATGAATGGTCATCCTAAAATCATCTCGTAAGCATGATTTTTCCCAAAATCACAAATGGTGAAAGTATGCCCAAATTCCACACCACAAGTGGTGAGAGATATGCCTTCTAGTAAGCCTAATGGTTCCTCTATATGTCCGTCAGCCATTTGTAGCTTCATCCTGGCAGGTCTTAATGCTAGCTTACCCCAACGTTTCCATAAAGCGGTGGTAGCGATGGATACTCCGGCTCTTGAATCTAAGATGGCTTTGGTGGTGTAACCCTGATGGTTTATTGGAAGATAAGTGTTACCTTCCTCTCCTTCGCTTACATCTCCGATCCTTTCTACGGGTATCTCTGGTACTTTCTTGAGTGATCATATCTGCAAGTGAGTAGTAGCAAGCTGAGGTAATTGATTTGCTACATGCTTCCACAATTCTGGTTTAATCTTCAACAATTCCTCTAGAGTGAGGTGGCACTATACTTTGGTGTTCTTGATCACTTCCATGTTTCTAGGCATTACTAATTCTTCATTCCTCACTATTATCATGGGTGCTCTCATGCTGATAGACTTGGCTTCCCAAGGTCCTATGAACTAAGGTAATTCTTGCAAAGAATTGGATTCAAAACATGTGTGTTCACTCAGTTGCTCTTCCTCTACATCATCGTAAATAGAGGGAATGTCTTGGGGAAATTGTTCCTCCAAGTTGTCTATTTCTTGAATAGGAGGATGGGTTCCTTGTTCTTTTCTCCATTTCTCTTCTTGGATTTCTCTTAGAAATTCGTGTGAATATTTATGTATGGAAGACTAGTTGTCTTCAACTTCTGTATTTGGTACTTGAGACAGGGATGGTACATTCTTTTCCTGTGTCTCCAAAATATTAGGGTTCCTATGCATATTCTTTTTCTCCTTACTATCGATCAAGTATTCTAGCCTCTCAAGTAATCCTTGAAAATGTAATTCAGGTTTTGCAATGTTATTCCAACTAAGATAACGCGAGGCGTCGAACATAGTTTGTGATAATTTTACCATCTTCATGCAAATTTTAGTTCTCTCAATTTCTAAATCTGCTTGTGGGTAGTTCTTACTCATTTCAGCTATCTAGGGTCCTTGTTTTAATCTCGCATGATATGCATGAAACATCATGTCTAGGTGTTCTGGTATGGGTTCCGCTAGAACTGATCCTGATCTCTGAGTTAGGTTCTCTTGATTAGATTCTTGAGAAGTCAATTCTAGGATTTTGGCTCTAGATTCCTTTAAACTTCCTTGCAAATCAGTTATCTTTTTACTCCACTTTCTCTTAATTCTTTCTCTGGAATCTTTCCAAGATTTTGTCTTTTTATTACTAGACTCTCCAACTTTGCTGGTGCCGGCTATTTTCTTAGGATTAAGCTGTTGATTCTGTAAGAGCATCTAGGCTCTTGTTATAGCTTGGATAGGCACGTATGTAGGGTTGGATCCCTTTGCATTGTGTAAAATACCTATCACATTGATCGGTGTCACTTTTGAAGCATTCGTAGGGTTCTTGGGACAATCTTTGATGACATGCTCTTTACCACACTTGGCACAAAAGCCTTGTATGTTATAGTATTGTGACTATCCCGCTATCGGAGGATGTGGACAATACATTGGCGTAATTGGGCTCCCAACTAGGTTCTAATGGTGGACTATCATATTGATATGTTTCCACATGTTCTTGTGACTCTGTGCAATATGTAGGTGTACTATCTACATGAGTAGAGTCAAAACTGTTAGAATTAGGGTCACTTTTTGTGATCAAGGGTGAAGAAGGCACTAAAGCCCTATTGAGGTTCTCCTGTGCAGCAGTGTATTTAACTAAGATGACATTAGCTGGTGGGGGTGGCTGTTGAGCTAAAACAGGTTGATGTCTCTGTTGAGCATGATAAGGATAGTTTTGAGCAGGCCTATAGTAATGAGGCTGAGCATTGTATTGACCTTGATACCTACCTGGTTGCGGGTATGCTTGCGGGTAGTTCTATCGTACTACTTGTTTGTTGTAAGGGTAGTCTTGAGCCGTGTGATTTGTGTATCATCTCTTAATGGTACAGTATTGACCACTAGGGTTGGCTTGCGGTTGTGTTGCATTGGGACACACATTTGCCATATGATCACCACCACAGGTGTAACAACGCTTGTTTGTTGTTAACCTAGGCATCTGTTTACTAGAAACTCCTAGCTTCTGGGCCACTTTTTTGCTAGGCCTTCTATCGAGCTAGACAATTTTGAGGAAGTTAGAGATGAACAATCTGAGTCCTTTTAGACTTTTGAGAGTTTCAACACATCTCTAAGGTTGTCCTCAATGTCTATACAAATTCGTACACATTGCTCTAATGTTCTAGGTTCCTTGAAGTATACATAGGATCATAGTTTAGAGCTCAAGAGGCCATCTAAAAACAATGACACTTGCTTCGCCTGTGAGGGTAACTCTGGCATTGGACATCTCTCCACATATTGTCTAAACCTACGTCCTGCCAATCTGACTATTTCTTGAGGGGTCTGTTTGAAGCTATGAATTAATGAAGACGTATCATGCTTGATTCCACTTTTAGAGAATTCTGTGATGAGTGACTCTAACAAGTGATGGATATCTCTAAATTTCCTTTGTTGCAATGGTTGAAACCAAGTTAAAGCCATATTCTTT
This sequence comes from Ceratopteris richardii, assembly GCA_020310875.1. Taxonomy (NCBI): domain Eukaryota; kingdom Viridiplantae; phylum Streptophyta; class Polypodiopsida; order Polypodiales; family Pteridaceae; genus Ceratopteris; species Ceratopteris richardii. The sequence continues at coordinate 69,592,645 of CM035429.1, read as the reverse complement.
AATGTTAGTCCAAAAACATTAAATTGCGTGAGCATGTATTCTACCTACTCTACTCGTAGCACTTGCTTAAACTCCACAACATGGTCATAGGGATCTCCTGTCCCATCAAAGTAGTTTTTCATGGACTTTACTAGCTGAGTGGGTCTCAATTTTCTTAGGTGTTCACATGGTCTAGGTAGAGGAAAATCATCTCTACCACCTGGTATTCTAGGTTCCCTTTGTCTTTCCATTCTATCGGTGTCCATGGTGGTTCTATCTCTCCCTATGGGATGAGTGAAACTTACTTCTGGTCTCTCTTTGATTGCCATGGGTTGAGGATGTTCCAGCACCCTGATGGCTCAGGTTTACATTTGTTCGAGGTGGGGGGAAGACTAACTCGCCTCTCCATGTGTAGGTATTTCTTGCGGTGGTGTGGCACTACAAATACTCGTTCTGACGTATCATCCAGGTATACAACCTTTCTAGGAGTATCTGGGTCCTTGAATTCAGATAGCTCTTGTTAGACCTATAAAAATCCAATGTTTAGACCAATTTTCAAATTGATGATCAAGTACTTTGATATATACACCTTTTAGGTCCCTTCTTCTTGTCCCAAATTTTTAATGCTCCCTGGCTTTTCTAGTCCCCACAATGGGTCAACCTCAAATTATCTTATCTAAAAAACAACGTCTTCTTTTTGAAAAAAAGAAACAGTTGAGCTCATGTAGTCTTTGTAAAGAGCTTTCTAACGAGCTATAAAGCTCAAAAATCGGACTTCAAATGACAAAGATATGAACGTTCAGGTCCTCAGGGGTAAAAACTCACAAACAAGTTTTTCTTCACTTATGAGCTAAGGGATCTTTAATGAGCTTAATCACCCAAAATTTTTCTCAAAATAGCCTCAAATTTGCCCAAAAAATGAAACCCTAAATTTGGCATTTTGGGTGAACAATCGCGATGGTCAGGGATAATCGCGATGGTCTGGGACCGTCGTGATGGCTCAAGTGAACCGTTGTGATGGCATGGTACAATCACGATGGTCCGACGATGTGAGGCATTGCGATTGTCTAAATGAAGCGTCGCAATGTTCTAGCTAGTGAACAATCACGATGGCATGAGCCCGTCGCGATGGTTAATGGTCAACGGTCAACACAACCGTCGCGATGGTGTGAGCCCATCGCGATGGTCACGGGGCATGATGGCTTGAGCCAATCGCAATGGTTCAACTTTGAGGCGTTGCGATGGCATACCTGGTATTGTCGCGATGGTCTTGCTAGAGCAACACCAAATTTGGCACTGTTAACGGGGATCGAGTCTAGGACAAATGTGTGATGGTAAGAGTATAGCAAGAAGTAGTGTTGGAAGGTAAAAATTTCAATTTTTGTTGTTGTTTTTAATTAGTTTTTTGTGTTTTTCATCTCCCCTACACTCCTCCTTCACCATCGCATCTTCTTCCACCCTGAAAAATTCAAAAAATTCACCATATCCACTCATTCTCCTCATTTCCCCTCATTTGTGCATGCAAGAGAGAGAGAGAGCTTTTGTGCTTGTGTGTTTTTGAGTTTTCTTGTAGGTACAATGCTCCAGAGCAGTAGGAAAGCTTCCAAAAGGTAAAAAATCTACTTTCTGTCAGAATCTGCCATTGGAGTTGGACCATCGCGATGGTCTGACAAAGTCGGAATTTTTGTAAGCGACCACATCACGGTGTAGGCGATCCTAGTGCACACACGAATCCATAGATGCAATCTCAAAATCATTGATTTGGTGGACCATCACGATGGGCTCACGCAATCGCGATTTTGTCACACCATTGCAATTGGCTCACACCATCTCGATGGCTCGGCCAGACCATCGCGACGGTCAAGTCAGAAAAAGCATGCAAATCTGGCGATAGTGATCCCCCCTTGGGATAAAACAACCCAAGTAGCCGAGTACCACTCAAGTAGCGAAAGATGCGGTTAACCACCATCCAATGCGTGACTCTTGGGCAATGCATAAACCTGCTCATCTGTGAGACAACAAACTGAATATCTGGCCGAGTAATGCATAAGTAAATCAAGCATCCAACAGCCTGCTGATAGAGAACAACATCAAATGTATCTCCAGCATCATGAAGACTCAATCGTAAACCTGTCTCCATAGGAGTGGCAATAGGCTTACAGTCTTCAAGGCCAAAACGCTACAATAATGTGTCAATATATTTCGTTTGACACAAAGCCATTCCACCATCAACTTGCATAAACTAAATGCCCAAATAGTGATGCAAATGCCCCAAATCAGACATCTCAAATGAGGCATGCAAATCAGCCTTAAAATCAGCAATATGCGTCTCAATAGGACTAGTGAGCAACATCTCATCAACATAGACAACAATGATCAGAAGCACATCATTAGCACGCTTAACATATAAGGTGATTTCAGTTGAACTGTTCGTCTCATCAAAATCAATGCCTCTTTCCTGCGCATAACCCTTTGCAACAAGCCTAGCCTTATACCTGTCAACTGTACCATCAGGTTTACGCTTCAGCTTGTATACCCACTTAGTGCCAATGGCCTTCTTGCCAGGAGGCAAGTCACATAAAGACCATGTACCATTCTTCATTATAGCATCATATTCAGATTGCATAGCAGCCATCCAATTTTCTGAATTCTGTGCTTCATCAAAAGAAACAGGCTCATTGTCATCACAGAGGCTAGACGCAGCCATAACATAGCAATCTGATGCAAAGGAGGCACTATGAGAGCATGAACGAGTACGATATGACAAAGGTGCATCTAATTTGCTATCACGCAAAGTCTGTACCAACCATTTTGGCATAGTTTTTGCCTGATCAATATCAGCTCTCTCATTAACAAGTGCATCATGTAAATTTGCAAAGGCTGAGAAGTTGCCTCATTAGGACCAGCACTAGACTGTCCACCTGTAAAAAGAGGCATCAAAGTATCATACATGTCTTTAGAGCTAACACATGTCTCCTTAGTACATGAAAGCAATGGCTGAATAGCATCTTCCACAAAGACAACATCACGGCTAACCAGAATGTGTTTAGTCTGTGGATGATACAAACGATAGCCTTTACTTTCAGAACTGTACCCAACAAAAATACATTTTATTGCCTTATCATCCAATTTTCTGCGATGTTGTTCAGGCACTAGTGCATATGCCAAACAACCAAAAACCCGTAGATGAGCAACAGATGGCTTGCGATCATGCCAAGCCTCATATGGAGTGATAGACTGTAGCGCTTTAGTGGGACACCTGTTAAGTACATATGTTGCACACATGACAGCCTCAAGCCAGAAACTATGTGGTAAAGCCTGACTCTTGACCATACACCTCGCGATCTCCATGAGTGACCTGTTCTTTCGTTCAGCAACTCCATTTTCTTGAGGTGTATACGGCACTGTACATTGGTGTTTTATCCCATGTTCATCCAGAAATGCATTAAAATCAGAAGACATATATTCCCCCCCTCGATTAGAACGAAGGGTGCCCATTTTACATGCTGACAGATTTTCAGCCAAAACCAAAAACTGTTTGAAGCACAAAAACACTTCGGACTTTGCCTTCAATGGATATACCCATGCATGCCCTGAAAAATCATCAATGAAAGTCACGAAGTAAAGGTAATTTCCAAAAGAGGGTGTCTGCATAGGACCATAGACATCACTGTGTACAAGCTGCAATTTTTGCGTAGCCCGAACTGAACCATCTTTTGGAAAGGATGAACGTTGCATTTTGACCAAAATACAGCCTTCACAAACATGTTTTCCAGGTGCCTCAAGTTTGGGCAAAGAGGACACCATTTTAGATTTCTACAGGTGTAGCAAACTAGTAAAATTCAGATGACCAAAGCGTGCATGCCAAAGCTTTGCATCTGACATAGCCTGAGAATCATGAACTGCACATGCCGAATCATTCACAGATCTTTCATAGTCTATGAGCTTATATAGCCCACGACATAAAATGCCAGAAGCAATAATAACATCGCCATTTGACAGATCATGAACTGTACATCTGTCATCAACAAATTTCACAACCAAGCCAATCTTGGCTAATGCAGAAACTGATAACAGATTCTTCTTGATCCCTGGCATAAATAAAGCATCTGACAAGGTGAAAGAAATACCATCAGCAGTAGTCAGAATGATCTTACCAACTCCCATAACATGATAAGAGGAGTTGTTGGCGCATGTGACAGTATTCCCTGTAGGGGCAGGCTCTAGTGAAGAGAAGAAACTGCACTGCGAGGAAATATGTTTGGTCGCCCCACTGTCAAAGTACCAAACATCTGAGTCCACTGTAGACATGCACTGCTCATGAGAAGATGGGTCAAAACTGCAAACAGTAGTAAACGCCCATTCTTCTTCCTGCACAAGATTTGCAGACTTTGTTTTTGGTGTAGAGGCCTCTGCAACAACCATTCCAGCCTCTTTCTTCTTTGCCTCTTTTGCAGCCAGTTTTGGACAGTTCTTTATGATATGATCATTCCCTTTACAATACTTTAAAAACAATTTCTGCTTTTCTGATTTCTTCTCATCTTTATCCTGGTTCTTCGAATGTGCAGCATTTGCAGATTTCTGCTTACTAGTAGAAGAGCTCCATTTTCCTTTGCCCTTCTGACTAGCCAGGAAAGCTTGATCTGCAACATGCATAATGGACCTGTTCTGCCTGGACTGATCTTCCTGCAACAGATGAGAGACTAACTCCTCAAATGATAAGGCATTCGGATTGCCTTTCATCATCAACCGAAGAGTAGAAGCAAAACTCTGATATGAATCAGGAAGACCATTCAGAACGGTCTGCACAAGTGAGCTATCTGGTATAACCTCATCAGCAGAAATCAACTGTTCCTTCAAATCTTTGATCTTTGTTAGGAAACTGTCCATAGAATCACCTTCATTCATGTGCTCACTCTCCAAGTGTTTTAGAAGGTAAGCAACATGAGCCTCATTCCTAGCTTGGTACAATGTGGTTAGTGTATTGCAAGCATCCCTAGCTGTTCTGCAAGAGCGAATATGAGGAATAATGGCACTTCTGACAGACAAAGCTATCAATGCATGTGCCTGGGCATCTCTGCCATCCCAACAAATTTGCTCTGCAGTAGGTGCAACAGAAACAGCAGCACGAACAGGAATTTGCGGAATATCATCTTCGACACCATCTTCATCAACTCCAGCACCTGTATTTACAGTACCTGTAGTTGCAGGTGTAACAGGACGTCTTTCAACACCCTGCACAATGTTCCACAGTCCTTTTGCAACCAATACATGTCGCATCATATAAGCCCATAATGGGTAGTTGGTACCATCCAACTTATCCTCAACAGCCATCATACGGAATACATCACTGCTTTCAGCCATGGCCGGTGACTAAAATACCTTGATGCAGAAAATTGACTGTATCTCAAAAAGTTGAACAGAACTGCCCATACAAGTTCTGCTATACTTGTAGCAAACTTCGAGATGCTTAAAGTGGCGAACAGAAACTGGTATATACCTTTGTCACAAAAAGACGAAATAGCCTACACAAGCGCCGCGATAGTGCGTTCGAAGGTCGAAACGAGCTCAGATCGCGATCTTGGCACCACATAGCGAAGCTGTTTTGATCTCGGAAACACGCTGAGTATGCTCACCAAAATTCGTGCGATTCTGAGACTGCAAACGGAGGAGTGTCGACGGTGCCCTAGATGAAGCGACGACCTGCTCTGATACCAATTGTTGGAGATAGATGTCTGCGGAAGCACACGAATAGCACAAGGAAGAAGAAGAAGCTTGGAGCACAAACACACAATAGTGAGTGTATTACTAGAGAATGTACAAAGATAAGTAGCCCATTAGGGCAATAGGTGTATATACAAGCCGGGGGAAAAAAACCTCCTAAAGAGGGAAAAAAATGCCCCGGCGGTCCTAGTGTGTTCACAGACATCACTACCTACATATATCAACATGAAATACATCACTGCTTTTAGCCATGGCCACTGACTAAGATACCCTGATGCAGAAAAATGGATGTATCTAAAAAAGTTGAATAGAACTACCTAGACGAGTTCTGCTAAACTTGTAGCAGACTTCAAGATGCTTATACTGCCAAACTAAAGCTGGTATATATCTTTGGCACAAAAAGATGAAATAGCCTGCACAAGTGCTATGATACTGCCTTCGGAGGCCAAAACGAGCTTAGATCACGATTTTGGCACCATAAAGTGAAGCGGTTTTGATCTTCTAATCACCTTGAGTATGCTCACCAAATTTTGTGCAATTTTGAGACTATGATTGGAGGGGTGTCAACAATGCCCTAGATGAAGTGGAGGGACCTACTCTGATACTAATTGTTGGAGTTAGATGTCTCCAGAAGCACGCGAACAACACAAGGAAGAAGAAGAATCTTGGAGCATGACACACAATAATGAATTTATTACCACTACAATGTACAAAGATGAGTAACATGTTAGGGCTACAGGCGTATATACAAGACAATGAAAGAAAAACTCCTAAAGAGGGAAAAAAGTTCCCTGGTAGTCCTAGTGTGTTCACACACATCAATACCTAAATATATCAACAGAGGTCTAGATCTCTATTGAGATTGGATGCACAAAAATGTGGATGCACTTTGTGCATTAGTGACCACCTACACATATGGGGTTCTAACTTTGATTCACGACACTTGCAAAGCATCAAAGGCTTAGAACATACTAAAAAATTAGTATGAGATGCAAACCTTTCTAAAATACCAACTTTTATTGATAACGAGGGATAGAAAAACCTATAGATTCTATTGGATCTCAAATCTCAAATATGGTACATGTATTGATTATTATGTATCATTTTAATAATGATTTTCTTGCAATTTACACTATTAGAAATGTCAACTTTTGTAACAACAATGGTGTGAGTTCATCTCTCTCACTCTCTCTCTCTCTCTCCCTCTCTCTCTCTTCTCCCTCTCTCTCTCTCTCTCCCCTCCCTCTCTCTCTTTGACACATCTTATTCTTTATTCTATTCTTTTTTTATGAGACACAGAGAAAGACGTGGGTACAATGTCCAAGCTTGCACAGCCCAGTGGTTGATGCTTTGAATTTCTGGGATGAAGTCATAAGTCCAAAT
>CM035429.1:69310559-69583059 GCA_020310875.1 Ceratopteris richardii | reverse complement strand
TTACAACCTCTCATGGATATGGTATCCACAGAACCCTAAACATATGTATGCACTATCTCTAGTTGATTCCCACTAACATGCTTGTCTTGTGGAAATGATGCTCTTGATCTTTTACCAAATTGACATGCTTTGCACACCTTTTGCATCTTTGCAACGTTGAGTTTTAGTAATAACTTGACAAGCTCCTTTAATTATATTCAACCTTTACAAATTTGCCCAGTTTATTTATGCCATATCTCTATGTTACCATTAACACCTACACCTTTTGCAAACATTTCTGCATTCAATTTAGGATTTTTCACATTGAAGGTAAATATCATACCCACTTTGTTCCCTATGGAGATCAAACTTCCATTCTTTTTGTAATCTTCCACATATAAGCCATTAATATTGATCCTAACTTGTAATCCCTGGTCAAACATTTTTTCAATAGAAACTAGGTTCTTTGTTATGTTAGGAACTTACAATACATCAATAAGATGTTTTACCTTCACAGCCTCCATGAAGAATTCGATGTTTCATGTATTCTCAATAGGATGTGATATTTCAACACTTGTTTCAACAAATCTGGAAATCAACAGTTTATTAAAAACTACTTAAACATCCTACATGTCGATCATGTGATTCAAGGCACCTGAAATAAACATACTAAAAGTTTTTGGAACAAGTCCATGGCAAGTCCAAGTGGTGGCCTGGGTCATCAAAAGGCTTAGAAATTTAAAGGAAATGTAAACTCCTTGTAGAGTTCACTTGTGAACTACCTCTTGTAATTTTTGAAGACTTTGCTTGATGTAAAGTAAAGGAATATAAGTGGTTGAGTCCACTTGATGAAAAAGGAAAGAAAAGCCACAAAGTTTTATTATGTGAGTAGGAGAATCAATCACCAAAAGATTGGAGAGTGATTTTAGGCAAGATTCAAAATCAAATCTTGGCTCCAAAGATGACTATAAATACATGGCTCTTTAGTCGCATTTGGAATACCTCCATGAGCTGAGATTTATGCCATATCAAGGTGTGGTTTCAAGGCACACATATGTATCAGTAAGTCCATTGTATTTTACAAGCAATATACTTTCATTTTCATGATAATTTGAGTTCATATTTTCATGCTTTTGTGAAGTGTACTGTTCACTGCCATATCTCTCAATTTTCTCAGTCAGATTGGAGAGATCATTTCTCTGAGCTTGGTGCATCATTTTTAGTGATTCAACTTTGTAAAGTTAGCTCTCTAATTCTACTGTATATTAACAAATTTTAATTGTAATTGGATGTTTCAATCGTCAGCTATGTTCATTTGAAGTCGACTATATCATTTCATTTTCTACTTCTCTGTCAGCACTGTCTCACAACAGTAATTTTCTTAGAGATGTTTCTTAGTATTTACTTCACCATTTTCCATGACTCAAATCTTATTAGAATCAGCACACTGACTAGTATACCCATACAAAATTTCATAAGCATTGAATTCTTGAAGCATGAGATATTGCCATTTTTCTGCTCACAAGTTTGAGTACTGCTACAACCCATGAAAATTGGGATGGTCCTATGACTTGCTAAGTTCTTTTCTCCTTGTGTAGTCCATCATTTTTGATGAATTAACTCTTGGTTGTTAGCTTATTAAGCGAGTAAGAGTTTCCCAAAAGGAATCAAGTCAATTGCTGCTCTGGCTTGAAAATTATTCAAAACTTTGGACAGGTGTATGAATATAAATAGCAAGTTTTGGCCCTTGAATGTACTTCAACTTATGTGTTTTGATTCCTCCTTTTGAGAGTGATCTTCCAAGGTACATAGGGTGTCTAATACATCCTTTGGCAAACTAAAGGGGCCCACCACATATTTCTGAAGTTCATTTGGCTAGTGTAGTGCAAAGTTTTTGAAGCATCACTTCATCTTCATCAACTACAAATCCATCTCTTCACAGTGGTATCAGAGCAAGGTTGGACAACATGGCAGATGGATTTCCTTCATTAATTGACAAATTGGATAGAGGTAACTACTCAGCCTGGTCATTAAGGATGGAAGCTTATCTTCAAGGAAGGAATTTATATGGTTATATAGCTGGAGATGAAGATATGCCAAGTTTCAGGAACAAAGGTTAACCAACATAAGAAGAGGAAGAAAGATTGAGCAGATGGTGCTCCAAGGATGCACTTGCAAGGTCTTATCTCCTCAACTCTATCTCATATTTTGTGTTGCCTCAGTAGAAGTTGTAAAACATCTAAGGAAGTGTGGAATGCACTTGAAGCCTTCTTCTCTTCAAGTAAAAAGGCCAGGAAGCATCAACTATGGCTAGACTTCACAACTCTCAAGAAAGCTCCCAAACAAAATGTGACTGACTTTGTCACAAATCTCAAGGACATAGCATATCAGTTGGGAAGCATTGGAGAGGTGATAGATGAAGAACAAATTGTAAGGTGGGTCAACAATGGCTTGAAGGCAGATGACAAGTGGGAAGCATTCACCACAGTTATGGATCTATACATGGATATGCATGTACCAGATTTCAACACACTCATAGGACAACTACTTACTGAAGAGGCCAAGCTTATCAAGAATGGAGAAAGCTCCAAAGTTACTCAATCTTTAGCTTAGCATACTGATAAAAGCAAGTCAAAATAAAACAAAGGAAGAGGAAAGAAAGTGGATGATGAAGCAGGTACACATCAAGTTAATTATGTAGGTAGGGGAAGACATGGTAGAGGGAGAGGCAGAGGAGGAATACAAGGTAGGGGGAGATCCCAAGGCTCTAATTCATGCTCTATTTGTGGATTAACTAATCATAAAACTGAAAATTGCTTCAAGAATTCCAAGAATCAAAGAGTTAGAGGCTAGAATAGAGGAAGCTATGGCTACTCAAGAGGAAGGTTCAACAATTACCATGGAAACCATAACAATTACAACCATTCAAAATATCAAGGAGGCAATAGAGTAAGAAGAGACTTCAATAACTACACAGAAGACTCAAATCAAGAGGACTCATTGCTAATCATGAATATGGCCATGCCACAAGGTAAATCTGATGAGCATGTTTTCTACATAGATTCAGGTTGTTCCAATCATGTGGCAGGAAATGTGGCCCTCCTATCAGATTTAGAAGATCCAAGGAACAAGCATGAGGTACAAAGAGGAGGTGATACAAGACACCTTGTGGAATAAATAGGAAATATCAAAGCACCTGATGGAAACATCAACTTACTCAATAAGGTACTCTATGTCCCTACCATTACAAATAATTTGATAAGTGTTGGGTAGATAGTAGAGAAAGGGTTGCAAGTCAAGTTCACAAAATCAGGGCATTTGTTGAAGATCCAAGTCAAGGATTCAGGAAGGTGAAAAGACAGGTAGATTGTTCACATTTGAATTACAAGACACTAGAAACATTGCTCTCTTTAATTATGATAGTCAAACACTCACAGAATTGGAAGTATGGCACAAAAGGTTAGCACATATTGGTGAAAGATCATTAAAACAAATTCGCAGGGACCAAAGTGTACTTGGACTCCCTAACTTGTCAAAACAACACATGATTTGTAAGTGTAGTGCATGTCAATTTGGAAAGTCTCACAGGTTACCATTCATGAAGAAAGGATATATGCATGGAGATCTCTTGGATTTGGTTCATACAGATGTATGGGGACCTAGCAAGGATGCTTCAATATTAGGATCAAGGTATTATGTCTCCTTCATTGATGATTGCAGTAGATGGACTATATTATATTTTATGAAACACAAAGATGTAGTCTTTTCATGCTTCAAAAGATATTTGGCTCTTGTGGAGAATCAAATAGGTAAGACCTTAAAAAAGCTAAGGTCAGATGGAGGGGGAGAGTACTTCTCCCATGAATTTGAATCCTTTCTTCAAGAAAGAGGAATCAAAAGAGAGATCACTACAAGGTACAGTCTTGAGCAAAATGGAGTGGTAGAAAGAAGGAATAGGACAATTGTTGAAGCTACAAGGTCTATGCTAAATGAGAAGCACTTACCTAATTACTTATGGCCTGAGGCTGTATCCACAGTCACTATTTGATTAACAGGTTACCTTCAAAATCACTTGATGGCATGACACCATATGAGGCTTGGAATGGAAGAATACCAAGCTTCGATCATTGTAAGATTTTTGGATGTGTTGCTTTTGCTCATGTTCCTTCATAGGTTAGAGGCAAGATAGATCCCAAAGCAGAAAGGTGTGTATTCATTGGATATGACAACAATCAAAATGGCTACAGATTATACAACCCAACAACCAAAGGATTCTTGGTGAGTAGAGATGTAGTATTTGATGAGAATAGTTCTTGGTATGAAGATTCATGTAGAAAGGTCAACCTACCTTATGATCCTGAATAAGATTTTCCAGAACTTGTTAAGGATAATTCTTCTAAAGTTGAAGAGCAAGATACCTTAGAAGATGATGAAGCAACTCAGTATGAAAAACTCAAAATGTGGAAGTCTAAAGGTAAAACAAAAGTGCAGAAACTTGGATAAGAGGCACACTCATCACATCATGGCCTAAGAAGGTCCATGAGGGAGAAAAGAAAACTAGAAAGGTATGGGTTTGATACTTCTCTAGTCACTAAACATTCAATCTATCTAGCACACGACATAAATCAAGAGGAATCCTCAACATTTGAGGAAGCAAAGAAGAAATCAGAATGGAGGCATGCAATGGAAGAAGAAATTGAAGCTCTTGAGGAGAATAACACTTGAGAGTTGGTTCCCAAGTCTCCATCAATGAAAGTGATAGGCTCAAGGTGGATTTACAAATTGAAGAAGAACTCATATGGCTCCATTAACAGGTATAAGGCAAGGCTTGTGGAAAAAGGTGTTGCACAAACTCAGGGAATTGATTATGAAGAGACCTTCTCTCCTGTGGCAAAGATGCCCACAATTAGGGTTTTGCTTAGTATTTCCTCTTCCAAGCATTGGAAGATACTTCAATTGGATATAAAAAATGCATTTCTTAATGGATGGATAATAGAAGAGGTATATATGGCACAACCACCTAGTTTTGAGAATCACATATATCCTGATTATGTTAATAAAGCTTTATATGGACTCAAACAAGCCCCAAGAGCTTGGAATCATAGGCTTGTCTCATTCTTGCAGGACAAAGGATTTCAACCTAGCAAGGTAGATCCATCACTATTCATAAAAAGGAGTAATTCTGAAGTCATCTATTTGTCTGTGTATGTAGATGATATTATAGTTACAGGAAATGATACAGATGGCATGAAGAGAATCAAAGAACAGATGAGAGAAGAGTTCAAGGTAAGTGATTTGGGTTCACTTACCTACTTCCTAGGATTGGAATTTATCTACAAAGATCATGGTTTGTTTCTTACTCAAAGAATATTAAATACATGTTGGAGAAATTCAAGATGCAAGATTGTAGGATTACAGGTACTCCAATGGAGGTTAATCATAAATTGAGCTCACATGGAGGTGAACTCATAGAAGATGTGATAGGTTATGTGGGTAGTTTGAACTATGCCACATTGACAAGGGTTGATATATGTTATAGTGTGAGTGTGCTAAGTTAATTTATGCACACATCCAGGAAACATTACATGGAAGTTGCCAAGAGGATACTCAAATATCTCAAAAGAACCATGAATGAGGGGTTATACTACCGTTATGTATCTAATTTAAATTTGAAATTGTTCTATAATGTAGATTGAGCTAGCTCCAAGGAAGACAGAAGGAGCACCTCAGGTTATCTTACCTTTGCAGGTTCAAAACTTGTTTCATGGTCATCCAAGAAACAACCCACAATAGCTCTCTCTTCCATAGAGGCTGAATACAGAGGTCTTGCCATAGCTACTCAAGAAGCTATGTGGGTGAAGACACTATTCACAGATCTTGGTTTGGAGATTGGAACTCCAAATATTTTTGGTGACAATATGAGATCTATTCACTTGGCTGCTAATCCAATTTTTCATGCAAGGACTAAACATATTGAAGTTCATTATCATTATGTAATAAAGAATGAGATTCAAATATCAGATGTGTCCACTCATCAACAATGTGCAGATATTCTAACTAAAGCATTGGATGGTACAAAGCTTTGCAAATTCAAGGCTATGATTGGTCTGCAAGTAATCTTGGAAGATTGAAGACCTCAATATCACTTGACAGGGAGAGCTGTTGAAGCAAGTCCATGGCAAGCCCAAGTGATGGCTTGGGTCATCAAAAGGCTTAGAAATTAAAAGGAAATGTAAACTCCTTGTAGAGTTCACTTGTGAACTACCTCTTGTAATTTTTGTGAACTACCTCTTGTAATTTTTGAAGATTTTACTTGATGTAAAAGTAAAGGAATCTAAGTGGTTGAGTCCACTTGATGAAAAAGGAAAGAAAAGCCACGAATTTTGATTAGGTGAGTAGGAGAATCAATCACTAAAAGATTGGAGAGTGATTTTAGGCAAGATTCAAAATCAAATCTTGGCTCCAAAGATGACTATAAATACATGGCTCTTTAGTCACGTTTGGAATACCTCCATGAGCTGAGCTTTATGCCATATCAAGGTGTGGTTTCAAAGCACACATATCTATCAGTAAGTTCATTGTATTTTACAATCAATATACTTTCATTTTCATGATCAATTGAGTTCATATTTTCATGCTTTTGTGAAGTGTATTGTTCACTGCCATATCTCTCAATTTTCTCAGTGAGATTGCAAAGATGTTTCTCTGAGCTTGGTGCATCATTTTTAGTGATTCAACTTTGTAAATTTAGCTCTCTAAGTCTACTATATACTCACAAATTTTCATTCTAATTGGATGTTTCAATCATCAGCAATGTTTATTTGAAGTCGTCTGTATCATTTCATTTTCTACTTCTCTATCAGCACTCTCTCAGAACAATATCTCTAAAGTTCATTTGGCTGACGTAGTGCAAAGTTTTTGCAGCAACACTTCATCTTCATCAACTATAAATCCATCACTTCACAAACATTACCATTCAGTTTTGAAACTTAATTTGACATTTTCTTCATCATACAATCTTGGATAATATACAATTTCTATGAATCATCTCACTTGTGGTTGTATACGTTTTTTGTTGTTTTCTGTGGTTTTGATTCTTCAACTTGCAATCACATAGAAGGCCTCCACTTTGAACTAGTAGTCATTGTATTTGGATACTTTCATGTTGAATTGGTAAAGCATATGTTTCCATGTTCATGAAAAGCACATAGTTCTAGAGGAAGAATACAAAATTATGATGCAAAATAATGATTATTTAAATGATCTTGTTAGTAATAAACTTGCCAAAACATGCTTTCATTCCATGCGAGCATCCATAATCTTTTCAAAGAAGATGTGATAGGCAATGGTGATAAGGGTCCTCGAGGAAAAATGTTTATTTGCAACTAAAATGTGCTCAATTTCTTATATTTTGGCAAGCTTCTCTACCCCAATCCCACAAATGTGTGCAATTTCAATAAATTTTCCAATCCCCAGTAGGATTGCCAAAATGATAAGAGTCCTAAGCCCAAGGAAAAATGTTTATTTGCAACTAAAATCTGCTCAATTTTGCATATTTTCCAAGATTCTCTAGTGCAAGCCCACAAATGTGTGCAATTTGGATCAGCTTTTGATCCCCAATAGGATCGCAAGATGAAGATGCTTCCTAAGCCCAAGAAAACATGCTTATTTGCATCTCAATCTCACTCAATTTCACGTATCTTGGTGAGCTTCTCTTACCCTAAGCCTGTGAATGTGCTAGATTGCCAATTTTTGGTCGTCAAATCAATTCTTCAATTTGCTAGCCTTATGATTTGCTCACCCCCTCCTTTCACATCAGGTTCACCAAGTATGTTGTGATTTTCATGCAAAGGAGGGTGAAACCCCTTGAGGGTTGACTTGAAGGTGTATGAGGTACATCTTGATGGGTACAAAAAATACTTTGCATAAATAATCAAAATTCACTTGTTCCTAGTTTGCAAGTTCCTTCAATAGTGGGATCGACCAATCAGCCTCCTAAATTGGAGGACTTAGTTGAGATAACTTGGGTTGTGATTGATTGAGTTTTGTTTATGGAAGTTCATGGATTTTGGCTTCCTTACATTTTCCAAATGTCCATGATTGATTTCACACAAATTTCTCGCTTAAATCTTGAGTTTTAACACTCCCCCTCAAGTTTCAAATCTTCATCTTCATCCGAGCTCCTTCATGTTGATGCATTGCTTGAACTTTGAAATCTTTATTCCATCCAAAGTCTTTGTAAACATGTCAGCAACTTGGTCCTTGGTACCAATATGATGTACTGAAACTTCTTTTAATATCACCTTTTTGCTTATGAAGTGATAGTGCACCTCAATATGCTTGGTTCTATCATGATAAACAGGATTTGATGCTAGATGAATGCTAGTCATATTGTCACAAAAGATTGGATATGTGTCAACATGAAAATTAAGCTCCATAAATGACTTCTTAATCCACATTAGCTAATATGTGACTTGATCCAAACCTCTCATCCTTGGCAGAAGATAATGCCACTATGGGTTGATGCTCTTGCTACCTAGCATGACTAAGTGACCACTTGTACTCCTATCTTCCTTTGAACCCACCCACTCACCATCGGAGTAAGCTTTGACTTGCATATCATCATCAAATGAGTAGAACAATCCTAATTTATAGTGTCCTTGAGATAGCATAACATTCTTCTTGTAGCTTTCAAATGTGTAGTCCTTGGACTATGCATAAACTATGATAACACTCCAACTCCATATGCTATGCAAGGCCTAGTTATTATGGCATAATTGAAAGATTCTACAATAGATTGATATAAAGTTATATCCTCTAATGGTTCTCCATCAATGGATCTTAGCTTTACATTAACTTCCATGGGATTTGAAATATTCTTGCAATGTAGTGTCCCAAAACTCTCAAGTAGTTCTAGAATATAATTCCTTATGGGAAAATGGGACACCTTTGTCTATCTCCCTAGTATCTAAGAATTAAGAATAGAGATCGAATATTGGATGTGTCTTCATTAGTAAAGCAAGAATGGCAAGTACGTGGTCCAAGTACTGAAAAGTTGGTGGCTCATATAAATGGAAAGGAAAGTCTTGCGTAAGGCAAACAAGGAAAGTCTATAGATCACGTTAATAAGTAGAGAATGACCTAGAAAAATAGCAAGTCAATGCTTGCATAAAGGAGTAAAATCCAAACTAGTTTGGCCAAGTTTTGAGGTAACAAAGGAGAAAATTACATTCCTTATTTTTTGGAAATATAAATATAAATGAATATGTTGATATTCTTACCTATGGGGCATCCATATACAGCGATCTAGTCGGTGAATGCAATTTGAATGGTCAAATAGAACATATTCTTACATTTAATAGCTACAAAAAGGGTAAGTATACCAGGACTATTACAATTCTAAATAGAAGGGACATATACACCAATTTTGTAAGTATATATGGAGCATCCATATAAGAGAGCCATCAATGATTGATCTATTGAAGGACGTGGGTTAATATCTCTACCTACTTTATTTTCCATATACATCAAAGATTGGAATAAATAAATGGAAAATAAAGTTTTGGAAATTCGTTTCGTAGATGTTAAAATCAGTAAGACAATGTATGATAACCATGTAGATAACATGTTGATGTTTACAAGCACAATGCTTACTTACATAAAAATTTTCATAATTTAGAAGATTCAAGGGAACTCACCATTTTATTTAGTAGTACTATA
This sequence comes from Ceratopteris richardii, assembly GCA_020310875.1. NCBI lineage: Eukaryota > Viridiplantae > Streptophyta > Polypodiopsida > Polypodiales > Pteridaceae > Ceratopteris > Ceratopteris richardii. The sequence goes on along the minus strand of CM035429.1, from coordinate 69,573,360 downwards.
TGTGTCAAGGTTAATAAGTGAGAAGTTTTAAGAAATAATATCCATTATGTCCTTACAGATGACACATAGTGTGTCCATGAATTTCATACAAATGATTCATAGATTGAGTGAGATGATTCATACTCATATATGCTAAAGTTGAAGCTCCACAAGTAGCTCAAATTACATATCTCTAGAGTGTACAGATCGTTGACATCCATATTCATAATTGGGGATGTCAAGTGGCATAGGACTTATGCAGAAGATGATGTAGGGACATAAGAGTTATGTAGGGAACCAACCACAGACTTAATGTTCATGGATGATGATAAGTAGGGCACATATGCGAATAAATATGTACCTACGTATATGGACACATTCTAGAACTAATACCCTAACATGCATTACATGTTCACCAAACTTCCATTATTTCTTTAACTACACCCAACATATATGTCCATATCAAGAGAAGGGAGCCCCTTTGATTTTTATGGCTCATGCATGGAATTTTAATTATTAGAAGATGGCTTAGCTATCCAAAGCTATGAGCACCTCGAGTAAGAGATCTAAACAAATAATACATGTGGAAGTTCATTCAATACACATTGAAGACGTGATCCAATATACAAAAAGTTGCTTATAGAGAATTATAGAGAATGTTGATATATATATATATATATATATATATATATATATATATATATATATATATATATATATATATATATATATATATATATATATATATATATATGATGTTAAAGATATTTATTAAGATCGAGATATGTTTGATAGCATTTGAAAAATTAAGCTTCTCTCACTAGAATGATTTGAATTGAAGATGAAATCATGTAATCTAATTTATGATCTTAGACAAGAATCCAGTCTTCAGTGTGTAATGATTTATAGGACATTTGAACTCACAACCTCCCAAAAAAGAGTGTGATGAGCTAACCACTTGCCCCAAAAGCCAAGGTTGACGATTATTTCCTAATCCTTTCTCTTAGGGTACAACTCAATAATCTCCTCCCTGATAAGGTTGTGGTTCAACCATCTCATACCTATCACTTTATTACATTCTTCCCCCCTTGGCTTATCATTGCCCTCAATGATCTACTCTTGTATCCCTCTAGCTTCAATGATCAACTCTTGAACTCCCTAGGTACCCTTGAATTGATGTACTCAACCTTGCATAGTTTCTCAAAGCTTGTTTGCAACCTTAGTGTATTGAACATTGTTCTCAACCTTACTATCTTGAGCCTCCTTTTGACCTATGCTTGATATCTTGAACCCTCAATGATCTACCACCCAAGGTTCCCCAAGGGCTTCACGCTTCATAACTACATCAATGGATTTGGAAAGCTCGTTCCAAGAGCTTTCCAACACTACCTTACATGCCTCAATCGGACCTACACAGTGAGAGATACACTCCAATCTTTGTTGGCTAGAATTCTCAATGCATCACCTCCACCCTTAGTACCCTTTCACATGATAGACTGGGCAAGTGCCTTTTATAGATGCCATTGACTTAATCCACCTTGCCCAATCCTACTTACTAAGCTTTGACACCAATGTAATGATCTATAGAAGATTTGAACTCATGACCTCCTAGCTAGGAGTGTGATACCTATGCAAAGGAAATTTAGCTTCAAAGATTACAAATGATATTGTTGAAGCGACATGGCAAACGAATGGGATCTCACATGAAAAGTTTAAATCTCATGTAGGCAAGTGAAAGAAGGTTTTGTATTATCCCAAATAAAATCAAAGAACATATAATCAAAATCTTGTGGATATGCACACAAAGAAAGGAGGTGAATTTTTTTGATGGTTGCATATATACATACATACATACATACATACATACATACATACATACACACACACACACACACACACATATATATATATATATATATATATATATATATATATATATATATATATATATATATATATATATATATATATATATATATATATATATATAAGAGAGAGAGAATCGAGAGATTATACTCAAGGTATACAAGACATAAAATTAAACCTTTTGTGTAGTCCATCATATCAAAGTTACGCTTTGGGAGTTGGAGCTGTGTATATACAAATAGGTGGACATATATTATAAGAAATTCCATTTCTTACCCTAAAGGAAAAAACATATATATTTTTTCATGTGAAGATATGTAAATTTATAAAGCCATAGTTGCATCCTTAGTTGGTGTGTTATCACATTTATGCAAACACCGACAATGGGCTCTCTCTTTTTCTCTCTCCCTCTCTCTCTCATTCTATCTCTCTCTCTCTCTCTCTATATATATATATATATATATATATGTATGTATGTATGTATAGAGAGAGAGAGAGGAGTAGGTGATGAAGTGATAGTGCGGTTTTTACAAAGGTTGAGAATTTTAATAATTCTAATTATGAGAAGATCCACGAGAATTAACATAAATAGGATAATGAAATATAAATAATTGTACGATATTTTAGAATCTAAAGAGGAGGAGGAGAAGTCAATAAAATCTATAAGGTCCTCTATCCCTTTATAGGTTCGTTAAGTCTCAAATAATAAAAAAATTAATCAAATAAAAAATCTTATATTAAAAAACGTCGAGTCTTTAAGTCAAGTTCAATCTAATTGTCTATGATTAATCCGATGTGTATTGATCGCCACTTGAGGACATGTTTTTTTCTCATGCTAAACATACCCCTTTGCATGTGTACTTGGTGTATTATCACAGTTTCTGCGAACACCTACACATGGTCTCTCTCTCTCTCTCTCTATATATATATATATATATATATATATATATATATATAGAGAGAGAGAGAGAGAGAGAGAGAGAGAGGAGTAGGTAATGAAGTGATAGTGTGGTTGTTAGAAAGGTTAAGAATTGTAATAGTTCAAATTATGAGAAGATCCACAAAAATTATCATACAAAGGATAATAAAATATATATGAATAGCTGTATGATGTTTTGGAATCTAAAGAGGAGGATGAGACATCAATAAAATCTATAAGGTCGTCTAGTATGTCTTTGTAGATTCTTGAAGTCTTAGATGAGGTATCAATTATTCAAATAAAAAAAAATAATATTAAAAAATCTCGAGTCTTGAAGTCAAATAGAATCTCGTTGTCAAATATTAATCCGATGTGCATCGATGGCCACTTGAGGACATGATCTTTTCTCAAGTTAAACATACCCCTTGGTATCTCCGCATTTTACTTGGGTTGAAGCAAGCTTTGGTAATTGCATTCTAAATCTCGGTTACTTTTCAAGCGTTTTCGCCATTCCTATACAAATACACAAACTCCAATATGCAATTCTTGAAATTTAAGCAAAGCACAACATCCAAAGTCACTAAATTTTTTTAATGAGTAATTTCCTTTTCTTGACAGGCCGGTGGATATTGAAAATAGCTGTGTTTAAAGGAAAACTTATATTTAATGTTTGAATCTCCATGTAACGAATGCTTTCTTTGGACTTGCTGATGGGCTTGGTTTAAACAAGTATGTAGATGTAGCTCAAATGGTTGAATCATTGGCCTCCATTGACAACGGCGTGGGTTCAAATGTTGAAACAATGCTAGTTCAAATGGTCCAATCATTGGCCTCCATTGACGACGGCGTGGGTTGCGTTGACCGATCATTCTTCATAATATATTGCGCAATTGTGATACACTGAGTGTAGGTGTGTCTATGGGTTTGCGATAATTTATATGTGTCTATGGGTTTGCGATAATTGTGGGTGATTATGTGAATATGGTTTTCGTGTTTTTGTACGTGCATGTTTTCTGTGTATTTATGTGTACATCGCTTTGTATTCACCGATGTGTGATCGCAAGTAAGATTGTCAGACGAATTTGCGTGATTTATATACATGAATGTGTTCTTACATGTCGGTATCCGTGTAGTGAGTGTCTGTATTTGTGTATCGAAAGTCGTGTGTGTGTGCGCGTATTTGTGTATGGAAAGTCGTGTGTGTGTGTGCGAGCGAATGCTTTCATTTGAGACAATACGTGATTTCAGATTAAACACTACAAAGAATACGGAGACATAACGACGACACATTTTCGTTGTTGTATGATTGTGTATTTTGTTAAACCAATTTAAACGATGTTAATCTCGATGTTATTTTCGATGCTATGTACTTTGTGTCATGACAAAACAACAAGTTCTGTTTCTATAATTGATCTACTAATTTCTTCTTCACACTTTAAACGATGTTAAACAACGATGTTAATCTCGATGTTATTTTCGATGCTATGTACTTTGTGTCACGACAAAACGACAAGCTGTGCTGTTTCTATAGTTGATCTACTAATTTCTTACTGACATGCCGTATACTGCTATTAAACCGTAAACGAGAGCTACGTGCGCCTCCTCTGAAGGTTTTCATGGCGTATCTGAGATGTTACAGCACAAATTCTTCGACAAAAATAAATTTTGACACAGTAACAATTACAATATTTAGCAAAGCTTTATCTCATCATGACCATGCTGGAGTCGCACTAATCATGCAGAATTGGAAGAGTGTGGCGAGACGGAGGTGTTCTTGATTCTTGAAGGTGAACAACATGCATTGCTCCAGAAACGCCTTCATTGTGGTTTGTCACTGTTAGTATTACAGAGTCTAAATTTCTGCCATGGCATTCTATTATCTCTGACATTGAATACCTATATGTAATCGCGACTCGCTCACGAATTCCTTTCGACATTGAAGCTTGTCTTAAGTTTCGGTCGAATCATTGTGAGATTATATTTGACTTGCATGTATGCACCATCTGCCATCGTTCTCCATCTTTTGGATATCTGTTCACTACATCTTCCCTCATACAATTTTGTGTCTGAGGCTTCTGATATGTCTACTCGGACATTTCTTTTTGTTTTCATGAACTTCCCGATCGCACATCACTATTTTTTATCTCGTCGTTCATCAGGAAAAAAGAAATAAATAACAGCAATCGGTGCAATGGTTTTTTTTTTAATAAAAAGAAGTTCGGCCATGGCCTTATCTCCTGGACTTTAATTAAAATAATGAAGAAAAGTTACAGGTGAATGGGACTAGTGCCCATGGGACCCCCCAAATCCCACAAAGTGGGGGATGAGTTCGGCAAGCTAGAGGGCATTACAAATGAGGCGTACAAAACTATCATCTCCTTCATGGGGGACCCATTTGGGTTTCAACTTGTTATCTACGAGGAGATAAATACAGTGGTGCCTAAATGGAGGAGATCTCTCGTCTCAGGAGATTCTTTTACCTAGAAGAAACAAGGATTTCTCAATCGACCATTCCTTTGGGGTTTGGCCAAAGTTGACAGCACATCGCTCCCTCCAAATTTTCCAAAGAGTCTCGCCTCTGATGGCATTCCACAGCCTAGAAGAGCAGCCAACTGCCTCACCCAACGGTGCCTGTTGCCAATTGATTTGGTTCGAGAGACGCAGAATTCATGTCACGTGATGCCAGATAACACGGGACTTGGGGCAATCGAAGAAGAGGTGAACGAGGTCTTCGATGCATCGATGGCACCGCTTGCACCAAGGAGGCACACCACAAATTTTGTTGGCCCTTGCGTTGTACCAGATACCTTTATGCAAGATTTGCCACATGAGAACGGATTTCTTGATCTCAATAAGGGGGTGCCAAATCGACATGAACTTGAGTTCCCATCGAAGTTTGGTCCAAGAAAGGCACCACACCAGGTGTCAAGGCAGTTCCAAAACACCTCAATGTTGTTTCTATCATTACGAACAAAGGCATTCATGTCATCGGCAAAGAGTCTAGCAATCATCTGGTCATGAACAAGGGGAAGGGAGAGCCCATTGAGGTTTCCAACATCCAAATGATGCTTAAATAGGTGACTGAGGCCATCCGAGGCGATAGCGAAGAGTAAAGGAGCCAGTGGGAAACCTTGCCTGATAGATCTTTTTAAATGTATGGGTTCAGAGAGCTTAGCGTTGATGTTTATTCTCGTTGAGGCATTTCCGAGTAGAGTGGAAACTATCTTCGTGAACTTTTGGCTGCATCCAAGATCTTTCAAAGATTGAAGAATAAAGTCCCATTCCAATCTGTCATATGCTTTGTCGAAGTCGATCTTAATGAATATCAGCTCCGACACTTGGGGAGGGCACCGAAGGAGAGAGCCTCTTGCCACACGAGATGCATCAGGGTGGCCACCATGTGCTTAAAGGACTTGAAAAACTCATTGGTGTGCCCATCAGGGCCTGGGCAATTCCCATTGGGGAGAGCATCAATAACCTCGATAATTTCGTTCTCTGAAATGTTAGCATCCAACAAAGAAATCATGTTCGGAGGCATTCTAGGTTGAGCGACCCTTGAGATGGCTGCCATGGAATCACGCCTGTGCAGGGAAAGAGGAGTCGAGACCCCGAGAAGATGGGTGAAGTGCTCGACGATGATAGATCTATTCTCAACTTCCGTGCTGCATTCGATCCCATTGCTATCGACCAAGAGGGGGATGGCTTCCCTAGCTTGTTTTCTTTTAAGGATGTTACACATCTCTTTCGAAGGTTTTTCCGCCTTCCCCGCCCACCAATCTTTGAAAAATATTTGTAGATTTTTCCTTTGAACCTCTTCCTCGAGTCTAAGTCTTCCCCTAATTTTCAGAAGCCCTTGTTGGCATTGCAAGTTACCTTTGTTCACTTCTTCTTCTTCAAGACGTGATAGCCTCCGATACACCATTTCTCTCTTATGGCCTTATGCATCCTGATCAGAATTTGTCTAGTCCTTTCCACTGTGCTTCTCCAGCACTTAGCCAGTTCATTACAGTGGGCAAACGCCTCTGCCCAAACTGTGGAAATTTCTTGGTGGATAGAGGGGAGGGAAAATGACGTCTGGCAAGCTTGAAACCAAGGAGCTTTTCGGAGCAGGGGAATTGGTTTGAAGGAAAGAGTAATCGGGTAGTGGTCCGAGATAGTCAGGTCCATGTGTTGGGAAATTGAAGGAATACCCCACTGGAGGATGGTGTTTTGGTCGATGTAACATCTATCAAGTCTAGCTTTCCTCAGAGAGTCCCCCAATTGGAGGTTAGACCAGGAGAACCCCTTCATATCTTTCACCTCGACCAGGTCGAGATGGAACTTGATTTTATCCCATATCTCTTTCTCCTGACCGTCAATAACTTTCCCCTTGTTATACCAACGGTCATCAAGAAATTTAACCATGTTGAAGTCCCCCCAAAGCAAAACATTGTGAGAGAGGGAGTCAATGGAAGTCCAAGTGTCAATTCTGTCCATCTCACCATTAGGGGCGTAAATTGAGACCACATTGAACTGATTAGGTGTCCCGATAGAGGCAGCAATCCACCGATGATTCCGATCTTCACAAGTCGATGTCAATTTACCAGACCAAGAGTGACTAATACCGATTGCAGCACCCCCCGCCCCCCTAGGGTGCGAAGTGGAGAGCCAAAGGTGGTTCGGAGAAATGCGTTTAAGCCATTTCTGGAGATCCTCTGCATTGATTTTAATCTCTTGTAAGCAGATAAAGTCAGGGTTGAGGAACTTGTCTTTGAACCATTGACCAAGAATCGCCGCTCTTGAAGGGTCCGACAAACCCCTGATCTTTAGCGAAGTGATTTTCATTATTGATGGTTGCCCTCTTTGAGGGGAGGGACCCGAACTTTTTTCTTCTTTAGATCTTCTTTTTTCCTCCCAGCTTCTTGATTTAGGATCCTACACTTGAGGGGGCTCTTCCAAGGCATGCCTCATGGTTGTTTCCCTTTAAGCTTTGACTTTTGTTGAGGTAAGCTTGGCAAGCAAACCAGAAGAGTAGGGCCAAGAGAGGAGCTTTCACTGTCTGGGTTGTCTTCATTGCTAGTAGTGAAGCCATCCTCTTTACTAGTGGTGTAGCCTTCTTGGTTGTCTTCTTTGCTGGTAGAGCATCCAATGGAATTGTCAGCCGGATCTTCTTCATAAAGGTTCTCCCCAGGAAAGTGGACCTCATTAATCTCCTTTTCTAAGCTGCAGTACATGTTATTCGAAGGAGTAATGGTCGTAACGTTCCTTACTAATGATCTTTGAGGGCTGACTTTCCTCCTACGTCTTATTACTTCGGTGAACCCTTCTGAATTCTTCTCTGCAACACGAGTGCCCTCTTCTTCCTCCATCGGAGGGGAAAGCCTCCGAGTGCCAGCTTGAGGTAAAGGATCCAGGGCCCCATCTGGTTTCGGCTTATTTTTATTAGAATTTTGCTTTAGGGGGCAATCCTTGATCCTATGACCCTGGTGCCCACAATGGAAGCACGCATTGGGCAAATTCTTGTAGGTAATCTCTTGCACCCAATTCTTACCATCGCCATAATTAACAGAGATCTTCGAGGGGAGGACCTGGTTCAAGTCGGCTTCAATGCAAATTTGCGGGTGCCAACGTGCATTGAAGGAGTATTGCACCCCATCATAGATTAACCCCCCAACATCCTCTCTTGAGGCCATAGGACGACCGATCGGTGAAACGATTTCTCGAAGAAATCCGTACAGGAAATACGGCAGATTGGGAAGCTCCACCCAAAGCGGGTAATGAAGAGGCTTTGATTTGTTCGGAACAAAGTCTGGGGTCCACTTGAATAGGCATAAGGTGGACCGGCCCACTTGCCAAGAACCGGCTTGCAGGGCTTGGAAGGCCATCTCTTCATTCTCAAACACTAGAAGCAGATGATTTGCCGGCAGGAATTGACATTTGCACACAATTACACCATGGGGGAACCACTCCTTACGCAGCCAAGATCTCATATTTTCTAGAGGGGGTCTAGGGCCAAAGACTTGACTGATTAGACAAGTTTTCATCAATTCTTCTTGCTTTGCCGCCACTGACTATGTGCATAAAGAAACCACTGGAGGAGCGACGTCTGATGGGTCGGAACCCATCTCGAGGGGGCACTGGGATTGGGGCGGAGCCACATTGTTTAAGACCAGCGAGGGAAGAAAGGTCGACATTGAGGCAAAGACGATTGAAAGTTACTCAAAAGATGATTTAGTGCTTGAATAGCCCACGGTCATCCCTTCTTTTTCGTATCTTTTGTCTCTTTTCTTTTTTTTCCTTTTTCTTTTCTTTCTCTTCCCCTTTTTACTTTTCTTTTTTCTTCGATGAATTCATGAGCAGCTATGGAAGTCACGATGGTTCAACCAACTACAGCGAAAGTACAACGCGCTTGTTCTGTGACATGGAGGTGTCCAAATGCTCCTTTAAAAATCATCGTGCCATGTTCATCACGAGAGTGACATGCAAACGTTTATATCTAACACTGCTCACTACTCTTTATTGCTCTGTGTGTTGTGGAACGACTACAAATGTACGATAATTTGGACTGGTCTTCGTCCTAGAGTTCACGCAGTTGTATATACATAGGTGTCTAAAGGAAGAGAGCCATGCTTCCTTCTTTTTTCAATTTAGGGAAGATCGATTCTACGATCAACTCTTGCTGATATGTTGAATAAATGGAAAGTACAAAGTATTAAAAGACATAGCACCATGGAACTCCCTGAAATGTCACACAAGCAAGGGTTTGAATGCTTAGCATCTACAATGATAGAGCTCGAAGGCCCACTAAGGGTAGGACTTTGGTATGGACGGGCCTAAGGTCGAAGGAGAAGATTGGTTTAAACTGTACTCTATCTTGCCATAATGAACAAAACCCATGCCACTGCCAACATTGTCCATCAGAGTGCCGAGAGGACTATCTTGTGATGATGAGGACTATCTCCTCATATCATGATGAAGACTATTCTATCGATGTAGCCAAGAGGACTTGAGCCCTCGGCCCCCTCAAGGGAGGTGAAAGACTTGTTGATGTGACCTCATGTTTCAATATAAGGCTCTATGCTAAAAACTATTGTTTCTCTTACGTAGTTTGTTGAACAACAACGAAAGATACAAAAATCAAAGTCTATTTTACGCCAAGGTCCATGCAAATATATTGCAAAACACAGGTATCTACATTATGGAAATCATGGCCTCCTTCTCACAATCTACTCATCATAAAACTCATGCAAGGATCTTTGCTGATCACTCTTTATTTTCGTAATGTGTTGTGGTGAACCACAATAGAAAATGATTTTGTATTTACTCCAAAGGTCATGGAGGTTTTTACCAAAGCATTTTCATGAATTATTATGTCCACATTGTTGGTGCAAGAGAATCCAAGCCCACATACTTGGATGATTAGCATACATCTCAAGGAGTCATATATGATCAATCCCTTGTAAAAGCAATTACATTTTATCTTTGTAAAAGTACCTTACTTCCACATGGAGTTAGGAAGCATCAAATCTCGATTCGTTTGGTAGATGATTGATGAGAGAATATATCCTATAGTTTAGGATTTACTTTTAGGTGAACATTTGAATTTGAATTCAAGATTGGTTGCAAACTCGACTATAAAGGTGGATCAAAAGACTCACATCGTATGCCCGATATTGGAGAGCAATAGAGAGGGATCCTAGGTGATTTGAGAGCTCACTTCATAGCTCAATCACTACCCTCACATTGTGCAATAGATTATTGCCAATGACATTGTATTTCTATGTGATCTAATACATACATTTTGATTATATCTCTACTTCACTTCTTTGCCATGACTACATCAGTACAATGATCTTCTTAGAGCTTGTTCTTAGTCTATGATTGATGATTTTTCATGACTTAAAGCATCATAGATTCAGTATACTATCTAGTTTATAGCTACAAAATCTCATTATCGTTGGTTCTCTCAATCGTGAGATATCATCATATCTTTGCTCTCTAGTCTGTACTCTAATGCATCCTGTAAATGTCAGGGAAGTCCTATGATTTGCTAAACATCATATTCAACATGTAGTTCATCTTTTTTCATGAAATCACTCATTATTGGTAGTTGTCTAAGTTAATTAGACACCATCAAAAGGAATTAGGCTTATTACTATCATGCTCAGAGCACTCTTCATTATATTGAACAGGTGTAGAGATGAAAATAGAGTCTATGACCTTGGATGAATTTCCTACTCATCTGTTTTGATCCATTTATTAGTGGATTATGTTCCAAAGAACATAGGTCATTATTTATGATCATTAGCAAACTAAAGAGACCCACTACACTCTCCATCACTTGTTCTTGGCTGGTTGTGAAGCAGGTTTTAGCAACACCACTTCATCTATGAAGTCTATCCACCATCTCCTCCAATAGTGGTATTATAGCAACAACAAGCAAGATGGGAGATGGATTTCCATTATTCATTAGCAAATTGGACATAAGCAACTACCCAACATGGTCACTAAGGATGCAAGCCTACCTCCAAGGGAGAAGTCTATATGGATACATCTCAAGAGATGAAGAGATGCCAACATTTAGGAGCAAACATCAACCCACAAGGGAAGAGTAAGAAAGGCTGACCACATGGTGTGCAAAGGATGCTGTTGCCAGGCCTTATCTACTAAAATCAATATCTGATTTCTTATTGCCTCACATTAGGAATTGCAAGACCTCCCAAGAGACTTGGGAAGTACTATCTTCATATTCTCATCAAATACAAGAGCAAGGAAGAACCAGTTATGGATGGAGTTTACAACTCAAAAAAAGCAACTAGAACAAAGTGTAGCTAATTATTTGACCAAGATGAAGGATGTGTCTTACTAGCTTGCAAGCATTGGAGAGGAGATAGAAGAAGAACACATAGTAAGGTAGATCATAAATGGCATCAAAGCTGATGATAAGTGGGAGTCCTATTGGTGCAAATGCCAAGCCTACACACTTGGCTAGGCATGAGAAGATCCTGAAGAATAATTGGAGTTCCATGAGAACCATTGCTATAGATTCTTTACTTTTTTACCATTTGTAAAACTCTACTTGACTTAGAGGAATATTTGTAGCTACCACTAAACTCGTGGAGGTTGTTAGATGGAAAAGCTACGACTTTATTTGGAGAGAATATCTTCTATATTAGAGGATCACTTTTCTGGAGAAAGCCAATATTGAATTCAAATTCAAAATTCAAATGAATCATCTATAAAATATGAATGTAAAACTCGTAGGATAGATCACTCCATATCCAAGTCCTTGTTGATTACATTGTAGGAGAGTGTGGCTTACATCATAGCTTATACCTCTCAGTATCATTGAGCATTGTTTATCATGCCAATGATCCTGTACAACATTGTTTCATAATACAATAGATGATCCATTATATCTGTTGTTCTCTCTATTATTGTCACTCAGAATAGTCATTTTCTATTGTTCATAGCTCAGTCAATACTTCACCATTTTCAATGTTCTATAGCTTGTTGGAATTAGCTCTAAGTACTCTACATGTGAAAAATTTTGAAGACATTCTATTGAGTAGATTAAGAGAAAAGTGCATCAAGGTGGTCACTGAGCAAACTCTATAGAGATCCTAAAAAATCGGGGGTAATGCTTTGTTTGCTAAATTGATCGCTATGTGTATAGTACATCATTTTAAGTGATTCCACTTTGAATAATTAGCTCATTAAGCTAATTTGATATCTCCAAAAGGATTTTTTCTAATTCCTACAGTACTCGAAGCATTGAGCTTAACAAGCAGCATGTGTGTGAACAAAAATAGAAGGTTTTCATTGATTCTTGAATTTGGAAGTAGTTTGTTTTGTATCAAACATTACTTGCATCATTTCCAAAGTACATAGGCACTTATTTAGTGTCATTGGAAAGCTAAGAGGGCCTACAACACAACTCTAGAGTCAAAGAGGGATAGTACTAAGCAGGGATTAGCAGTACCTACTAATTGGTAAAATGGGAGATGGTTTTCCTTCTTTCATTGATAAATTAGACAGGAGAAACTACCAAGCGTGGTCCTTGAGGATGAAGACATACTTGCAAGGAAGGAGTCTCTATGGATACATCTCAGAAGATGAGGAGATGCCCATTTTCAGAAGCAAAGGACAACCTACAAGAGAGGAGCATGAAAGACTCAATTCATGGTGTGCCAAAGATGCATTATCAAGGTCATACTTACTTAACTCAATCTCTCATTTTCTTCTTCCACACATTAGGAACTATAAGACATCCTAAGAGACTTGGGAAACATTGTATTATATTTCTTTTCCAACACAAGGGCTAAGAAGAACCAATTGTGGATTGAGTTTACAACTAAAAGGAAGCAACCCAAGCAAGGCATCTTAGAGTATGTGACCAAAGTCAAAGATGTAGCTGATCAATTGGCAAGCATAGGAGAATAACTTGAAGAGAAGCAGATTGTGAGACAAGTAACCAATGGCATTAAGGCAGATGAAAAATGGGAGAGCTTCACAACTGCCGTGGACTTGTACATGGACATGCAGATTCCAGATCTTACCACTCTCATGGGACAACTCTGCACCCATGAAGCCAAGCTCAACAAGAATGGAGATTCATCTAGAGGTAATAGCTCTTTTGCCCTATACACAGGTAAAAGCAAGTCTAAAGAGAAAGGAAAAAAATAAGAAGATTGAGGATGAAGGAGCTACCTCCCATGCTAACTATGCAAGGAGAGGTAGAACCTCAAGAGGTAGGGGTAGAGGAGGTAAGCAAGGTAGGGGGAGACCTTATAACTCCTCACTATGTAATATTTGTGGTTTGTCAAATGATACTACAGAGGAGTGTTATAGGAACTTCAAGAATGAGAGAGATAGAGGATTTCAAAGAGGTGGATATACACAATCAAGAGGAAGATTCAACCATCATCAAGGGTACAATAACACCTACAATAACAACTACCAAGGAGGTTACAAAGCAAGGAAAGACTACAACAATTATATAGAAGAGCAAGAGGATTCTCTTCTGATCATGAATATGACTTCAAAGCCAAGTATAAGTGATGATTATCTCTTCTTCATTGACTCATGATGCTCAAATCATGTGGTACGCAATGTACTCTTCTCTCTGACCTTGAGGAACGAAAAGGTAAGCATTAGGTACAAACAGGTGATGACACCAAGCACTCAGTGATTAAGGTAGCAAATGTTAAAACCTCTGATGGAAATAGAAATCTATTGAGCAAGGTTCTATATACCTACAATTACCAAAAGTTTGATGAGTGTTGGACAGATTGTGGAAAAAGGTTTGCAGGTCAGGTTCAACAAATATGGAGCATTTGTGGAGGATCCCCAACATGGATTCAAGAGAATTTCCAAAGGAGAAAAGACAGGTAGATTATTGACTTTTGAACCACAAGATACAAGGAATATTGCACTTTATAGTTACAAAGATCAAACACTATCAGAGCTTGAAATTTGGCATAAGAGATTAGGGCATATTGGTGAGAGAACCTTAAAGCAAATATGTAGAGATTAGTGTGTGCTTGGGATACCTATGTATCCAAGCAACACATGATCTATAAATGTGGTGCTTATCAATTTGGAAAGTCTCACACATTACCCTTCTCAAAGAAAGGTTATATGCATGAGGATAGAGCTTGTCCATACAGATGTATGGGGACCAAGTAAGGATCCCTCAATTTTTGGATCAAGGTATTATGTATCTTTCATTGATGATTTCAGTAGGTGGACTATCTTATAGTTTATGAAGCACAAAGATGAAGTATTCAATTGCTTTAAAAAGAATATTGCACTTGTTGAGAACCAAACAGGAAGAAGTCTAAAGATATTAAAGTGAGATGGAGGAGGTGAGTACTTCTCAAATGCGTTTGATGCATTCTTGCAGGATAGAGGAATCAAAAGAGAAATTACCACAAGGTATATCCCTGAGCAAAATGGGATGGCAGAGAGGAGAAATCGACTAATTGTGGAAACAACTAGGTCAATGTTAAATGAGAAAAAAATACCTAATTACTTATGGGCAGAGAAGTGTATCTACGACCACTTATCTTGTTAATAGGTTGCCTTCCAAATATCTTGATGGGATGACCCCATATGAAGCATGGCATGGTAGAAGACCTTCACTTGAGCATTGCAGGATCTTTGGATGTGTTGCTTATGTGCATATACCATCTCAAATAAGAGGTAAGCTAGACCCTAAGGCAGAGAAGTGTATCTTCATAGGGTATGACTTGAATCAGAAAGGATATAGGTTTTAAAATCCTTCCAAAAAAGGATTTATGGTCATTAAAGATGTTGTCTTTGATGAGAATGATTCTTGGTTTGAAAGTGAATGTAGGAAAGTAAAGTTGCCTTATGACTTGGAAGAGGAGTTTCCAAGCCTCGCTAAGGGGGAGCCAAATCAAATTGAAGACATCAACTCAGATGATGAGGACATCATCAATCTAGAAGAATTCAAGGCATGGAAATCCAAAGGCAAAGCCAAGATGAAGAAGTTAGAGGATATACTTGAATCATCCAACCAAGCAATCAGAAGATCACAAAGGGAAAGCAAGAAGCCAATCAGATATGGGTATGATACTTCTTTAGTTACTAAGCATTCTGTTTATCTTGTCATCATATGATGAGGCAAAGACCAAGGCAGGATGGAAGGAAGATATGGATGAAGAAGTTGAAGCACTCAAGGAGAACAATACTTGGGAGCTAGTGCCTAAGAAGGAGTCTATGAAGGTAATTGGTTCTAGATGGATCTATAACATCAAAAGAAATTATGATGGGTCAATAAGCAGGTACAAAGCTAGACTTGTAGCTAAAGGTTTTGCACAAACCCAAGGAGTTGATTATGAAGAAACCTTCTCACCTGTGGCCAAAATGCCAACCATCAGGGTATTGGTAAGTGTGGCTGCATCAAAGAATTGGAATATGTACCAATTGGATGTAAAAAATGCATTTCTAAATGGATGGATTTCAAAGGAGGTGTACATCTCACAACCTCTTGGCTATGAGGACCCAATCAAGGTAAATCATGTGTGTAAATGGAACAAAGCTCTTTATGGATTGAAGCAGGCACCTAGGGCATGGAACCATAGGTTGACAACATACCTTTAGGATCGAGGATTCATCATGAGTAAAGCAGATACTTCTCTATTTGTTAAAAGGCGTAATTTAGAGATGATATACCTATGTGTATATATTGATGTTATCATACTTACAGGTAATGATGCTAATGGAATCAAACAGATCAAGAATCAAATGATGCAGGAGTTCAAAATCAGTGATCTAGGGTCACTAAAGTATTTTCTTGGACTTGAGTTAGTCTATACTAACTCTAGAATTTACATTACACAAAGAAAGTATGTACAGGACATATTAAAGAAGTTTCATTTATAGGATGCCAAGGTAGCAAGCACTCCAATGGAGGTAAATAAAAAATTAAGTGCTCATGAAGGTGATGTGCTTGATAACATTGCAGAATACCAAAGCATAGTGGGAAGCTTGAACTATGCTACATTGACAGATATTGCTTATGGAGTAAGTGTCTTAAGCAAATTTATGCACAACCCTAGGGCACCTCACTTGGAAGCTGCCAAGAGGATTTTGAAGTACCTTAAGGGCACTCAAAATCAAGGCTTATACTTTCCTTCTTAGATTTTGACATCAAAATATATTCAGATGTAGACTGGGCAGGTTGCAAAGATGATAGAAGGGGTACCTCAAGTTACCTATCTTTTGCAAGTGACAAACCTATATCATGGTCTTCCAAGAAGCAACCTATTGTTGCTTTATCTTCAACAGAGGGAGAATATAGAGGATTGGCCAATGCTACTCAAGAGGCCATGTGGATCACATTGTTATATACAGATTTGGGTTTGCATACTACATCTCCATTGATTTTTGGAGATAATACAAGCTCACTACAACTTGCAGCAAATCCTATTTATCATGCTAGGACGATGCCTATAGAGGTCCACTATCATTATGTGAGAAAGAAGCTATTGAGCAAGGAAATTCACTTGGCATATGTATCAACCAATATGCAATGTGCATACTTATTATCCAAAGCACTTGATGGTACAAAACTTTGTAGGTTTAAAGCTTTGATTGGATTGCAGGGCATTCAAGAGGATTGAAGAAGAAGACCAAGCTAAGATGTTTGGCTTGAGGGGGAGCTTTTGGTGCAAATGACAAGCCTACAAACTTGGCTAGGCATGAGAAGATCCTATGAAGAATAATTGGAGCTCCATGAGAACCATTGCTATGGATTCTTTACCTTTTTACCATTTGTAAAAGTCTACTTGACTTAGAGGAATATTTGTAGCTACCATAAACTCGTGGAGGTTGTAGCTACAACTTTATTTGGAGAGAATATATCCTAGATTAGAGGATCACTTTTCTAGAGAAAGCAAATTTTGAATTCAAATTCAAAATTCAAATGAATCATCTATAAAAGATGAATGTAAAACTCATGGGATAGATCACTCCATATCCGAGTCCTTGTTCATCTCATTGTACGAGAGTGTGGCTTACTTCATACCCTATACCTCCCACTATCATTGAGCATTGTTTACCATGCCAATGATCATGTACAATATTGTTTCATAATACAATAGATCATCCATTATATCTGCTGGTCTCTCTGTTATTGTCACTCTGAACAATCATTTTCTATTGCTCATATCTCAGCCAATACTTCACCATTCTCAATGTTCTATAACTTGTTGGAATCAGCTCTAAGTCCTCTACATGCTGACAACTTTTGAAGACATTATATTAAGTAATTCGGAGAAAAGTGTGTCGAGGTGGTCACTGGTCAAACTCTGCAGAGATCCTAAAAAATCGAGGGTAACGCTTTGTTTGCTAAATTTATTGCTCTGTGTATAGTACATTATTTTAAGTGATTCCACTTAGAATCATTAGCTAATTAAGCTAATTTGATATCTCAAAAAGGAAGTTTTTTAATTCCTACTGTACAGGAAGCATTGAGCTTAACAAGCAGTAGGTGTGTGGACAAAAATAGAAGGTTTTCATTGATTCTTGAATTTGGAAGTAGTTTGTTTTGTATCAAACATTACTTGCATCATTTCCAAAGTACATAGGCACTTATTTAGTGTCATTGGAAAGCTAAGAGGGCCTACAACACAACTCTGGAGTCAAAGAGGGTTGGCACTAAGCAGGGATTAGCAATACCTACTTATTTCTTGGAGTGTCCATCCATCTTTCCCAACAATTCCTTCACCACAACAATGGACCTTTATATGGATATGCAGATACCTGAACTCAATACCTTGACTCTTCACCCATGAGAAAAAGCTCAACAAGAATGGTGACAACTATAGAGGTAATCAATTGTCTACCCTTTATACAAATAGAAATAAAAGTAAGGATAAAGGTAAAAGCAAAAAGAATGAAGAAGAGGCTAGTACCTCTCAATGAACCACACAAGTAGAGGAAGAGGCACTGGAGGAAGGGGCAAAGAAGGAAAGCAACGCAGGGGGAGATACTAGAACACTCCACCTTGCAACATCTGTGGCCTAACGAACCACAACACAAAATAATGCTTCATGAACACAAGGAATCAAAGGGGAAGAGGCTTCCATAGAGGGAGCTATGGACAATCCAGAGGCAGGTTCAATAATGGTGGAAGTAATTATCATTACAATTACAACCAAGACCACAACACCGAGGAGGTTTCAAAGGAAGAAGGGATTATAAAGACTACATAGACGACCAAGAGGATTCTCTACGCATCATGAACATGACATCCAAGCAAGGTAAAGATGATGAACATCTTTGCTATATTGATTCTGATTGTTCCAATCATGTGGCTAGAAATGTAGTATTGCTATATGATGTTGAAGAACCCAAAGGGAAGGCTGAAGTGCAGATAGGTGATGACACTAGACAATCTGTTAAGAAAATTGGAAATGTCAAATGGCATAAAAGTTTAGGACATATAGGAGAAAGAACACTACAACAAATATGTAGGGATCAGAGTGTGCTTGGCATTCCAAATGTGCAAAAATTACCAGTTCCTAGATATGTTGAAACAGGCAATGACACATCACATCCTATTGAGCATACATGAAACATAGCACTATCGATGGAGGATGGAAAGGTAAAACATATTGCTGATGTGTTTCATGTTCCAAATATAACAAAGAATCTGGTTTCTATTGGACAAATGGTTGACCAGGGATTACAAGTCAGGTTCAATGCGGAGGGATTATATGTAGAAGAGTACAAGCAGGATGGACGATTGGTTGCCAAAGGAAACAAAGTGGGTAGGATGTTCACCTTAAATGTGAGGATTCCTAAAATGAATGCAGCCATGTTTGCAAAAGGTGCAGGAGTTATTGTAGATATATAGATGTGGCACAAACGGATTGGACATGCAAACTTGCGAAGGCTGAAATTGATGCAATCAAAGGAGATTGTCCATGGACTACCAAATTTCAAAGTTGGAGAAATGCAAAAGGTATGTGCAACATGTCAACTTGGTAAACAGTCAAGAGCATAATTTCCACATGACAAGCATGTTAGTGAGAATGTACTAGAAGTAGTACATACAAATGTTTGGGGTCCAACAAAGACCACATCTGTGGGCGGTTGCAGGTTTTATGTTACTTTCATTGATGACCATACACGCAAAGTATGGGTATATTTCATGAAAGAGAAGAGCGAGGTGTTCACTCACTTCTAGAATTTTAAAGCTATGGTGGAAAAGCAGACAAGGAAGTACATTCAGACATTAAGATCTGATGGAGGAGGTGAATACATGTCAACTGAGTTCAGTAGTCTTCTAAAAAAACATGGAATTCGGCGTCAGTTTTCATGCAGGTACACACCACAACAGAATGGCATTGCTGAATGCAAAAAATAGACATATTGCAGAAATAGCAAGAGCTTTGATAGCTGAGAAGAATATGGCTCATTGTTATTGGGCAAAAGCTATGCATACTATTGCATAGATCATGAACAAAACTCTGACTGCTGTTGTACATCAAGTTACGCCTGAAGAGAAGTTTACAGGTAAAATGCCAAACTTATCACATTTGAAAGTTTTTTGTTGTATTGCATATGTACATGTCCCAGATGAATTGAGGACGAAGCTTGATCCAAAAACAGAAAAGTGTGTCTTCATTGGATACTCCCTTGAGCAAAAGGGATATAAATGTTATAACCCACTCACACGACAGGTAAAGGTGAGCAAAGATGTGGTATTTGATGGAATGTCAAGCTTCTATGCAGATGCCAAAGAAGGACTGAATCTTGAACCAAATGACAAAGAAAATCTTGAACCAACTCAAATCCATGGAGTGGAAGATTGCATGGAAATTTAAATCTAGCAAATTCATCAAATACATCCAAGAAAGGTAAAGAAAAGCTTTCTGCAGGTCATAAAACATGTGAAGGTTTTGAAGAGGTTGATGGAGATTCAAGTGGTTCAGAAAAGAGTCTTGACGAGGAACTTGGGTTGCCCACTGTGAAGACTCTAGGAGTAAGAAGGGCACATGCAAATGATACAAGGAGAAGTGACCCAGGACCAAGAAGATCTGGGAGGATGCAGAATTCAGTGCAACGATTGACGTATGATAGTTATATGGCTCGTCATTATGCCTACATGACAAAGGTAATACAAGATGCTAAACTTCTTGCTTTAAAGATGCAATTGGAATTGCAGATTGGGAAAAAGCTATGGATGAGGAGATGGCTGCAATTTATGGAAGTGATACATGGAAGTTGGTTCCATTGCCGTAAGGAAAGAAACCCATAGGCTACAAATGGGTTTACAAGGTAAAGCATAATGCTGATGGTAGCATCAACAGGTATAAAGCACGATTGGTAGCTAAAGTATATGCACAAACATATGGCATTGATTATGAGGAAACATTCAGCACTGTAGCTATAATGTCTATTGTCTGAACACTTGTTGCATTAGCTACAACAAAAGGATGGACTTTGCATCAGATGGATGTGAAGAATGCTTTCCTACATGGTGAGTTACAGGAAGAAGTATATATGGACCAGCCACAAGGATATGAAGATTCAAAGCATCCAGAATATGTTTGCAGGTTGCAAAAGGCTTTGTATGGGCTGAAGCAAGCCCCTCGTGCATGGCATGTGAAGATTGCTGATTACTTAACCAGCATTGGGTTTTCTAAGTGTGATGCAAATCACTCACTATATGCAAGGAAGGCTGATGATGGCATCACTATTGTGGCTATTTATGTTGATGACTTGATTGTAGGTGGTGATAATGAAGGAAGCATCAAAGAGGTAAAGCAACTTCTTATACAGGAATTTGACATGAAAGTCTTGGTGTGCTGCGCTATTTCTTCGACATTGAGTTTATACATACAGAAACAGGTATATGGATGTCGCAAAGGCAATATGCCTTGAATATGCTGCAAAAGTATGGTATGGCTGATTGTAAGCCAATTTCTATGCCATTAGATCAGAATTTGAAGTTCGATACTACATCAAGTGAAGCATTGGAAAATGCTACTATGTACAGGAAAATTGTGGGAAGTCTTATATATCTCACAATTACAAGGCCTGATCTAAGTTATACTGTTGGACTTGAAAGTCAATTTATGTAGGTTCCTAGGAAGCAACATTTGGATGCTATGAGGCGCACTCTACGTTATGTGAGTGATACTTTGGATTATGCATTGTTTTATGAGGTTGGTGTAGATTTGCAAGTTTATGGATACACCGATGCAGATTGGGCTGGTAGCATTCCAAATAGAAGATCTACTAGTGGTTTTCTATCCTCACTTGGGAGTGCAACTCTTACATGGAGCAGCAAGAAGCAATCCAATGTTGCTTTGTCGAGTACAGAGGCTGAGTATAGAGGTGTTGCAATGGAAGCATGTGAGGCATCATGGCTAGAAATGCTACTTGCATATTTAGGTGTGGAAGTGGGAAAGCCTATCACTATTTATTGTGATAATCTTAGCAGCATACAGTTAGCATGGAATCTTGTTTTCCATGCTAGAACAAAGCATATCAAGGTACATTATCACTTCATTAGAGAGAAGGTATTAGCAGGTGATATTGATCTTGTTTATGTGAGAATAGATGAGCAGGTTGCTCTAAATATTTTCACCAAAGCACTTGGAGCTGAGAAGTTGAAGAAGTTTTGGGAGATGCTTGGATTGCAGGATATGGCGTTGAGCTTGATGGGGAGTATTGAGATATCAAGCTCAACATGTGATGATCCAAGATGACACGTACCAGTTTTTCCTTTCTCTGACATGTATAGTGGTCACACTGATATATGTCAAGGATACTTCATTGAGCTTTATTAGATTTATCTACAGAGAGTGATGGCACATTTGTTCCTCGCTAGCTCACTCATTCGTGCGCATTAGGTTTTTCCTTATGTAGTGATCTTTATATATTGCACTTGTTGTATTCTTGTTTTTAGGTCATTCTTGTACATTCCTTTTTATGTACTAGAAGAAGAAGAAGAAGAAGATTATTCTTCCTTGCCTCAATCTATGTGTGTGCTTCTCCTCGAGAGTGAGAGTTTGTGTGTGAGCTCTCTTCCTTATCTCCTTCCTTATGCTTTGAATCCTTGTATCAATTGAATTATTAGAGCTCACATTTGAAGGGTTTCAACCTTAGGATTAAGTATCCTCAGGCTTGGGAACATTAAGCTTGGGAGAAGCTTCCCCAAGTGACACCTTGGGGTGTACATGAGAGGAGAAGTCTTATTAGATTAAGTATCCATGTGATACCATGTGATGGACCTTAGGTAAGTGTCCACATGAGCAACACTTGGAGGGATGCTTGGAAGTGTCCATGAACATGCAACCCCTTGTCGTGGAGGTATATATGTTTGTGGAGTTGGATAGATGGACGTGTGCATCTCTCCCCCCTTCATTTAATTAAGTAACCATGTGATACCATGTCATGGAACTTAGGTAAGTGTCCACATAAAAAGAATTGAAAGTGTCCAAGAACATGCACCCCTTTGTCTTAGAGGCATATATATGGGTGGAGTTGGTTGGGTGGATACGTGCATCTCTCACCCTTCTATGGACCTTGATTATGCTTCTCTTTAGCTCATCTTAGTTCTATATTGAATGTGGCTAGCGGTGGTTGCTTGACCTATGTACTTGAAGATATCATAGAACCCCTACCTTTAGGGGAAACACATCCTCCAAGGGAACCCCCCAATCCCTTTGGAAGAGAGCAAGAGAGAGCTCCCCCATAAACATGGGTGAAGCCCTTTGTATCGGAAGATCGATATACGAGCCATTGGTGGGCTTTCCTCCTTGCCTGGATGCTTGACGTGAGTGAGCTCAATGCTATGTTTAGGATTCTAAACAAAGAACTACCCTCTCATGTGGGTTACTAGGGCTAAAGAAAACTCTCCATGCAACCCATCCCTTAAGGGACATGGACGAGAAGAATGAACTAAGATGGCCATGCACTTTGGGAATGTGAATGGGGAGAAGAGGGCATAGCTCCCAAATGTTCTCTCTCTCTCTCTCTCTCTCTCTCTCTCTCTCTCTATATATATATATATATATATATATATATATATATATATATATATATATATATATATATATATATATATATATATATATATATATATAGACACACATACACACACACACACACACACACACACACATATATATATATATATATATATATATATATATATATATATATATATATATATATATATATATATATATATATATTATCTATCTATCTATATATCCATCCATCCATCCACCTCTCTCTTTTACTTGATATAATTGATCACTTAAGTTCTTTATTTTGTAGGCCTCCACTGCCAAAATGCTCTTCCATATGGGATAATTCCCTTTTTGGCCGATCTTCCATTTTTTTTCTATGCATACTTGCAGCCCAAGAGCTTGCATTTTCTCTCTTTTATCTAATTCTTTTGGATGAATTTCTCTTCATTAAGGATTTTGAGAAATTGTTTATATGGTATTATTTTACTTGCAAGGGAAATCAAAGGCGCAAGGATAAAATCAGCAAAGTACTTTAATACCTTTTTTTTCTTGAGGGACCAAGAGCCTATTGTTTATCCTACTTTCTTTCAATAGAAAATAGTGTGTGCTTTTTCTTTCACATGTGAGAAAGTACCAAACCTCTTCTATCATGCTTTTGGCTATCCAAATGGAGGATAATCTCGAGCATTTTTTAACGTTATGGAGCAAGAGGGTTGAAGATCAAGGTTGGCTCTTCTCAATGGAAAGGGAAGGGTGAAGCTTGAAGTAAAGCTAAGTATTTTGTTAAATTATCTTTGATTTCAATATTTTTTTGACTTAGCTTTCATTTCTTTTCATGCATACATAATTGAAGTTTAAGATACTACTTCAATGGTTGATATGGTTCAAATGCATACATAGAGATAATGCATTTTAGCTTTGCATAGGAAAACATTGAGATCTTGGATGGAAATCGATCATCTGAACACTTGCATGCATCTATGCATTGAAAAGTTTGGATGTATGTGCATTGACTTGCTCTAGTTGAAGTTTGTTGCCCAAGAAGTGAATTAAAAGCTTCTTTCTTGCATTTTACCTTTCACTATAAAACCCAATTAGACATATTAGTTAGGGAAAAGGGACAGTAGATATCAATTAAGAACTAAAAAATAATAGAAACATATAAGATTAGATGTTTTGGTCAGCCTCAACTTCATTTTCTTGAAATCAAAACTGAGGAGATTTCTCAAAGTCTTCAGCTAATCAGAGGTCCATCCATTTTTCTAGAACCATGCACAAGTAGTGCACAAAAATGGATCTATATAGCAATTAATCTAGAACCACTTAGAATCTGCATGTGATGGACCTTAGATAAGTGTCCACATGATGGACACTTCTAGGACACTTGGAAATGTCCAAGGACATGCACCCTCTTTTCCTATAAGAATATATATGGGTGGATTTGGTTGGGTGCATATGTGTATCTCTCACCCCTTTTTAGGTCTAGATTATGGATCTCTTTAGTTTATGTTATTTCTATTATTGTGTATGGTGGATAGTCTTTAGAGATGAAGTGGTGTTGCTAAAACCTACTTCATATCAGCCAAGAACAAGTGATGGAGAGTGTAGTGGGCCTCTTTAGCTTGCTAATGATAATAAATAATCACCTATACTTTTTGGAACATTATCCACTAATCAATGGATCAAACACATGAGTAGGAAATTAATCCAAGGTCATAGACTTGCTATTTTAGTTGCTACACATGTTCAATATAATGAACAATGCTCTAAGCATGATAACAATTAGCCTAATTCCTTTTGATGGTGTCTAATTTGATGGAGAGTATTAGTATCCAAAATAACAAGCTATCCTTGATGTTAGAACACTTCTTTATCAAGAATAACTCAAAACCTTGATCAATTTTAGAAGATCAATGCCAAACTATCAAGATTTGCACTAACTATGAAGAGAGTCACTACTCAAAAAAGTGTGCTACACATAACTCACTCATTGCCTAAACAAATGTGTAAATTTTTCAATGAAACTTTGTATGAGGTGTAGTCTAATGTTTTTTCACCTTCTCCAAGTTAAATCTTCTCAAAAGATTTAGTACATCTTGAGAAATGATCCAAACAATCTACCTATGTCTAAAATTGTACTTCTCTACAGTCGACTTTGACACCTCTAATTTTTAATGCATAGTTCTCTCAAATTACAACCCATCTATTCAAATTCTTTTAGCCATAGGTAGCTTACCTTCCAACTTAAAGAATGAGTTCTTTCTTGCTCAAAACTTTACACTATGGAAGGAGAACTGACCAAAACATTAGCATCAAATTTGCGCCTATTGCAGACTTCACTTCTTCACATTTACACATGTAAATTTTCCTATTGAGTCAATTCTGTTAGCCTGATCACAATTAGGATCTGAAAACTTGTACAGAGGTCAATCAACTATAGACTTAGAGTTGTACAAAAGCATTACACAAAAGAACTCAGTAAAAGATCGGGCGCAACTTTTGCTTCTACTCAAAAAGTTTTACATCTGAATGATGAGAGAGATCTTCTTCACTTCTAAAGTGTTTAATGACTCTTACAACTTCTAAACTCATGCTCTCTCATACTTGCCCCGACTTTCTATTTGTATATATAGGCATATATGTACAAGCTCATGACCATAACAAAAGGTATATGTGAGCTAACTACAAGATTAATGTACATATGTATACAAGTCTTCATTTCCTAAATATGCCCTATCTTCAAACTTGATTTATTTATCTTTTCTTCATCTTTTGACTTCAATTCTTTATTCGAGATATCAATTGATGGTTGACTTGCATCAACAACTCCCCCTAAATCATCAATTGAGGTTTTCTCTATCTTCTTTATACTTGAAAATGTCTTTAAATCTCTGTAGCTTTGGTCCATCCAAGCTTTTGGTTAGCATATCTGCAATCTGATCTTTTGTTGAAGTATGTATGACTTCAATCTCCTTATCAATCACCTTCTCTCTTAAGGAGTGATACTGAATCTCAATATGTTTAGTCCTGGCATGAAAAACAAGATTAGTAGCTAGATACAATGAACTCATATTATCTCCATGAATAGTAGGTGTACTCTAAATGATGTCAAAACTCTTCATGAGAATCTTTAACCATATGACCTCCTTTGTAGCTTCAACCATTCCTTTGTACTCTGCTTCTATAGATGATAAAGCAACTGTATGTTGCTTCTTAGAACACCAAGAGATTAGCTTATTGTAAGACAATAGTTACGTAATATAACACAGGAGCAGTAATAGAGAAGATAATAGATATACGAAAATCTCAACAGTCTTCTACTAGCAGCAAGTACAAAGATGATGGTGTTGTCCACCCGTGCGCTCTCAAGGTAGAGCTTAAATGGTGATCTAGACAACTCTAGATAGGGAGATACAAGGTAGAGGTAATCTGGCTCAATTCGATGTCTCAGGTAGTGCAGAAGTCATGTATATATAGGATCATGGGTGGCCTTCCATGGACGGTTGTACATGGGCGGTAGAGCACAGGCGGCCACCACCCATGTAATTGCCATACACGGCTTAGACTGGTTGAACTGACCTAACAAATATAAATCACCGCTGCCCCGGACCCCACAATAGGGGACCCTGTTAACCCCCTTTCCTTACAATACCTTACATGGTCCAATATGACCTTCATCCAACATGCAAGTTGGGATTCCCATCAATTGGGTAATGCACGCTTGGATTCTCCTCATAATGGGGGCCTAACAAAGTGTGCATACAATCATGAGGGGTAGTCATTGGTCATATACTAACACCCCCCTCAATGTTTACCGATGATAAGTCAAGTCGGTCTTGGTCCTACGCCCATCTGTTGAAGATGCCTGTTGAGCTGCTCTCCTCCAAGTGCTTTAGTGAATATATCAGCACAATTTGACTCTGCTGGGAAATATTCTAGCTCCACGATTTCATCTTCAATTAGCTCACGAATGTAATGGTACTGTACTTCTATGTGCTTGGTGCGAGCATGATATACTGGGTTCTTTGCAATAGCCATACAACTTTGATTATCACACTTGAGTACAGTCGCCATATTTGATAGAAAGCCTAGATCTACAAGAATTCTCCTTAACCAAACTGTCTCACAAGAAGCAAAACAAGCTGCTTTGTACTCTGCTTCAGTGGAGGAGAGTGCGAGAGTTGGTTGCTTCCTACTTACCCAAAAAAATATTCCTGAACCAAGTGAGAAACAATATCCAAAAACTGATTTTCTAGAATCACAATCTCCAGCCCAATCTGAATCACAATATCCTTGAAGTGTATCACCTGTGGTATACAAAATACCAAAATCCAAGGTTCCTGCAATGTACCTTAGAATCGCATTCCAGCATTCCAGTGACTCTCCTTAGGTTTGTTGGAAAACTTGCTTAACACTTCAACAACATAGCAAATGTCTGGTCTAGTGTTGCATAGAAAAATAAGACTTCCAATGAGCTTCCTATACTTCTTAGCATCTACATCAGCCATGTTATCATCCATAGATAGCTTATGATTTACCTCCATAGGTGTGCTAGTTGGTTTGCAGTCCATCATTCCAAATGCCTTGAGAATTTCTTTGGCATATTTTTGTTGTGAGATGAAAATGCCATCCTTCCTCTGCCATACTTCAATTCCCGGACAAAAATGGAGTAGACCTAAGTCTATCATTTCAAACCTAGTTCCCAAGCTTATCCGAGTTTGATTGATGAGTTCCTGATGATCTCCTGTAATGATTAAATCATCTACATATACAATGACAACAACTAGCTTGCTATCCCTTTTTGTTACATACAAGTTAGCATCAGAAGTACTTCTTTCAAAATCCATATTTCTGAAAAACTATCTATCCATTGGTACCAACCCCGTGGAGCTTGCTTAAGTCCATACAAAGGTTTCTTCAACCTGCAAACTTTATTTTATGAATTGCGCACCTCAAAACCTGGTGGTTGAGATACATATACCTCCTCCTTGAGGTGACCATTCAAAAATGTAGATTTGACATCCATTTGGAAAATGGGCCAAGCCTTTTGTGCAGCTACTACAAGTACCATCCGAATAGTTTTCATGCGTGTTGTTGGTGCAAAAGTTTCTTGAACATCAAATCCTTTGATCTGTGAAAAACCCTGTGCAACTAATCTTGGCTTATACTTTTCTAATGTTCCATCTTCTTTGTACTTAGCTTTCCAAATCCATTTAGTACCTATTACTTTCTTCTTTGGCGGCAAATCGACTAGATCCCATGTATCATTTTTGAGTATACTATCATACTCAGACTGCATTGCCGCTCTCCAAGCTGGATCATCAAGGGCTTCTTCAATGGTGGTAGGTTCCTTTATCGAGCCCATGATATCTACCATTAGAGCCATGTTAACAATGTGTTATGAGGCTCTTCTTTGCTCCTCTATTCTCTTTGATCGTCGTAATCCATCTGAGGATGATTCTGATACATCTACATGTGGATTGTGATCATCAAAGAGCTATTGTGCCCACTTCGGTAGTGGCTTACGTTGTGCAACTACAACTGGTTGGCTTTTTATTGAGGAAATTTCTCCATTAGATGTTTCCTCCTCCTCAACTTTAACCTGTCTTTTGATAGGCACAAGGTGAGATATTTCTTCGTTTGATGAGATAGTAGATTTACCTTTATCTTCTACTAAGTGTGCTCATTCATCAAACACCACATCTCGGCTGACAAAAATCTTCCTTGCCTCAGGATCCCACAACCTGTATGCTTTAGACTCTTCACTATATCCTAGGAAGATGCACTTTTTGCTTTTTGAATCCAACTTTGATCTTGTTGAATCAGGAATATGTGCATAACAGAAACAGCCAAAAATTTTGAAATGCAAAACTGAAGGCTTTTTACCAGAATATGCTTCTTGAGGATCCATCCCCTTCAGTGCTTGTGTAGCTTCAATTGAGAATGTAGACTGTTGTATTGACTGCTTCTGCCTAGAATGAATCAGGCATGTCTTGAGCCTTTAACATACAACGAGCCATTTCAACTACTGTCCTATTCCTGTGCTCAACAATGTCATTTTGTTGAGGTGTATGAGCTGTGGTAAGTTGCCTTTTCACACAATGCTCCTTATAGTAATTATTGAATTCTGTTGATAAGAATTCACCTCCCCTATCTGTTCTGAATTTCTTCAGTTTCCTTCTTGATTCATTTTCCACATACTTATGCCACGTTTTAAATTTTTCAAAAGCATCAGCCTTCTCTCGAATGACATAAACCCATATCTTTCTACTATAATCGTCCACTAAAAGCAAAAAGTAGAAAGATCCTCCTAAAGCAGGTATAGAAATTTTACCGCAGAGATCAGCATGTACCAACTCTAGAGGAGCTTGAGATCGATTGTTGGTATCTCTTGGAAATGCCTTTCATTGTTGCTTGGCCATCCTAGAAGCTTCACAAGGTTCCTGCAACTCTAAAAATGCAGGCAAATAAGCAACCATCCTTGTTCTTTGCATTTCCTTCAAAACTGCAAATCTGAAATGCCCAAATCGTTGGTGCCATAACCTGCTTACATCTTTATCTTCTGTAGCACTTAAGGCACTTAACTCATACAGGTTATCACGTCTTATGCCTTTACCTACAACATTACCTGATGAATGCATGATTTCTGCACCATTCTTATTGAAGTGAACTTCGAGTCCACGATCTGTTATTGCAGAAACTGACAACAAATTGCTTTTAAGTGTAGGTACATAGAGAACATCGGATAACTTTTTCTCAACACCTGGAGAAGTGATAAAAGAGATGGTTCCAATTCCTTCTGCTGGACACTTGGAGTCATTTCCCACCACTACATTGATGGATTCTCGCAGAGGCACTAGGGAACTATACCAATCCTTTTTATTGGTCATATGGCGAGAAGCTCCACTATCTAAAATCCATGGTTCATCAACACGAGCTTGAGCAGATGAGCATACCTCTTCAATCGCTACCCATAGTTCCAGCTCTGTGTTGTTTGCAGACTCTTTGTTCTTCCATGATGATTTTACAGTCCCATTCCGTTCATCAACTTGCTTCTTTCTGCAATCCTTGATGGCATGGCCTTTCTTTTCACAATAGAAGCAACTTCCTGTTAACTTTTTCTTCTTTGGATTCTTCTTTGATCCATCAAAAGAGCCTTTACCTTTTGCATTTGCTGAGAATGCAGCATCACTTGTACTTTGTCGATTCTTTAGCCGCATCTCTTCTTCTAAAAGCATAGCACAAAATTCTTCAAATGTAATTGGAGCTGGTTTTACCTGAGTGTTAAGGGTTGTTACTAATCCATCATACTTTGCTAGAAGAATACGTACACATCTTCGAGCCAGCTCTTTTGGTGTTATAACAACACCAACTGCAGCCAATTGATCTTGAAGATGTTTTATCCATTTGATAAAATCTTCAGCCTTTTCAGAATCATAATGCTTTTCATTTGCCAACTGATTTTCTAAATTCTGTATCCTAGTGTGGTTCTTGGTCTCATATTGACGAGCCAATATGCCCCAAGCATCATGTGCTTTAGTAGTATATTGAACTAAAGTAAGCACAGAATCACTTACACTAGTAACAATTGCACATAATGCATCATTATTCCGCCTCTTCCAAGCTCGTAGAAGATCTATATCTAGCTGAATCATCAATCTTGAATTTGCTGGATCTTCAAGTGGTATAGGCTCTGGATCCAATCCCATCCATCCCATGATAGTGTCAAGTAATTCATAGGAGTCCAAAATTGCAGAAATTTTGAGCTTCCAGAGTGTATAATTGGTTCCATCCAGCTTCCCTTCAGTGAATGCAAGTGGGCGAATTTGAATAGGTGCAACATTAACATTAGTTGAAGCACCAACACCAGTGTTCGATGATGAAGCCATCATGTAATCACTTGAATAATCTACTGATATTCTAGTCTACTAGTAGGCTAAAATAGTGATACTTCTCATAGGTACGCAATATAACACAGGAGCAGTAACAGAGAAGATAACAGATATAGGAGAATCTCAACAATTTTCTACTAGCAGCAAGTACAAAGATGATGGCATTGTCCACCTGTGCGCTCTCAAGGTAGAGCTTAAATGATGATCTAGACAACTCTAGATAGGGAGATACAAGGTAGAGGTATGCATGCTCAATTCGATGTCTTAGGTAGTGCAGAAGTCATGTATATATAGGATCATGGGTCGCCTTCCATGGACGTCTATACATGGGTAGTAGAGCGCAGGCGGCCACCACCCGCATAATTGCCATACACGGCTTAGACCGGTTGAACCGACCTAACAAATATAAATGATTTCTGACTCCGAGAGGGAATATTCCATGGAATATTCCCTTTATTGTCACGCCGGGGGCACTACCCCCGAACCCCCACCAGGGGGCCCGCTGGCCCCCTGGGACCCCCTAGCCAGGGGGTCCGTTGGCTCCCTTGGACCCCCAGTCAAGGCTGCTCACCGCTGCCTCGAGCCCCACAATTGGGGACCCTGGTAACCCCCTTTCCTTACAATATCTTACATGGTCCAATATGACCTTCATCCAACATGCAAGTTGGGATTCCCATCAATTGGGTAATGCACGCTTGGCTTCTCCTCATAATGGGGGCCTAACAAAGTGTGCATACAATCATGAGGGGTAGACATTGATCATATACTAACACTTATCTCCTACATAACACAAGTATCCATATGTTGATCTCTTATCATCAGGATTACCTACCCAATCTATATCACTATATATGTTGATGTTTGTATATGATGTAAAACCATAATACAAACCTTCATTGAGTGTACCCTTAATGTATCCTAACACTCTTTGTCCCGAACCCAATGTTCTTTTCTAGGACAATGCATGAACTGAGACAACACTCGAACTGCATATGACAAATCAAGCCTAGTTAATGTAGCATGGATTAAAGTACCAACCAGACTTTGATATAGCTTCATGTCCTTGAATTCTTCTCCTCCATATCTGCTCAATTTGTGATTCACCTCCATTGGAGTAGGTGCTACCCTGCAATCTTCCATTTTAAACTTGATCAACAAGCTCTTCAAATACCTTTCTTGAGTCACATATACTCCATGTTGAGTATATGAGATCTCCATGCCCAAGAAATATGACAAGTCTCCCAAGTCACTTATCTTAAACTCTTTCTCCATTTGTTTCTTGAGACTTTGTATGCCCTTCTCATCTGTACCTGTAAGAATTATGTCATCAACATATATGCACATGTAAATGAACCCATCATCACTTGCTTTAACAAGCAAGCTACTATCAGCTTTGGATACTTGGAAACCAAGTTCCTTCAAGAACTTCACAATTCTATAATTCCATGCCCTTGGGGCCTGCTTCAAACCATACAAAGCTCTCTTGAGCTTACATACATATTTTGAATACCTTTTATCACTGAACCCTTGTGGTTGCTCCATGAAAACATCATCTGAAATATAACCATTAAGAAAAGCATTATTCATATCTAATTGACATAATCTCCAACCTTTACATGTAGCAATAGCTATGAGTGTCCTGATGGTTGTCATTTTTACCACAGGACTATAGGTCTCATGATAAAATATACCATATGTCTGAGCATACCCTTTCACAACAAGTCTAGCTTTATACCTAGACACACTTCCATATGCATACCTCTTTGTCTTGTAGACCCATTTGCATCCAATGATCTTCTAACTATTTGGTTTAGGAATCAAATCCCATGTCGCATTCTCCATCAATGCATCATATTCTTCCTGCATAGCTTTCTCCCAATTTTCCTTACCTTTTGCCTCCATATGTAGAAGGGTCTTCATCTTCTTTCACCATGTAAGCATAATCTTTAGTAGTAAAAAAAGAAGTGTCATAGCTATACCCTGTTGAGATATCATGCATAGTGGTCACATCGGTATATGTCATGGATACTTCATTGAGCTTTATTAGTTTTATCTACTGAAAGTGATGGCACATTTGTTCCTTGCCAGCTCACTCATTCGTGGACATTAGGTTTTTCCTTATGTACTGATCTTTATATATTGCACTTGTTGTATTCTTGTTTTTAGGTCATTCTTGTACATTCCTTTTTATGTAATAGAAGGAGAAGAAGATCATTCTTCCTTGCCTCAATTTGTGTGTGTGCTTCTCCTTGAGAGTGAGAGTGTGTGTGTGTGCGCTCTCTTCCTTATCTCCTTCCTCGTGACATGGTATCAGAGCCAGTGTGGCTGTAGAGAGCTCATGGAGAAGGCGACGGTTAAGAGTACGCAACAAAGCATGGAGAAAAGACGATTCACAAACTATCTCTGTTTGCTACGAAAATTAGTGTGAAGGTAGAAGACCTCAAAATATTTTCGAGATTTATTTCTTTAGGGTCACTCATTTTTGTCAAATCAAAGTTTTGGAACCATCTCGACCTCTGTTTCAAGCCCACAAGGTGGGCCCCACAAAAAATCCAATTCAATTTCAGAAACTGTAACTTGCATTCTGTTCGGCAACACTCATATATTGCAGATCCAAAATTTCAAGCGATTCCGTGTACTGTTGATACACAAAAACTGTGTTTTTTTGAGATCAAACTGTCACATCATAGTGCAACAGTGTCCAAGCAGAAGTGCTGCTTATAGTGTTTTGCAGTGTTGTGAATTTCTATAGAAATGGAAAATGTAGATGGATTGACTCCGCTTATGAGCGATAAGCTGGAGAAGAAAAACTTCCATGCTTGGAGATTCAGAATGACGAATTTCCTAATGGGAAAAGGCTACTGGAAGTACATCGAAGGAGAGAATGAAAATGCTCCGCAGTTACAATAAAGGTATCAGACTGTAGATCAAGTAAGAGCATATGAGGAATGGAATCAAGGAGCACTAAAGATAATGTACTTGCTATCTGTTAGCATACAGGATAGCATGATTGGACACATATAAGATGCCAAAAGAGGCTTGGAATAGTTTGGTCATATTGTATTAGACCAATACAAAGGCACGGAAATTGCAACTCAAGAACAAGCTCCATACATTGGAAAAGAAGAGCATGTTGGTAAGTGACTACACCTTGAAAACCAAAAGCATATGTGAGTCACTTGCATATATTGGCGTCAATGTAGATGATGATGATAAAGTGGAAGTGTGTCTTCGTAGTTTAGGAGCTGCATATAAGCAGTTCAAAACTTCTATACAGACCAGGGAAAATATTCCGAATTTTGCTGATTTGGTATCTATGCTGATTATTGAAGAAAAGAATCTTGATGAGGATTCAAACCCCCATAGAAAATCTAGTTCTGAGTAGGTATTCTACTCTGATAGAGGAAGGGGCAGAGGTAGAGGTTTTGGAAGTGGAAGAGGAAATAGTAACCAAGACCAAAGTCAAGAAAAAAATCATGCAGGAGGAAGATGACAATTTCGAGGCAGGGGGAGCCAAAGGCGCCGCAAAAATTTCCAAAGAAATGATTCAGGTAATGATAGTAAGGGAAGTTGGAATTGTGGTAAACCTAAACACTTTGAACGTGATTGTAGGTTGAAGAATCAAAATAACAAAAGGTAGCAGAATAACTATGCATCCATGAGTGTAGATGATTCTGAGAAGCTATTCATGGTTCAACATTACACGATGAATACGATGTCTGCTGGTGTTTCAAAATCAAATGATAATGTCTGGTATGTTGATTCAGGTGCTTCAAATCACGTGGCCAGTCATGTGGAATGGTTTAGTACTTTGTAGAAGTTGCCAGTTCCTAATGATATGTTGCAACAGGTGATGAAACATCACATCCTATTGAGCATGTAGGAAACATAGCACTATGGATGGAGGATGGAAAGGTAAAACTTATTGCTGATATGCTGCATGTTCCAAATATAACAAAGAATCTGGTTTCTGTTGGAAAAATGGTTCACCAGGGATCACAAGTCATGTTCAATGCTGATGGATTATATGTAGAAGAGTACAAGCAGGATGGACGATTGGTTGCCAAAGGAAACAAAGTGGGTAGGATGTTCACCTTAAATGTGAAGATTCCTGAAATGAATGCAGCCATGTTTGCAAAAGGTGCAGGAGTTATTGTAGATATAGAGATGTGGCACAAACGGATTGGACATGCAAACTTGCAAAGGCTAAAATTGATGCAGTCAAAGGAGATTGTCCATGGACTACCAAATTTCAAAGTTGCAGAAATGCAAAAGGTATGTGTAGCATGTCAATTTCGTAAACGGTCAAGAGCATTATTTCCACATGACAAGCATGTTAGTGAGAATGTACTAGAAGTAGTACATACAGATGTTTGGGGTCCAACAAACACCACATCTATGGGCGGTTGCAGGTTTTATGTTACTTTCATTGATGACCATATACACAAAGTATGGGTATATTTCATGAAAGAGAAGAGTGAGGTATTCACTCACTTCCAGAATTTTAAAGCTATGGTGGAAAAGCAGACAGGGAAGTACATTCAGACATTAAGATTTGCTGGAGGAGGTGAATACATGTCAAATGAGTTCAACAATTTTCTAAAAAATCATGGAATTAGGCATCAGTTTTCATGCACGTACACACCACAACAGAATGGCGTTGCTGAACGCAAAAATAGACATATTGCAGAAATAGCAAGATCCTTGATGGTTGAGAAGAATATGCCTCATTGTTATTGGGCAGAAGCTGTGCATACTATTCTATACATCATGAATAGAACTCCGACTGCTGCTATACATTAAGTTACACCTTAAGAGAAGTTTACAGTTAAAAAGCCAAACTTATCACATCTGAAAGTTTTTGGCTGTATTGCATATGTACATGTTCCAGATGAGGTGAGGACGAAGCTTGATCCAAAAGCATAAAAATGTGTCTTCATTGGATACTCCCTTGAGCAAAAAAGGATATAAATGTTATAATCCACTCACACGACATGTGAAGGTGAGCAGAGATGTGGTATTTGATGAAATGTCAAGTTTCTATGCAGATGCCAAAGAAGAGTTGAATCTTGATCCAAATGACAAAGAAGATGCTAAAAAAGCAAGTGTAGAATCTCAAGTTTTGAGTGGACCACATGCATCACCAAGAAATAGTTCCAACTCAAATCCATGGAGTGGGAGATCGCGTGGAAATTTCAGTCCAGCAAATATATCAAGTACATCCAAGAAAGGTAAAGAAAAGCTTTTTGCTGGTAGTAAAACATGTGCAGGTTTTGAAGATGTTGATGGAGATTCAAGCGGTTTAGAAAAGAGTCTTGATGAGGAACTTGGATTGCCCTTTGTGAAGACTCCAGGAGTAATAAGGGCACATGCACATGATACAAGGAGAAGTAACCTAGGACCAAGAAGATCTGGGAGGATGCGGAATTCAGTGCAACGATTGACGTATGACAGATATATGGCTCATCATTATGCCTACATGACCAAGGTAATACAAGATGTTGAACCTTCTTATTTTGAAGATGCAATTGGAAATGCAGATTGGGAAAAAGCTATGGATGAGGAAATGGCTGCACTTTATGGAAATGATACATGGAAGCTGGTTCCTTTGCTGGAAGGAAAGAAACCCATAGGCTGCAAATGGGTTTACAAGGTAAAGCATAATGCTGATGGTAGCATAAGCAGGTATAAAGCACGATTGGTAGCTAAAGGATATGCACAGACATATGGCATTGATTATGAGGAATCATTTAGCCGTGTAGCTTAAATGTCTACTGTCAGAACACTTGTTGCATTAGCTATAGCAAAAGGATGGACTTTGCATCAGATGGATGTGAAAAATGCTTTCCTACATGCTGAGTTATAGGAAGTAAGTATATATGAACCAACCACAAGGATATGAAGATTCAAAGCATCCAAAATATGTGTGCAGGTTACAAAAGGCTTTGTATGGGCTGAAGCAAGCCCCTCGTTCATGGCATGCAAGGATTGCTGATTACTTAACTAGCATTGGGTTTTCTATGTGTGATGTAGATCACTCACTATATGCAAGGAAGGCTGATGATGGCATCACTATTGTGGCTATTTATGTTGATGACCTGATTGTAGGTGGTGATAATGAAGGAAGCATAAAAGAGGTAAAGCAACTTCTTATGCAGGAATTTGACATGAAAGATCTTGGTGTGCTACGCTATTTCTTGGGCATTGAGTTTATACATACGGAAATAGGTATATGGATGTCGCAAAGGCAATATGCCTTGAATATGCTGCAAAAGTATGGTATGGATGATTGTAAGCCAATTTCTATGCCATTAGATCAGAATTTGAAGTTGGATTCTACGTCAGGTGGAGCATTGGAAAATGCTACTATGTACAGGAAAATTGTGGGAAGTCTTATATATCTCACAATTACAAGGCCTGATCTAAGTTATATTGTTTGACTTGAAAGTCAGTTTATGCTGGTTCCTAGGAAGCCACATTTGGATGCTCTAAGGCACACTCTACGTTATGTGAGTGCTACTTTGGATTATGTATTGTTCTATGAGGCTGGTGTAGATTTGCAGGTTTATGCACACACCGATGCAGATTGGGCTGGTAGCATTCCGGATAGAAGATCTACTAGTGGCTTTCTATTGTCACTTAGAGATGGAGCTATTACATGGAGCAGTAAGAAGCAACCCACTATTGCTTTGTCGAGCACAGAGGCTAAGTATAGAGGTGCTGCAATGGTAGCATGTGAGGCATCATGGCTGGAGATGCTACTTGCAGATTTAGGTGTGGAAGTGCAAAAGCCTATCACTATCTATTGTGATAATCTTAGTGGCATACAATTAGCACGGAACCCTATTTTTCATGCCAAAACAAAGCATATCGAGGTACATTATCACTTCATCAGAGAGAAGGTATTAGAAGGTGATATTGATCTTATTTATGTGAGAACAGATGAGCACGTTGCTCATATTTTCACCAAAGCACTTGGATCTGAGAAGTTGAAGAAGTTTCGGGAGATGCTTGGATTTCAGGATATGGTGTTGAGCTTGAGGGGCAGTATTGAGATATCAAGCTCAACATGTGATGATCCAGAATGACACGTACCAGTTTTTTGTTTCTCTGACATCTATAGTGGTCACGTTGGTATATTTGCAAACTCAACAAGAGTTCTATTTCTCCTTTCTGCTACACCATTTTGTTGAGGAGAGTACCTGCAAGTAACTTCCTTTTTTATACCTGCATTCCATAAGTAATCACTGAACTCATTAGAGAAATACTCTCCCCCTCCATCTAACCTTAGTCTCTTCAATGTTTGACCTATAATTCTTTCTGCATACACATGATAATGTTTATATGAATACCTCTGATTTATCTTTGATCACATATATAGTGATCCACTTGGTAGCATCATCAACATAAATCACATAATATCTTGAACCATTAATACTCAAATCCTTTGATGGTCCCCACACATCTGTGTGTACCAACTCAAGCTTCTCTGAATACATGAAACCATGCTTAGAATATAATTGCTTATGAGCCTTACCTAATTGACATGCCTCACATCTGAATTTCATGCATTGACCTGCAACATTAGGCAATCCAAGCATTGAACCATTGTTACCCATATCCTTAATACCTCTTTCATTGAAATGTCCAAGCCTTTTATGCCAAAGATCTAACTCAGAGATCTTATGTCCTCCATAACTAAACAAGGCATGACCAGCATTACCTTGAATCTTCAATGTGAAGAGTCTTCCTTCTTTCTTCCCTGAAACAATTTGTTTATACCCATTACTAGGGTCTTCCACAAAGACTCCATCATTAGTGAACCTTACTTCATAACCTTTTTCAACAATTTGGCCTACATTTATCAGATTCTTTGGAATTTTAGGAACATACAAGACCTTACTTAGAAGAGTACTTCCATCCTTGGCCTTCACTGATCCAATTGACTTCACATTGTGCTTTGTATTATCACCTGTTTGAACTACATGATTAGTTACCTTATTCTCTAAATCGGTCATCAAGGCTATATTACCACTCAGGTGATTGCTACACCCTGAGTCAATGTAGAAAACTCTTTGGTCTTCACTTTGTCTTTCACAAGTTGCATTCATAATCAAAGTTGAATCCTCCTTCTTATCTGAAGCATAATTGTAGTAGTTATTGTTGTAGGATTGACTTTGGAATCCTCCACCTACATTTCTTCCAAAGTAACCTCTACTACCTCTTCCTCTAAAATTATCTCTTTGGTTTCTACCACCTCTTCCTCTTGAATTAAAGTTCTGATTATATCCTCCATTATTATTGTGCCAACAATCATGAGCTAAATGATTTTTCTTACCACAAATCCAGCAAGCTTTGGCTCCATCTTTATTACTTCTGCCTCTTCCTCTACCTTTGCCACCTCCTCTTCCTAATAGGAAGTTGGCTTGGCTAGTTGTACCTTCTTCTTCATGTAATTGTTGCTTACCTTTGATATTCTTCTTCTTGTCCTTTAAATACATTGCTTGACCTATACTCTTATCAACATAACCTTTGACATCCTGCTCAAAAGTTAGCATATGTCCTAGCAACTGATTTAAATCAGGAGTGAAATGAACTAGTGACAATTCAGTAGACAAAATGAATGGCTTCCATTTCTCATCTCCTCTCAAACCTGTGAGGATTTTCCTTACCAATTTATCCTCCTCATTATCTTCATCAACTGCTCCTAATGCATCTGCAATGTCCTTCATCCTTGTTACATAATCAGAAATGGATTGAGAAGCTTTCTTTTTAAATGTAGTGAACTCTACCCATGAGGATGTCTTCCTTGACTTTGTAGTATTTTGGGAATGCTCCTCCAAATCATTCCATATGTAACTTGCACTTTCAATTCCTCTAATATGAGGTAGCAAGTAGTCATTGACTCCCATGTAGATAATGCTCCTTGCTTGAACATCCTCCTTCATCCAATTCTTCAAATCTAAGAGTTCATCCCTAGTTGGAACACTAGGATTTCTGAATTCTGGTTTTTCTTCTTCACCTGTGATATAACCTATCATGTCTTTGCTCATGAGATGAGCTTCCATCCTCGTTGGCCAAGTTGGATAGTTTTCTCTATCCAATTTCTCTATCTAAAGAGAATCTCCCATCCTTCCTTTACCTGTGTATCAAATTCTTCAAGATTTATGAGGAATAAGTTTACCTTTACTTTGAATGAAGTTCCTTTTGATCTTCTTGATAGATTTAGACCTCCTTCTCAAGCTTTCCCTTTAAGATTTCACTTTTTGAACCTTCAAATGTTGATTTCTATATGACTACAGCAGTCGGGATCCTCCTTTCTTCTATTTTGATGATTCCTACTCTGATACCATTGATGGAGAGTATTAATCTCCAAAAGAACAACCTATCCTTGATGTTAGAACACTTCTATATCAAGAATAACTCAAAACCTTGATCAATTTTAGAAGATGTGCCAAAAATGCTTGGTGACTAGTGATGTGTGTCATAGCCATACCTTATTGGTTTTTTACTCTCCCTTTGAGATCTTTTCAGTGCTTGGTTGGAGCACTCTAGAATGTCTTCCAATTTCTTGAACTTGCTCTTGCCTTTTGACTTCCAAGCCTTGAAGTCAATCTGCTCTTCATCCTCTGCATTGACATCTTCTGGTACTTGTTGGTCTTCTTAAGTGAGATTTGGAAAGTTAATTTCCAAATCATAAGGTAACTTGATCTTCTTGCAGTTATCTTCAAACCATGAATTATTTTCATTAAACACTACATCCCTACTAACTATAAACCCTTTGTTAGTGGGATTTTATAACCTATATCCCTTCTAATTTTGATCATAGCTAGTGAAGATACACTTTTAAACATTTGGATCAAGCTTCCCTCTAATATGTGAGGGTATATGTGCATAAGCAATGCACCCAAAGATTTTACAAGGGTCCAATGAGGGTCTCTTACAATTCCATGCCTCATATGGTGTCATTCCATACAAGGATTTGGATGGAAGCTTGTTAACCAAGTATGTGGCTATGGAAACAGCCTCTGCCCATAGGTAATTGGGTAGTTTCTTCTCATTCAACATCGACCTTGTAGCTTCCACTATCAATCTACTCCTCCTCTCTAACACTCCATTTAGTTTAGGATTATATATTTTTGTGACTTCTCTTTTTATACCTCTGTCGTGTAAGGATGAATCAAATTCATGTGAAAAATACTCAACACCTTCGTGAGATTTAATCCCCTTTAAGATTCTAGTTGTTTGGTTCTCAAACAATGCAAAATACGTTTTTGAACATGTAAATACTTCATCCTTATGCTTAATGAAGTAAGAATTGTCCATCTAGTGTAATCATCTATAAACGAAACATAGTACCTTGAACCTGAGATTGATGGATCTTTGCAAGGACCCCACACATCAATGTGTACAAGCTCCAAGTAGTCTTCATACATGTACACCTTTTTGTTGAATGGTTGCCTGTGAGATTTGCCAAATTTGAGGTCAGGTATTTGCATATCCATATAAACATCCATTGTTGTGGTGAAGGACTCCCTCTTATCATCAGCTTTGATGCTATTTATGATCTA
The DNA here is from genome assembly GCA_020310875.1 of Ceratopteris richardii. Classification (NCBI taxonomy): domain Eukaryota; kingdom Viridiplantae; phylum Streptophyta; class Polypodiopsida; order Polypodiales; family Pteridaceae; genus Ceratopteris; species Ceratopteris richardii. Next base: position 69,531,635 of record CM035429.1, on the reverse strand, counting down.
CCTTACTATGTGTTCTTCTTCTATCTCCTCTCCAATGCTTGCAAGCTGGTCAGCCACATCCTTCATCTTGGTCACATAATAAACTACACTTTGTTTTGATTGCTTTTTTTGAGTTGTAAACTCCATCCATAGCTATTTCTTGCTCGCTCTTGTATTTGATGAGAAGTATGAGGATAGTACTTCCCAAGTCTCTTCGGAGGTCTTACAATTCCTAATGTGCGGCAATAATAAATCAGATATTGAGTTTACTAGATAAGACCTGGCAAGAGCATCCTTTGCACACCATGTAGTCAGCCTTTCTTGCTCTTCCCTTGTGGGTTGATGTTTGCTCCTAAATGTTGGCATCTCTTCATCTCCTGAGATGTATCCATATAGACTTCTCCCTTGGACGTAGGCTTGCATCCTTAGTGACCATGCTGGGTAGTTGCTTCTATCCAAATTGTCAATGAATGATGGAAATCCATCTCCCATCTTGCTTGTTGTTGCTCTAATACCACTGTTGCAGGAGATGGTGGATAGTCTTCAGGGATGAAGTGTTGTTGCTAAAACTTGCTTCACACCAGCCAAGAACAAGTGATGGAGAGTGTAGTGTGCTCTTTATCTTTCTAATGATCATAAATAATCACCTATGTTCTTTGGAACATGATCCATTAATCAATGGATAAAAAAAATGAGTAAGATATTAATCCAAAGTCATAGACTTGCTATTTTAGTCTCTACACATGTTTAGTATAATGAACAGTGCTAAGTATGATGTTTAGCAAATCATAGGACCTCCTTGACATTTACAAGATGCATGAGAGTACAGACTAGAGAGCAAAGATATGATGATATCTCACGATTGAGAGAAACAATGATAATGAGATTTTGCAGCTATAAGCTAGACAATATATTGAATCTATGATGTTTTAAATCACGAAAAATGATCAATCACATACTGAGAACAAGCTCTGAGAAGATCATTGTACTAATGTAGTCATGGCAAAGACGTGAAATAGAGGTATAATCAAAATGTATGTATTAGATCACATAGAAATACAATGGCATTGGCAATAATCTATTGCAAAATTTGAGGGTAGTGATTGGGCTATGAACTGAGCATCCCTCTCTATTTCTCTCCAAAATTGAGCATACCATGCGAGCCTTTTGATCCACCTTTATAGTTGAGTTTGGAGCCAATCTTGAATTCTAATTCAAATGCTCACCTAAATGTAAATCCTAAGCTATAGGATATATTCTCTCATCAACCATCTACCAAACAAATTGATAGTTGATGCTTCCTAACTCCACATGGAAGTAAGGTACTTTTACAAAGGTAAAATGTAATTGTTTTTACAAGGGATTGATTATATATGACTCCTTGAGATATATGCTAATCATCCAAGTATGTGGGCTTGAAGTCTCTTGCTCCAAAAAATCCCCATCAAGCCTAACATGCTTGGTCTTCATTCCTTCTTGATCTCCTATAAACCAGTCATCATTTTGAACCTATTCATCTTGGTTCCATCCAAAGACTTTGTGAGTATATCTGCACATTGCAAATGAGTTGATACATAGGACAATTGAATGTCCTTGCTAAGCCATTTCTCCCTTATATAATGATAGTGCACTTCAATGTGCTTAGTCCTTGCATGATATACAGGATTAGTAGCCAAATGAAGTGAACTAGTGTTGTCTTCAAAAAACATTGGAGTGTAAGAGTGTAACCCCAAATCTGTATAGAGTTGCTTGAGCCACATAGCCTGTTTTGCTGCATTTGATAAGCCTCTATATTCTACCTCTGTAGATGAAGATGCCATAGTTGGTTGCTTCTTTGATGACCATGATATTATCTTTGATCTTGCAAAAGACAAGTATCCTTAGGTGCCTTGCAGACAGCCCAATCTGCATCTGAATATACAACTTTATGTCTGAATCAAAGGTGAATGGGTAATGCAGTCCTTCATTTTTGGTACCCTCTAGATACTTTAGTACCCTCTTCATAGCTTCCATGTGAGGATTTCTTGGTTGTTGGAGCAAGACAATCAACAATTGATGATTATATGAAGCTTAGGAATGAAGACATGAAGAAAAGATTGAAGCCTAAGAGCATGAAGTGAAGTAGAGATTCAGAAAGAGATGGTCTATATACACATGTACATTAGCTTTGTAAATACATCACAAATACTCGAAGTAAGGACAAATCCACACTCATATGTATATATACACTTGCATATGGTTGTGATATATATGAGAGATGAAGAATATATGAGTTAGAGAGGAGTGGATTATGAGTTAAGTGAGTATCATCCATCAGATGTAAGATGAGATGAATAGAAGAAGTTTTCTAAGAATTGCGCATCAAATTTTTCCCATTCCTCCTTCTATGTTTGATCATTTTAGGAATCCTTTTGTAGATTTCTAAGTCCATAATTAATGCATCTATGTTCAAGATTTGAGAGCCCAATTGTAATCAGGCTGAGAGAATTGTGTGTAGGAACATTTGTATGGGAAGAAGTGATGAGTGTCTTCTGAAACAAGTGAAATCTCGATGATCAAAGATTTTATAAGATCTCAGTGCATAGTGTAAAGTTTTACACAAATGAGGAGTCAAAATCTAAGTTGAAAGGTAAGCCATCTATAGCTAAAATAATTTGAATAAACAGGGCTTAGTTTGGGAAAACCATGCATTAGAAGTTGCAGGTGTCAAAATCGACTATACATAAGTACAGTTCTAGACATAGGTATATTGTTTTAATCATGTCTCAATATTTATTGAATCTTTTGAGAACTTTTAACTTGGACAAGGTGGGGAACCTTTAGGCAACATCTTGTATAAATTTTCATCACAAAATTTACACATTTGATTAGTTAATGGGTGAATTAAGTGCAGTAGACTTTTCTGTGTACTGACTTTCTTCATAGTTAGCTAAAGTCTTGATAGTTTGGCATTGGTCTTCTAAAATTAATTGAGGTTTTGAGTTATTCTTGATATAGAGGTGCTCTAACATCAAGGATAGCTTGCCTTTTGGAGATTAACACTCTCCATCAGTGGTATCAGAGCAGGAGTTATCAAAATTGAAGAAAAGGAAGACCCTGAGTGCTACAGATATACAAAATTCAACATTTGAAGATTCAAAAAGACAAAGTGTGAAGGAAAAGCTAAAGGGAGACACACGAGAGCAATCAAAAGGACCAGAAGGAGTAAATTTCAAAGCTAAGGTTACATTCATTCCTCATAAGGTTAAAGATTTATCAGTGCAGGTGAAGAAAGGATGGGAGATAGTCTCCAAATTGAGAAGTTGGATGGAGAGAACTATCCAGCTTGGTCTATGAGGATGGAAGCTCATCTCATGAGAAAAGACTAGATGGGATACATCACAGGAGAAGAATAAAAGCCAGATTTTAAATATCCTAGTATTCCTACTAGAGAGGAGCTTGCAGATTTAAAGATTTGGATGAAGAAAGATGCTCAAGCAAGGAGCATTATCTACATGGCCGTAAATGAGTACTTGCTTCCTCATATCAAAAGACTTGAAAGTGCAAGTGACATATGGAGTGCTTTGGAGGAGCATTTTCAGAATACAACCAAGTCAAGGAAAGCATCACTCTGGGCAGAGTTTACCACATTCAAGAAGAATACTTCACAATAATATCTGATTATGTGACAAAGATGAAAGACATTGCTGATTCCTTAGGTGCAGTTCATGAAGATATTGAAGAAGATAAATTGGTAAGACAAATTCTCACATGTCTAAGAGGAGATGAGAAGTGGAAGCCTTTCATATTGTCAATAGAACTTTCATTACATCATTTCACTCCTGATTTGAATCAATTGTTAGGACATATGCTAACTTTTGAGAATGATATCAAGGGAGATGTTGATAAGTGTGCAAGTCATGCAATGTATTCTAAAGATTAGAAGAAAGCTATCAAAGGAAAGCAACAATCAGTTGAAGATGAAGGTACTCCAAGCCAAGCAAACTCCTAAGAGGAAGAGGAAGTGGCAGAAGTAGAGAAAGAGGCAGAAATAACAAAGATAATGTGAGAGCTTGTTGGATATGTGGTAAGACCAATCATTTATCTCATGAATATTGGCATAATAGTCAAAGAAATGGTAACTTTAATCAGAATTTTATCCAAAGAGGAAGAGGTGGAAGAAATCAGAGAAGAAATTATAGAGGTAGAAGTGGTAGGAGTTTCTTTGGAAGAAATGGAGGAAGAAACTTCCAAAACCAATCCTACAATAACACCTACTACAATTATGCATCAGATTAGAAAGAATATTCAACTCTTATTATGAATGCAACATGTGAAGCTTCAAATGAAGACTTAAGGGTATTCTATATTGACTCAATGTGTAGCAATCACTTGAGTGGAAACATTGCTTTGATAACTAATTTGGATCATAAGGCAATCAATCACACAATTCAAACATGTGACAATACAAAGCAAAAGGTGAAGTCAATTGGATCAATTAAAGACAAAGATGGAAGTACTCTCTTGAGTAAGGTTTTGTATGTTCCTACAATTCCAAAGAATTTGATTAGTGTAGGACAAATTGTGGAAAAAGGATATGAGGTAAGGTTTACTAATGATGGAGTTTATGTTGAAGACCATCGCCAAGGGTATAAGCAAATTGTTATAGGAAAGAAAGAAGGAAGGTTCTTCACATTGAGAGTACAAGGTAATGTTGGACATGCTATGTTTACATATGGAGAGCAAGAGGTGTCTGCATTGGATCTTTGGCAGAAAAGACTTGGACACTTCAATGAAAGAGGTGTCAAAGAGATGGTTAATAATGGTTCAATACTTGGATTACCTAATTTTGCAGGTCAACACATGACATATAGATGTGAAGCATGTGAATTAGGTAAGGCTCATAAGCAATCATATAATAAGTATGATTTCATGTATTCAGAAAGACTTGAATTGGTACACATAGATGTGTGGGGTCCTTCAAAGGACTTTAGCATTAATTGTTCAAGATATTATGTCATATATGTTGATGATGCTACCAGGTGGATCACTCTTTATGGAGCAAAGACAAGTCAAAACTGTTTAGTACATTGAAACACTATCATGTCTCTGCAGAAAGAATTAGAAGACAAAAATTGAAGAGATGAAGATCAGATGGAGGGGGGGAGTATTTCTCAAATGAATTCAGTGATTATTTGTGGAATGTAGGTATAAAGAGAGACGTTACTTGCAGGTACTCTCCTCAACAAAATGGTATAGCAGAAAGGAAAAATAGAACTCTCGTTAAGTTTGCAAGATCAATTATGAAAGAAAAGAATTGCCCTAATTATTTCTCGGTAGAGGCTCTAAATATAGCCACATATTCGGTCAATAGTGTTGCTCTAGCACAATGGTGAGAACCACGTTAAGAAGCTCCACCTCCTTAATGTCAATCCGCGGAAGAGATAGGAGTGATATGAAGATCGTGAATGTGAGATGTAGTGAGAGTGAAGGTGAGAAGCATAGAGATGCACACACACATACACACACGCAATGAAGAGACAAGCAAGACACAATGGAAGGTAGGGAAATAGAATCTATTCTCAGGATCTCAATTACAAGCTCAAAATAGCTCTAAGCTCTTCTCTACTCATACAAGCTAACCTTAAAAATGAGCTCTCTAGCTCTTTTTATAGATTCTAGACTAGTTTTGACCGATTTCACATCTAGTGACCGGCATAGTTAAAAAATAGGTTCTAGATGCTATTTGAGGGGGTAAACGATGTCTAAAAATAATCAAAATTGGTATGCTCATTCTACCTAAGCTCCTCAAGCTCGAGAATTCCTCGGCTTGCACAAAATGGAGCTATGTTTTACAAAAGGGGTTTTTCTATGTTACATATGGTACAAAAGTGATGAGAATCACTGTTGAGTGTTTGAAAAAGTAATATAAAACATATTTGTTTGAAAAAATGATCCGACTGGCTCCCTGCTTCTTTGTTATGCTCTGTCTTTACATGCTTCCACGTCGCCTATGCCTCTGGCTGCTGCCAACACCCCCCTCCCTCTTGCTTCTGTCATCCCCAATAGAACCTTGTTGTGGGGTCTGTCGGATGTAATTCTCTAGGAGTTCTTGAGCAAGGGTGTGCTCTGATATGCGAATGCCTCGGGCCATATGTGCCTAGAGTTTTTCCCAATCAATGGGTTGTGGTTCATCTGATGGTGGGTGTCGATAGTGCGTGGAATATACCATCTGTTTACAGGCAAATAATTGAAGCAAATGTGTGGGCCTACTGATCAACACTTCTGAGTGATATTCCTAGAAATTGGTAGTGAACATTTCTTGGAAGGTCATCTTCTAGCATGCCGGTAAGTATTTGATTTGACAGTGCCAGGCATAACACACCCGGAGTGATGGTGTCGTACTCATGTCATAAGCTAAGTCTTGATTGCCATGCTCGAAACCCGGGGTGTTCACATGTGGTGCCTTGACGTGATAGAAGACTTTGAATACCATCTACATCATGTCAAATATTTTGGCAGTCATATGTGCTGCTACATCATCCATTCGTCGTAAGCAAGGGAGCCAGTGACGAATCGTTGCCATCATGTATCCAACTGTTGGTGGTCTTGTGGGTGGCCTGAAATATGGGTAATTGAGCCAATCTTGGCATTGCTTGTTGTTTTGTACTTTAATGGCAAATGCCTTCCAGGAGCGGCGACGTGGTATGGGACCCCAACTGTAACATAATCCTAGTAGGAGATGGTTGAACTACACCCTAAGAGAGAGGATTAGGAAGTAATCCTGAACCATGGCTTTTGGGGCAAGTGGTTAGCCCATCACATTCCTAACCAAGAGGTTGTGAGTTCAATTCCTTACATTGTCAATTTTTCTCACATGCTTGAGAGATGACTCTCCTCCCAACCAAATGCCTCTATATAGATACCAAGGTTGCGAACAAGAAGGTTCAAGACACCAAGGTTGAGAGCAAGGGTTCAAGAGACCAAGGTTGCGAACAAGGTTCAAGAAACTATGGGAGGTTGAGGACATCAATTCAAGGCTACCAAGGGAGTTCAAGAATTGATCACCGAGGCTAGAGGGATACAAGAGTAGATCATTGAGGACAATGATCAACCAAGGGGGGAAGAATGTAACATAATCCTAGTAGGAGATGGTTGACCTACACCATAAGAGAGAGGATTAGGAAGTAATCGTCAACCATGGCTTTTGGGGCAAGTGGTTAGCCCATCACATTCCTAACCAAGAGGTTGTGAGTTCAATTCCTTACACCAACATGGGTTGTACTTCAAGTGGAGAGGTACCTTGGCCCATGTGCTCATCATCTCAGGATATTCCTGTAATAAATCATGGCGCCAAGTGGGTTGATATATCTCTCCTCTCTGCGCATCTGTTGACAAGTCTTCAGGCTCAAATTGAGTTGCATGGGAGGGTTTCTTACATGTTTCCTTTTTGATGGCCAGTTGATATTCTGCCATTAACATAAAATATGGCTTATATTTGTAGCTCGTGCCCAGATATGTACCTGCGAGGGGCCAAGTGAGCAAAATACGGTGATTGTAAAATTCGTTCTTCTATCATGGCCATTGCATGCAACTGAGCTTCCACACGTGCTGAGTGGGTTCGGCCAAGTTCCTCAATCGTCTTCATCCATGTGGGAGTAGGAAGTTCAAAAGTCGTCTGGCCTTTGGCCGTGACACGTCCGCCTGGGATGGGTTGGGGTTCATATGCTTCTTCAAAAGTGTCCTCCACCGGGATGGTCACTATTTCTTCATCTGTTGGTAGTCTCGGTGGGGAATCTGGCCTGGGGGGTGCTTCATATACTGCTATCTGTGATTGAAGAGTTAATACCTGGACCCGTAGAGCGTTGAGTTCCTCTATGATCTCAGGAGAAGGGTCTGCAAGAGCTGGTGGTCCTTGTTGTACATGTGCTCTTAATTGAAGCAGTTTGTGATCTTCCTTGAGCTTCTGGTATTCCTCATTCATATTGTCATACTCCTTTAATAATTTGACATGATCGTCCAATAACATCTTCATGGATTCGGAGGGGACAACTTTGAAGCAACTCGGACTCAAGGGCTCATCCGGTTGATCTAGAGCAGCTTCCAAGTTATCTCTGTTCTGTTCCTGTAGACGTTGGTTCTCTTCTTTAGCTGCAGGTAAGTGGCGTTTGAGGAGTCCCATATTTCTAGTAAGCATCGCATTGCGGATAGTCTGAGCTCTTAACAAATTGTCTATATGAGTAACAGCCTCTTTGGTCGTTTGTTCACTTTCAAGTTCAAGTTTATTATATGCCTAGCGTAGCTCTTGGTAGCGGGTGTTCAGTGAGGCATTCTCTATTGATAATGAATTTAGCTTCGACTGTAAATCGTTTGTTGTGTGCTGCAGCGTCTGGTAACTAGTGCCAAGAGATGCAAACTCATCTCGTACTTGGGTCATGCATGCGAACATCTGACGGAATGCAGTGTCGATGGTGGGTGTTAAAATTAATGGTGTAGTGAATGCAGATGCTGTGGATGTGGGTGTTGATGCAAGGGGAAAGGGAAAGGGGGATGGGAACGTGGATGCAGTGGTGATTGTGGAAAAAATTGAGGTGCCTAAATATGGTGGTGCAACGGGAGATGTGATTGGTGGTGTTGTGGGGGGTGATATATCCATGTCACTAGATGTAGTGTCGAGTGTCATGACTGTGAATAGTGGAGTGATAGTGGGTGTGTGCGTGGGTGTAAATACGGGATTTACAAAAGTGGCCGAATAATTTATAGAGGGGGTCTCTTGTACTGCTTGGTGGAAAGGGGAAAGAGGAAACAGTGGGTCGGGGTGGTGATACAGGGGAGAAATTCAACGGGGGTGGAAATGGAAAAAGGGGTCTTGGAGGGGTGGGCAAGGATGGGAAGGATGGCAGTGAAGAAATGGACTGGATAGAAGGGTAGAAGTCCTAGGAGGTAGACTAGGTTGAGTGGGTGTGGAAAGGGTGGGAGGAATGGAGGTGACAAAGGCTTTTGCTACGGTGCTATCAAAAGATGTGGATGGTCTTGGAGAAGTAGGATGTATGGGAGAGAGTGGAGGGATGGGAGGTGAAAGAGGAGCAGTTGGGGTGGTGGGTACTTCGACAACTGTGGTGGTTTGTACAGTAGAGGTGCGAGGCAGGGAGTCAATGATGATTGTTTCCTCTGCCAAAGATTCGTCAAGGATTAGACGGTCTTCCCTGGCTTGTTCTGAAGATTGGCCATCTGTTGGGACACGAATGTATTGACCTAGTTTGGATAATAGTCCAATGTCAAATTGCGGTAATGGCTTTCTTTGCAAATATCTTAATGCTTCATTTGTGCCCACTGATTTAACAAGTTCCCCGGAAGCCTTTGATGTACGCTTTTTCGAAGCCTCCTATGACGATTTCCTGTTCTATAAGCGCTTGGCTTTCTTCCTCAGATAGCTTTTTGTGTGCCCAAACTTTTTCCATAGTGCGATATAACTTCTTGATCGCCAAGGTGTAGGTAGCTGCTTCAAATGTTTCCTCTTCATATGTGCTTGTGTCACCTTGGGTGTCAGTATGTTGTTCCTGCTCATGAGTCTGTTCATGCTCTTGAGATTCATGAGTGCCCTGGCTGGCTTCGTCATCTCCGTCCTCATCGTCTATTTTTGTACTTTCTTCTTCTGAGCTGGATACTACTTGTCCCTGCTGTTGATCGAGCGGAGTGGTAGGGTAGCTTGGTTTTTCATATTCTTGAGAGAAAAATTGTCCTCAAGAAAACTAAAATTCATTTGAAAAGGCATCCGACATTTCAAAATCAAACATTGTATACGTTGGTTCTGCTTCTAGGTTGGGTATCGGGAACGAAAACACTTTCGTACCAATAGTGGTGGGAATTTCTACTGCAATGGTGGTAGGTTCCTGAACTGATGTTGCCTGAGAGGTAAATGTACTAGTAGTGCCTTCTGTAATGACAGGTCGTGATAGGCGTATGCAAATGGGTTGTACCAATGTAGGGGGTTCCGTAGGAGATTGTGGTGGAGATGGCTGGGGTGAAAGGGACTCTGGGACTTGTAGGCATGGGATAGTTCCTCGCATGCGCATCCCTTGCTAGATTTTCTGGATTTCTTGGCCTTCCCTTTAAATGCCTTCAACTCTTCACTTGTCAGTGCACACTCTATTGGCAAGTCGTATGCCAAACACATATAAACAATGCGCATGAGAGCGCAACATCCATGGATCACTTTCTTTCTCTCCCATCTATGTTGTGCTAGATACAACTGATCTATAATCCAACTTGCTAGGTCTACCATTTGTGGTCCAATACAAGATAAATACAATCCAAACCAAATGCGTTTGTGGGGCATGGTGAATTGACCCTGAGTTGGGAATGCAAAGTGTTGCATACAGATTCTTAGTGGCTTGGAGAGCTCAGGTATGATTGCCAAAATATCTTCCCATTTAGTAACATCCCCATGCTTCATAGGCTCTCGAATTAGCCTTTCTCACTCTGTCGGCGTGTGGGTTCCATGTATCTTAATTGCAGCTCTAATCAAATCTTTAGACAGATAAAACTTCTTAAATGGTGGGTCATTTACTAAGGACAACAAAATGAAGGTGCCTGGCAAATCCTTGTTGTCCGAAGTTTTCAATGTGGTTACCAAGTAGTAGCATCTGTAGAAATCTGGTTTAGGCAAGGGATCACTGAAGTATTCAGTGAAGCCTACTCTTGCCCAAACATGCTTTAAGTCTTCCGTATTCTGGAGCGCTTCAAAATCTTTGGAGAAGAAGTGATACTTTCCCCACTTATTATTGTCAAAAATCAAATTGGCATAAAAAATGAAGTCTGCATCTACCAAAGGTCCTGCTAAACCTTGCAACCAATGTGAATTGCGATGGACCTTTTCTGTGTATCCCTTAGGAGGGTCATCGATTGGCATAGGTCCTGGGAATCCTTGAAATGCTGGCGGTTGTTCAGTACGATATGATTTTGCTAGTAATCAATATTGGACATTGGTACACTGGGGCTAGCTTCAGACGGTCCTTCTTCTGTCTGCATGATGAGTGATGCGAGTGTGTAGGAGATCTGCTACAAAAGATTAGCACATTAGTATGGAAATTAGTCATGATCCTGTTAAAGTGAGACCGCAATCCCTTTCCATAACCGATGTGTAACCCGTGTAGCCGAGTGTTGTGAGATGGTTGATGCAATGATTTTTTTCGCAAAACTAATGCAGGTCTCTAGACACCTACATGCTTCAGATAATGCATACATATCTTGATGAGATGTTATTACAAGTGATGTTGGGTTATAGTGTGTGGATTTGTACAAGGTTCAGTTGTGAATGAGTTATTACACCTGACTGCTAATGTAACCCACCTGACTTGCAATGGTCCCCATTTGTCCGCTGCTAGAAGACCAAGAGAACATCTGTTGATCTTCTTTTGTCTGGCAACAATCCATTGCCAAGCTCTCATGGGTTGACTTTGGAATGAGTGTGCTTAGTCGAGGGATCTGCCCAAAGATCTTCCTGTCCTTCGTCATAAGCGTTTCATAGGGTCTAGGGTTACATACCTCAGGCGAAGTGTTGTTAGGGAAGTCAAGCGGTATCACTCGCTGCTGATCTAAGGTTCCAATATGCAAGGAGCCTTGTCTAAGATTTAGGTCCACTGAGTGATCGTATAGCCAATCTTGGCCAAGGATTAGGGGTTCTATCAGGTTCTCGTCATGGAACACTAGTAGTTTCGTTGTCATGGTCACATCATGTATGAGGATAGGAAGGTCGACCTCACCCATGCAAGGGGTTTCCATGCATCCTAGACCTATGAGGTATGCCTCAACTGCCCGCATTTCTATTCCTGAGTCCTTATAGTGGGACCATCTAATCGCACTAGTCGCAACACCTGTGTGCTCTAGCCTGACTGTAATGAATGGTCTTCTATCCACTATGCTAAGATGAGTACTTGACTTTGCTTGACACATGGCCATGCGAGAGTTTGTTAATGATCATAGGTCCATAACCTCGCTTCTCTAATTTCTGTGTGTGTTGTTTCAACGTATATACTAGGACTAAATCTCCTTCGTTTAAGCCTTTATTTTTCACATGCGCATCGAAATAGGCTTTCTGTCGCTTCTTTGCTACATATATGCCCGCTGCTGCTTTCAACCTAGTTTTTCCTAATCGTTCCAAGTCCATTATTCTCGATGATAATTCATGGCCGGTCCACTGATGTTCTTGTGCAACCTTAAGGGTCTGTATCAAGAAGTCCAAACGAAGCACAACATTCTGACCAAAAACCATCTGAAAGGGAGTTGCATTGAGTACGGTCTTGTAGGCCACTCGATATGCCCAAACAGCATGGTGTAATTGTTTGTCCCAATCTGAACGTTTGTTGTTCACGAGTTTTGTCAGTACGTTACAAAGGATCTTGTTAGTGCTTTCAGCTTGACCATTGGCCTGAAGATGATATGGTGTGGATTTCTTGTGAATCACCATAAAATCCTGTAACAAATATTCAATGACTTGGTTTAGAAAGTGAGTTCCTCGATCGCTCACTAACTCTATAGGTAATCCATAAGAATTTTGCAATCGTGTGTGCATCATTCTTTTTTGTGGCCTTGGCCTCTACCCATTTGGTAAGATAATCTGTCCCAACAATAATCTATTCCGCACGAGTACCTTTTGCAGGGGGGTTAATGGGTTCTACAAAGTCTATACCCCACTTAGAAAATGCACGTCCTCCCATCATGGGTTTCAATGGCATTTCATCTCTGCGAGTAGGAAATTGAGTTCTTTGGCACACTTCACATCTCTCTACATAGGTATGTGCATCCATGTGAAGAGTGGGCCACCATAATCCTGCAAAGAGGATGGCTTTGATTATCCTATTGGGCCAAAATGACCTCCTACAACACCTTGGTGTGAAGTCTCTAGTACTCTCAAATAATCGCTTTCATGAACACATTGTCTTAGGTATCCGTCTCGTCCTCGTTTGTATAAATTATCGCCAATAAGTGAATAGTCTTGAGCTTCCTGCTCTAGACTGCGTTGTCGTGCTAAAGTCATTCCTTGAGGGAATGTTTTCGTCCTCAAGTACGTCACTAAAGGTTCACTCTATTCTGGTGTGAGAGACACGTGATATAATGTGGCATGTTCTACTGGTGGTCTTTTACAACAAACATGGCATTCTTTACACATCTTGTAGACATCTGCTTCCATCGTATGCCAATATACTCCTAGTCTATGCAGAGTCTGCAATGTACGATGTTTTGAATGATGTTGCTTTAATGCACCTTCATGTGCTAATCGCAACCAATTCCCATGTTCTGATTCGTCTACACAACAAGCAAGAATCTTTTGATTATCTTGTTTATATATGCTTCCTGCTACTATTTGGTATCTTTGTGACTTGGTAATTTCTCCTTCCTTGATCCTTATCCTAGGATTATTGGGTCCATATGTGAGAATAGGGACAATAGGCTTAGCCCATTCTGGCACTATCTCAAGGTTAAACAAGTATGCATCCGATAATTCATCCATTATTCCTTCAGGAGCTTCTCTTGTGGTCAATCTTGAGAGGTGATCAGCTCTAAGGTGTGTCTTTCCCTTCCTGACTACTACTTCAAAGTCGTACTCCATGAGCAATAGAAACCAACATATTAGTCGTCCTGTGTTACATGGCTTATTAACTAAGTACGGTCTATGGCAAAAGCCGTCTTGTGTTGATCTTCTGGAGCAATGGCTACTTGATTATAGCATGAGAAACCATCAAAAAAGTTGTAAACTTCCTTACCCGCAACTCTTTCCAATAAATGTTCTATGATAGGAAGAGGATAACTATCTCTAATCGTGGCGGCATTAAATTTTTTAAGGTTAATACACACGCGCAATTTTCCATTCTTCTTGGGCACTACCACAATGGGGGATACCCATTCAGTATGCTCAATTTCATAAATGAATCCTGCTTCTATCAAACAATCTATTTCTTATTTAATCTTCGCAGCATAGTTATCATTGTACGTGTACGGTTTCTGTTTCGTAGGTTTTGCGTCTGGAGTCATAGGGATTCTATGGGAGCATATATCTGGATCTACTCCTTTCAAGTCTTTGTAACTCCAAGTGAACACATCTCTATATTCGCGCAATAGGGCAACCAACTCTTCTTCTTCTTCATTTGTCAAATCATGCCCTATGTATGTACATTTTTCTTCTTCTCCTTCTATGGTGACTATGATTTTTTTGGTTTTCTCTCGGTTATCATATACTTCTCCAACATCAGCTTTTCTGTTAGGCACTCATACCATGATTCTTCTATCTTCTATTTCATACTTCGTGAAGTTCTCCGGTACCTCAAACAAGGATTCTTCTTCCTATGACGTGGTTTCTTTCTTCTTTCTTTTCTTACCTTCACTTTTGGCAGTCACTTGTGTGGTTAACCTTGATGGAGAGTGTTAATCTCCAAAAGAACAAGTTGTACTTGAATTTAGAACTCCTCTATATCAAGAACAACTTCTGACTCCACTTAATTTAGAAAACAATCACCAAATTATAAGAATTTTGGCTAACTGTTGAAAATTGAAATTTCCTGAAAAGTCTGCTGCAGATTAATCCCTCATTGACTAATCAATCCTGTAAAGTTTTTAATAAAACTTTGCACAATACTTTGCCTTGAAGTTGCACAACTTTTCCAAGTTAAATTTTTCAAAATGATTGAGTACACTTTGAGAAATATGTGAAACACTTTACCTATGTCTGAAACAACTTCTTTGCAATGACGACTTTGACACCTGCAACTTCTTAACACTGGTTCTCCCAAAGTAAATCCCGTTTGATCAAGATATTTTAGCCATAGATGGCTTACCTTCCAACTTAGATTTTGAGCCCTCACTTGTGTAAAACTTTACACTGTGGACTGAGTAATGATCATTTCTCTGAACATGAAAACTGCGCCAGTTTTGACGACTCTCAGAACATCTTCACATATGAATGTTCCTAAACTAAATTCTCTCAGCTTGATTGCAATTAGCCTCTCAAATTCTAGTCATAGATAGATTAGCTATTGACTTAGATACGTGCAAAAGGATTTCTCAAAATATTAAACACAGAAGGAGAATGGGAGAGAAAATCGACGCGCCATTTCTGAACTTTTCACTTATCTCTATTCTTCATACATCTGATGGATGATTTGTACAATGTACATCAACTAACTCATCTCAACTTTCTTCTCTATATCTCTATCTACTACAAACATGTACTTTAATATATATACAAGTCCAAATTCGTAACTACTTCAAGTATATTGAAGTATCTTAAAAAACTAATGTACATTTGATTAAAGGACTTTACTATCTGATTCTTTCCTTCAATTCTTTACATTGATCTTCAATCTTCTCTTCATGTATTTACTTCTGCCCTTTGTATAATCACAATTTGTTGATTGTCTTGCTCCAACAGCTCCCCCTCAATCATCAATTGTGATTATCTGCAACCTTTTTATTCCTGCCATGTCTTTGAACTTCTGTAACTTTGGTCCATCTAAACTTTTTGTCATCATATCTGCAAGTTGATCTTTTGTAGGAGTGTGTATGACTTCAATCTCCTTATCAATGACCTTCTCTCTCAGAAAATGATATTGTATTTCAATATGCTTAGTTCTAGCATGAAACACAGGATTAGCTGCCAAGTATAGAGAGCTCATATTATCTCCACAAATTATAGGAATACTCTGAACAACATCAAAACTCTTCATAAGTGTCTTTAGCCATATTACCTCCTTTGCAGCTTCCACCATACCTTTATATTTTGCTTCTGTAGATGAAAAAGCAACTGTATGTTGCTTCTTAGAACACCATGAAATCAATTTGTCTCCTACATAGCACAAATATCCATGTGTTGATCTTCTATCATCCACATTACCTGCCCAATCTGCATCACTATATATCTTCACTCTTGTATCAGAAGTAAATCCATAGTACAACCCTTCTCTGAGTGTACCCTTGATGTACCTAAGTACTCTTTGTCCTGCAATCCAATGTTCCTTTCTAGGACAATGCATAAATTGTGAAAGCACACCAACTGCATATGACAAATCAGGCCTTGTTAATGTAGCATAAATCAAGCTACCAACCAAACTTTGATAGAGCTTCATGTCTCTGAATTCTTCTCCTCCAAATCTAGACAATTTATGGGTCACTTCCAAAGGTGTAGGTGCAACCCTGCAATCTTCCATTTTAAATTTGGTTAGCAAATTTTTAAGATACCTTTCTTGGGTCACATATACTCCATGTTGAGTATAAGAAATCTCCATTCCCAAGAAGAATGATAAGTTCCCCAAATCACTGATTTTGAACTCTTTCTCCATCTGCTTTTTGAGCATTTGTATTCCTTTATCATCTGTACCTGTAAGTATTATGTCATCAACATAAATACAAACATAAATGAATCCATCTTCACTTGCTTTGACTAGCAAGCTACTATCTGCCTTTGATGCTTGAAATCCAAGATCCTTCAAAAACTTTACAAGCCTATAATTCCATGCCCTTGGGGCCTGCTTTAATCCATACAAAGCTCTCTTGAGCTTACACACATAATTTGGATTCACTTGATCTTTGAATCCATCTGGTTGCTCCATGTAAACTTCATATGAAATGTAACCATTCAAAAAAGCATTTTTAACATCTAATTGAGATAACTTCCAACCTTTGTAAGCAGCAATTGCTATGAGAGTTCTGATGGTTGTCATTTTTGCCACAGGACTATAGGTCTCATCATAGTCCACTCCATATGTCTGTGCATAACCTTTCACAACAAGTCTAGCTTTGTACCTAGACACACTTCCATCTGCAAATCTTTTTGTTTTGTAAACCCACTTACATCCAATAATTTTCTGGCTATTAGGTTTAGGAACCAGATCCCAAGTCTGATTCTCTATCAATGCATCATACTCCTCTTGCATGGCTTCTTCCCAATTTCTTTTGCCTTTGGCTTCATCATATGTAGACGGATCTTCATCTGCTTTTACCAAATAAGCATAATCTTTAGTAGTCAAGAATGAGGTGTCATAGCTATACCTTGTAGGTTGCCATTTGTGCCTAGATGATCTCCTAACTTCTGCACTTTTTGAAGTCTCTGGTTCATCACATTCTGGATCAAACCTTGGCCTCTCTTCAACTTCAACCTGGACTTCACTATTCTCATTTTCATCAAGTAATTGAATCTTTGCTTTACCTTTCCTTTGATCCACTACTTCTTCAACATCTGCATGTATATTATATTTACCTATATACCAAGTACCTTGCTTATCAAATGTAACATCCTTGGATACAAGGAATTGTTTTGTGGATGGACTCCACAACCTGTATCCCATTTGCTTATCATCATAACCAATGAATACTGAAAGGCTCTTAAGCCCAAGGGAAAAAAGTGGTTTTACGAGACCTTATTTGATCTAAATTCCCCGGAATCGGTCCACTTGGATTACCTAGAGCCCACAATTATCTCACAATGGATTCTTTTTATGTCTATGCACTAGCTCATAAAATCCCGGCAAACGCACCAAAATATTTGCCTTTTAGTCCTAGGGAAAGTGCGGATGGATGCCTACTTCTTGTTGCCCAAATGCACTGAGATCGACAACTCCACCCAAATATATATAAAGAGCACGAAAATAGAAACCCTAGTGCATATGTGAACTGGACTCCAACTCATGTATTGCTTTTGTAGAAGTGCACTCCTTGCTTCCCCGTTTTCTTTCTTTCTTCTTCGTTCACCTTCACATACTCTAACTCTCATGCACCTCTTGCTTACTCCCGTACATTTGCACGCACAGACACACACACCCTTACTCTATCACGCACCCTCCCCTTTTCTCTCTTTTTCGTTCACTTCCCTCTCTTTATCTTCCCTTATCTCTCCTTCTAACTCCTCCTCCTTATCTTCACATATCTCTTACCATTCTACTTCCTGCTCTCATAGCTGAATTTGTATTCAATCAGCTCTTACTTTATTTGTTGGAACTTCCCTCTCAACCATATTATTACTTCCACTAGCTCCTTGATTCCGCAACCTACTTCACCTAAGCTTGGACATTAGGCCTTCTCATATGAGCACAGCCATGAATGCCAACAAAAGATAACTACAACCCTGATCATGTAGAATATTGGATCAAAAATCAAAAGCCTCACGATTTCTTGAGAGCTTTGAAGCGAGGTCATCTTCTCAGAGCAAGTTCATTCACAGTAGATAAGTGCAAGCAGCAGCCCTTCATTTAGAAGACATATGCCTAGATCCAACGTCAAACCTTCTTGTCACATTACTAGGGCCTCCTTAGTCTTATATTGGAAGTCCTCAATGAAATCTTAGCTTGCCAAGGAAACAACTAGTGTGCACGATAGCAACTCAAATTTGTCAAGAACCTGCTCTTGGGCAGAGTCTAGGCGATCCGAATTCGAAATCCTACCTTTTCTTCAAGACATTGAACATAATACCTATCACAAAACGAACAGCCACAAGGAGGGGAGAGTAGCAACCAACTAGTGAAGTAAAATGTTCACCACAGCATGCATCGACTTCAAATTTATTTTGGAAAGCATAGAAGTTGTGACCTCAACACTACTAAAACCAACTCGATCAGCAGCTAACAGTCAACCTCGGTACCACATAAGGGTATTCCCACAATAGCGGATGGCTTTGATGTCTGCCACATGGGTCAGAGGGTAATTATTTCTAGCAAAAGTTAGGCCCATACTTCTACAGCAACAGACATTGACTAGACGCAGATGATGTACAACAGAGATGTACAACCATAAGAGCTCCATGGTTCAGTAGCGCCACCAATCACAAGGCTCCTTCAAGCTCCTTAGGGCATCCTTCTCGGTGAGAAAAAAATTGAGCACATACAATAACACCAATCAACAGATGAAGAGAAAGGCATTGGAGCATGAAGCTTCAACCTGTGACTTATGATAAACCAAGATAATCCCACGAGGTGCAACAGACATCAACCTTGCCCGGTTCTTGAATCGTCTGTACAAAAACAAAAACAACTAGCAAAAACAACAAGATCACCACCTTTCTCGACCTTAGTTTGAGTACTTGCCTTCTTCACGTGCTCTCCCTCGTGACTAGAGATGCCCTCCCTCTTCGAAGCACTCTATCCAGTAGTAGAGGACTCTCCACGATCTGCTGAGGGCTCCCGTAAGAAACTCCACAGCCACCCGTGCACCACTGCAAGAGCACCCACCCCTTTTGCTGCGATCCCCCTGTTGGTGGCAAGTGTCTCCTCCTCCATCACCTGTACGCACCGAAAACCCCCCCAAAAACGCGAGAGGACCCCCCCAGCGAATTCAGCCGCCCCCCTTTATTTGTCCTTCGATTTGAACATAGATGCACAAGTGGTTCTTCCTTCCGGTGCCCCCACTCTTTCTGGCAAAAAAAACGGAAAGGAGAGGGGGGAGTCCTGACAGAATTAACCTTCCCCCCTTTTTTGTTTCTCTTGTCAGAGCCAAAAAACGGCCTGCTCCCCTTTTCCACAGATATCCTTTGCGAATCTTTGATTAGGAAGACCGTCTTTAGAGGGCCTGCATTCGCCACATGAGGAAGGAATGCAGCAGCCCAGCTAGGGTAATAGGGACCAGGAGGCTTGAGTAGAATAAAGAAAAATGCTAGCAGCCCCAAAGGCCAGGTGTGGGGAAAACAACTGTCATTCGAGAGATTGCTCGTGTTCTTGCAGATGAACTCCATAAGAGAGTGGTAATTGTAGATACAAGTAATGGAATTGGCGGTGATGGAGATGTTCCACACCCAGCCATTGGAGGTGCCCGAAGGATGCAAGTTCCTGATCCCTCAATGCAGCACAAGGTCATGGTTGAAGCTGTAGAGATCCACATGCCAGAAGTGGTAATTGTTGATGAGATTGGCACTGAAGCAGAAGCTTTGGCCTGTAGGACAATTGCAGAGAGAGGTGTGATGCTCGTTGGTACTGCCCATGGTCAAATGCTGGAGAACATTATTAAGAACCCAACATTATTTGACTTGGTGGGTGGTATACAAACTGTAACTTTGGGAGATGAGGAAGCAAGAGCAAGGGGTACTCAGAAAAGTGTTTTAGAGCGGAAGGGCCCATCCACTTTTCCTCTTCTCATTGAGATGCGAGAACGAAGTTATTGGATTGCACACCAGACAGATAGAAGTGTGGACTCTCTACTACATGGTAGAAAACCAATTGTTGAGGTCCGCGCTAGAGATGAAAACTTTAAGGTTGTAGTAGAAAGGAAGATGTATGACCGTCAGCTAACAAGTAACTGGATTCGATTCATGAAGATAATTTTGGAACATCTGTCCTTTCCATGGTTGGCAGTTTTAAATTACCCATGGATGAACTCCAGGACAGTTATCCTTGGGTATCCAAACTAGGATTCATTCATGATAAAGATGCCATAATCGCCTCTGAGCGGTCGATCAGCTATGCAAACAAAAGAATTGCATGGGAGGAATTCGATGAAGAGTACGGCTATGGCAGCTCTGGAACATCAGGAAAAAGGGGTTCTAAACGGGGACCACGAGGTATTAGGCCTCGTTAAGGAGAATTAGTCGACATGCCTTTCAAAAGCTATAACTAACCATCTGAAATTCATCGAATAGGTTGTGCATCCTGTACAGTCTCAGCACATACATCATGCATAACCAGTCATTGAATGCTCACGATGTTTTCTGGTACACACCCCATGCACTCACTATCTCCACATGCTTCTCATCAATTACCAAATTCATTCTTCAATGTCTGAAATCGAACAAATTTCCTGCCAAGTAGAACTACATTAGTGCATAAAATCAACCATTTTGTGGGCTAACATACTTCCCTCTTCTTAATTGCGAAGTCGTCCTCGACGAGCCACTATTGCTGCAATAAAATCCCAACAACCATGAATATGTCAATGTTCAATTAGTTCACATACCTTTTCATCGAGCCGCCATTTCCACTGAACCTGCACTCATCGAAGCTATTAGTGCTAAAAATCACTCATGAACACATACAAATCAGTCACTTCCAAAATGATCCAAGAACATGCACATATATGCAATTCCTATTCAGCCATGCATCAATTTGCTCATACATTCCATTATGAAAAATGGTCTCAACCAAAATAATACATGCACACCTTTCCATGTTTTACACATGCAACTACCATTGCAGAACACAAAAATGGAAATACCGAAATGAACAACGACAACTGAAATGAATCCAACAGGACATGCAAAAATACCCAAAATGCATACCCCATTATTGACCTACTATTCGCTATGTACAACCATTCCATGACTAGACATTCCCGAAGAATCCCCATCGTCGTCCTACAAAAATCATAGAAACTCGAGTGCAAGTCAAGACATACATCAGAACCCTGGAGTGTCCCACACACTAGAAAAACCCTTAGATAGAGCACACAAGTTATAAAGCACTACCGTTGCATTACCTCGCTAAAGCCTCATCCATAAGTACATATAGAGTCTCCGTGCCTTCAAGAATGTTGATTCAAAGTGGGCTGATCTGTTGCAAGCCAACACATACCAATCACACAAGCAACTAACATTCCCTTCCAGGCGATCATCGCCCTCTCCTCTCTCTCTCTTCCCCTCAGGAGTGGGGAATAACTTCATATGAAAATTTTATTTTAATCACACGTTGGCCTACATTGACACTGGATGCGATTCGTGGACCTAACCACCCGATCAGGTTGATTCCACCCATCTACCAATGCAATGCAGCGCACAACACACAAACACAAAATGATCACACATAACATATATCAGCTAGCCCATAACGAAGCTGGATGCGGCTCATGGTCGTGACTACCCAGCCACGATGGTTCCACTTACCTACCAACCCGTTATGGCGCGTAGCTAAGACACAAACATATACCTCCCAAGCCTATGGCAAAACTGGTTGCGGCTCGTGGTCCTAACCACCCGGCTAGGATAAATCCACCCACCTACTAGCCCACCATAGCGCATTGGTACGATCACAACAACACAATATTTTTTCTTTCTTTTCTTTTTCTTTGTTTTTTTTTCATAGTTAATTAGTTCACCCAAGTCCTGAGAATTAGGGAGAGGAAGAAAGGGACTTTTCCCACTTTTCCCACACATGCATGCAAAACATATACACACTAGCCTTTGACAGATCAACCACCTCTTCACTCCATTCTCTCAATTACAGACACTACATATGTATTCATTGATTTGACTTTTCACTTGGTAACTACAGCCAGCTATGCCTTAGTCCCTCGTATACCTATCCCTAGGTGTCCTAGAATGTGAGTCCCCGGAATGTCTCATGCAGTCTCACATCATACTCGAATCCCGACAACTTCTCTAAGGCGAGTCAGGCTCAACTTCAGGAGCTCCGTCATCACTTCCTAGCGTTAGCACATCTGCCCAAGCCCATGTGATATCGTTTTCCTCGTTAGGCATTTCCCTAGAAGGATCAAAATAGTAGTATCGATCTCCCGCCCATCCTACATGTCGAGCTAGGTACTCCTCAAAACACTCAATGTAAAATGCAACACCCAAATCCTGGTTTATAAAGCATACCAGCCAATGCGCTTCCTCAACATCGTATTCCGTCTCAAAGTCGTCGACATCTATGTCCATGCGAGCGAACGTTTGGTCCGAGAAATATATCCTTAGCTCGTACAAGTAGAGTTGCGTAATTTGGTCTGCCATTTTG
Organism: Ceratopteris richardii; assembly: GCA_020310875.1. NCBI lineage: Eukaryota > Viridiplantae > Streptophyta > Polypodiopsida > Polypodiales > Pteridaceae > Ceratopteris > Ceratopteris richardii. The sequence goes on along the minus strand of CM035429.1, from coordinate 69,508,977 downwards.
TTACTTAGCTCCTAACAGTCTCTGCGCAACATAAGAAAAATAATTAGAAGTCCAAGATTCTTGAGCTAGCAAGGAAGATTATTTTTGACACACAAATCATAGCTTACATATGCGCATATATATATATAACTATACATGTATGTACAAGGAGTCTACTTCGTCACTTCGTTTGGATCTCGTCTGGCTCTTCCCATCCTAACATCACTTGAAATATGGTTTAACTCGAAGCGCGTTAACCTTCACGGGAGCATATTCTTCTCCTAAATCTTGAATTTGCATGGAACCATTGGAATTGAGTTCCACCACCTTAAACGGTCCTGCCCACCTTGTCTGCAACTTCCCTGGGAATTTATAATATTTACTATCATAGACTAGTACCAAATCCCCTTCCTGAATCACATAGGTTTTGAGATTTTTGTCATGCCTTTCCTTACGTCTCTTCTGAATAGCTTCCAAGCTTTGTTGTGCGATGAGCCTCTTTTCTTCCAGCTTCACCAGTTGTATGTACCTCTCCTTTAATGACTCTTCCTCGCTCAATCTGGCTTCGATGGCCACTCTTAATGTCGGCACTTCTTTTTCGATGGGAAAGATGGCTTCCTCGCCATATACTAGAGAGAACGGAGTGCTCTTAGTTGTCACTCGGTAGGATGTTCGATATGCCCACAAGGCTTCTAAAAGTCTCTCATCCCAGTCTCGCCTATGCACAGCTACTGTTTTTGTCAGAATCTGTTCAAGAATTTTGTTGGTGACCTCCACTTTTCCATTTGCTCTCGGGTAATATGGAGTGCTCTTTCTATGTTTGATCTTATATAATTCCATTAATTCTTCGATCAATTCGTTGACAAAATGTGTCCCTCTATCGCTCACTATTTCCAATGGGCATCCGAATCGAGTGATAATTTGTTCATACAGAAATTTAGCAACATCAATAGCTCGGTCAGTCTTCAGAGCTTTGGCTTCCACCCCTTGGTAACATAATCAGTACAGACCAAGATATACCTATTGGATCTTCGTCGTGAGGGAGGATCAATAGGCCCCACAAAATCAATTCCCCATTTCGCAAACGGCTTAAGAGCCAACATTGGCGTAAGAGGAGCAGCATGTGATAATGTGGGTTTGCCCATTCGTTGGCATTTGTCACATTTCTTACAGTATGTATGCGAGTCCTTGAACAATGTTGGCCACCAATACCCTGCTAATAAAATCTTCCTTGCCGTCAATTCACCAGCAAAATGTCCACCGCAAGGTTCGTCATGCAAAGCCCTCAACACTAGATTTGCTTCTTCTTCCTCGAGACACCTCCGATAAATGCTCTCATGAACAAAATATCGATAGAGTTGCCCCCCAATGATGCTATGATACTTTGCCAATGCTAATAGCTTTTGTTTCTCTCTCTTGCTTGCTCCTGGCGGATATTTAGTAGTGCACAAGAAATTCACCAAATCGGCATACCAAGGTATTTTAGCTTCAACCTGGAATAGATGTCCATCAGGAGCATCGTCGGGCACACCAGAGATTGGCTCCTCATTAACAATTCGAGATAAATGGTCAGCCAATATATGTGCTTTGCCTGGTTTGGTGACCACTGTGAACTGGAATTCTTGGAGAAGTAGCATCCACCTCATCAGTCGTCCTGATAACTCTGGTTTATTAATGATATACTTAAGGGCTTCGTGATCCACATAAAAAGTGAAATGCTTTCCCATCAAGTAATGCCGATATTTGTTCACCACAAAGATCATCGAGAGACATTCCTTCTCCGTAGTCGTATAGTTCCTCTCAGTGCTATTCAAATTGCGACTTGCATAGTAAATAGGATGGTCCAACTTCTTCTCGTCGGTATGTACATGAAATTCCTTCGTCCAGTCAGGTGCTACCAAAATCGGTGCATTTATTAACCTCTCTTTGATTGAGTCGAATGCAACTTGACACTCTCCAGTCCACTCGTAGTGTTGGTCCTTCCTCAAAAGAGTCGTCAGAGGGGCCGCTATGGATGCAAAATTTAATATAAACCGTCGATAATAATTCGCATGGCCTAAGAATCCTCTGAGTTGTCGCAAATTTTGCGGAGGTGGAAGTTGTCCAATTTTTTCCACTTTGTCCTCGTCAACCGCAATCCCTTTTTCGGAAATGACATGACCCAAAAGCAATCCTCTTCGTACTCCAAATGTACACTTTTCAGGATTCAATGCGATGCCTTTTTCGATGCTTCTTCTTAAAATTGCTTCGATCCTCTCCATCATATTTTCATCGTCGCCTCTGATTGCAAAGTCATCAAGAAATATCTCCATCCAATCCTGTAGGTATTCTTGATATGCAGCTATCATTGCTCTCTGGAATGTGGCCGGTGCATTGCATAATCCAAATGGCATCACCCGATATGCATACGTACCCCATTCTGTCGTGAAAGTAGTTTTGGATTGATCCTCTTCATGGATTTGGATCTGGTTGTACCCACTGAAACCATCCAAAAATGAGTACAATCTATGGCCAGCCACTCTATCCAAGATTTGATCAGTAAATGGCAAGGGGAAGTGATCTTTCTTCGTGCGCTCGTTCAACTTTCGATAATCTATGCAAATACGGATTTTCTTGTTTTTCTTCGGAACCACTACAATTGGCGATACCCATTCGCTAGATGCAATGGGGTATATGAATCCTGCCTCCAATAATTTGGTCAATTCCAGCTTGATCAATTCCGAGTAGACTGGATTCGTTCGCCTGAGTCGTTGGCATATTGGTCGTGTGCCTTCTTCCAAGTCTATATAATGTTGGCAGGTTTGGGGATCAATTCCTCTCAGATCACTGTACGACCATGCAAAGGCCTCGCTAAAATTTTTGAGTGTCATTTTAATGCAGTCTCGTACTCCATCTGGTAGCTCTGACCCTACACTCAAGAACTTTTCTGGAAAGACTTCCCATTTTTCCAACTGAGCTTCTCGCGAATAATCCTTATTTCTAGATGACACTGTGATTGGAATGTGCTCTCCGATTATGCGTGCATGATTGGCCAGTAAATCATTGTCTTGTTCTTTTTCAATTGAACCTAATTTTTTTAATGCAACTTTTGCAATGGCTTCCGACACTTTAGTCTTACTCTTCGCTTCTTTTTCCGATTCTCGACTTTTCTTTAGAATCTCTGCTTCTAGCATTCTAACTCTGTCTCGCAACTGTTGCACTTCCATCATCAGAGCTAACTCTAGCTTCAACTCTTCTTTTGAAGTTCCCTTTTCCAGGGATTGAGTAGCTTTGGTTTTACTTGCGTCTATACTCAACATGTAGCAATTAAATTTACTTGTATGTGTCAACCATCCCAGCAACTCCTGGTCCGAATCGTCGTTATAGAGCAATGGATTTTGATACTCTCCCATCTTCGTGTCTTGATTCTTAAAGAGCTGCAAGTTGAACCCGTCTTGAAGCAGATTCTTGTAGGTGTCCGTGTTCAAAGAAAACCTAGCTCGTGCACTCTCGTGCCTTGCTTTCTCCTTTTCTTTCTTTTCCATCTCATCAACTATTATTGTCTTCCTCTTGTTGCTCGAGGGTGGGGATACTTGTATTTGAATCCGATCAGACTTTGGCCCTATCGAAATAAAACCTGTGCGCCAGTCATGCACACATTCGGCTTGCACCAACCATGGCCGTCCAAGTAGGATCGAGAAGGTAGCCTCCGAGGTCCTTGGTCTTACTATCAGATAATCGACTTTAAACTCTAGACCGCCCACAACTGTGCTTACATTCTTCAAAAGACCCCCAGGCTTCACTTGTGTTTGATCTGCCATCCTCAAAGACATCGGCGTTTCTTCCATGTGGTTAAGGCCCAAAGCTTTCATCATGAACTCAATCATAAGGTTGACTGCGGCCCCACTATCTAACTGAGCACCAGGGACTGCATACCCTTTAATCTCAACCGTCACAGCTGGAGCATTTGAATCAATTTGCGTCGTACTACTTTGAATGATCCCTTGGACATCCTTGTCTTGTCTCTTTTTATCTCGAGCTTTCCTCGGCTTCTTAATATATTCGTTATAGAATTGTTTCCTATAAGCAGGTGAGCATTTCAGCAATGTGCCAATATCCAGCGTGACTTCCGTGTCAGCAAGCAACTTTACAATATCTACTTCTTCCGAACTTTCTCTTTCCTTTCTAATCTTAGGGGCTTTCAATCTTTCAGGGAATGGTGCTATGCCCGGCACAAACTCCTTGGTCACGGGTGGAAGAATCTCAATCTCTTCCCCATCCTCAAACTCTTGCTGCTCAACAAGTCTTCCAACTTGGTTTTCTACCTCTTCGTGTTCAGCTATCCTCTCTTGACTCCCTTCTTCACCTTCGCCTCCTGAATTCTTCTTCGAGTACTCTTGAGTCCTTGTGACTACTGCCACAGTTGGATCTTTGTGTGGTTTCTTGGCCTCGTAAGCATCCACAAAGTGCATCGACGAGCTAGAGCCTTCTTGAGGGTTCGGTGTCTTGAACACTACTCCGATCGTAGGAACGTGCTCTTGAGCTCTTGATGTGGGATGCATCTGAGTATCAACATAGTTCGAGGATCCTACTGGTCCTTTTTCCTTGCCGGCGGCAGCTCTTCGTTTTGGACAATCTTCATCAAAGTGGCCCTCCCCACTACAGTACCTACATAATGGAGTATAATCAATTGGCTTCTTTTCGTTTGGACATCTAGATTGAGTATGGCCAAAGCCATGACATCTCCAGCACTGGATTGGACCATCTCTTCTTTGATCACGCGCGGCTCCTCTTGGATAGTCTCCTCCTTGACCTTGAGCACCGTATCCATAAGTTGGTCTGTTTTCCCAACGAGATGTAGGTGGTACACTTTGAGCGGGCAATCCCGTGTAAGGTCTTTCTCTTGTATCTCCTGATTTCATGGTCCTTTCTTCATAGGCTCTCTTGTTGTAACATCGGTCCTCTGTGTGATTTGTCCTTCCACAAAAAGTACAACGCATCCTAGGTGGCGATCTATCTGTGAATACTCTCGAGACTGTAGGGCATTCTGAAGCCAAATGGCCATAACCATGGCACTTTCCACACCATGTATTCGATCGAAACACTTGATTCGGGTTTGTTGTGACCTCTGGTTTTACTGTGTACATCTCTTGAGTTATCGTGGCAGCTTTAATAGCTTGCGTGACCAATTCCAATATTCATTCTTCAGTTAGCGCAGGCTTTACCTCGCCTGGCGTGCTAGTGGCAGCTACAAAAGCTGGGGTCGTCAATGCGGGACTTCCTTGGCCAGGATCTTTCATCGGTATGTTTCCTGGGCCTCCCATAGGCTCGTATAAGAGCTCCATCTTCCTTTGTTGGCATAATTGTACTTCCTCCCAAAGCCTTGCTTGTTCCTTAGCATCCATTAAGGTCGCAGGTCTTGTCAGGCTGATATGTTGTTGCGCCGTAGGATCTTTCAATCCCGAAATGAATCTTCGCTTCAATGTCTCATCGTTCGGGGCATTCGCGCCCATCTTTCTTACTAATGTTTCCATTCTTTGAATATAGTTGTCGATGCTCTCGTCGACTCCTTGTCGCAAATAATCCATTTGTTGGGCCAATCTGTCTTGGAAGCCTTGTCGTCGAAACTTTGCCAAGAAGGCTTCCTTAAGCATCTGATAAGTTCCACGTTCTTGTGGTGTCAGATTCCCATACCAATTGGCTGCCTCATCACGGAGAATAGCCGGAAAAATTCTCAACCTTTGATCCTAGTCAACTACATCATTGGCCTCACAGGTGACCTCAAACAACTGGATAAAGCTATCCGGATCTTCGTCCCAAGTACCCGAAAACTTGGTGAAGTCCCCCAAGTGAACTGAAATCCGCTGAGCCATTTCGAACAGAGGTGTGATATCAATATCACTTCAATCCCAAAAATTTAGTACACGTGGCTTCAGGATCCCTCCTTCAAATTGTCGTACTTGATTTGTGACCCTCCTACGGGAGTACACGTTTTTGACCGATTTCTTTGAACCAATCGAGGTCCACTCACCTGGCGGTTCCCACCTTCTCCTTTCTCTTTCAAGGGCTCTTCTCTGAGCGCGTTCCTCTCTTTGAGTTTGTGTTGCTACTGACGATGAGCTCCCCTCGCTCATGTACTAGATCTCGGGGTCTGCAAGCTCGGCCAACCTGTGGCGCTAGGCGAACCTATGGCACTCTCTTATAGAGACGTACCAAGCAAATTCCCGGCAGACGCACCAAATGAAAGGCTCTTAAGCCCAAGGGAAAAAAGTGGTTTTACGAGACCTTATTTGATCTAAATTCCCCGGAATCGGTCCACTTGGATTACCTAGAGCCCACAATTATCTCACAATGGATTCTTTTTATGTCTATGCACTAGCTCATAAAATCCCGGCAAACGCACCAAAATATTTGCCTTTTAGTCCTAGGGAAAGTGCGGATGGATGCCTACTTCTTGTTGCCCAAATGCACTGAGATCGACAACTCCACCCAAATATATATAAAGAGCACGAAAATAGAAACCCTAGTGCATATGTGAACTGGACTCCAACTCATGTATTGCTTTCGTAGAAGTGCACTCCTTGCTTCCCAGTTTTCTTTCTTTCTTCTTCGTTCACCTTCACATACTCTAACTCTCATGCACCTCTTGCTTACTCCCGTACATTTGCACGCACAGACACACACACCCTTACTCTATCACGCACCCTCCCCTTTTCTCTCTTTTTCGTTCACTTCCCTCTCTTTATCTTCCCTTATCTCTCCTTCTAACTCCTCCTCCTTATCTTCACATATCTCTTACCATTCTACTTCCTGCTCTCATAGCTGAATTTGTATTCAATCAGCTCTTACTTTATTTGTTGGAACTTCCCTCTCAGCCATATTATTACTTCCACTAGCTCCTTGATTCCGCAACCTACTTCACCTAAGCTTGGACATTAGGCCTTCTCATATGAGCACAGCCATGAATGCCAACAAAAGATAACTACAACCCTGATCATGTAGAATATTGGATCAAAAATCAAAAGCCTCACGATTTCTTGAGAGCTTTGAAGCGAGGTCATCTTCTCAGAGCAAGTTCATTCACAGTAGATAAGTGCAAGCAACAGCCCTTCATTTAGAAGACATATGCCTAGATCCAACGTCAAACCTTCTTGTCACATTACTAGGGCCTCCTTAGTCTTATATTGGAAGTCCTCAATGAAATCTTAGCTTGCCAAGGAAACAACTAGTGTGCACGATAGCAACTCAAATTTGTCAAGAACCTGCTCTTGGGCAGAGTCTAGGTGATCCGAATTCGAAATCCTACCTTTTCTTCAAGACATTGAACATAATACCTATCACAAAACGAACAGCCACAAGGAGGGGAGAGTAGCAACCAACTAGTGAAGTAAAATGTTCACCACAGCATGCATCGACTTCAAATTTATTTTGGAAAGCATAGAAGTTGTGACCTCAACACTACTAAAACCAACTCGATCAGCAGCTAACAGTCAACCTCGGTACCACATAAGGGTATTCCCACAATAGCGGATGGCTTTGATGTCTGCCACATGGGTCAGAGGGTAATTATTTCTAGCAAAAGTTAGGCCCATACTTCTACAGCAACAGACATTGACTAGACGCAGATGATGTACAACAGAGATGTACAACCATAAGAGCTCCATGGTTCAGTAGCGCCACCAATCACAAGGCTCCTTCAAGCTCCTTAGGGCATCCTTCTCGGTGAGAAAAAAATTGAGCACATACAATAACACCAATCAACAGATGAAGAGAAAGGCATTGGAGCATGAAGCTTCAACCTGTGACTTATGATAAACCAAGATAATCCCACGAGGTGCAACAGCCATCAACCTTGCCCGGTTCTTGAATCGTCTGTACAAAAACAAAAACAACTAGCAAAAACAACAAGATCACCACCTTTCTCGACCTTAGTCTGAGTACTTACCTTCTTCACGTGCTCTCCCTCGTGACTAGAGATGCCCTCCCTCTTCGAAGCACTCTATCCAGTAGTAGAGGACTCTCCACGATCTGCTGAGGGCTCCCGTAAGAAACTCCACAGCCACCCGTGCACCACAGCAAGAGCACCCACCCCTTCCGCTGCGATCCCCCTGTTGGTGGCAAGCGTCTCCTCCTCCATCACCTGTACGCACCGAAAACCCCCCCAAAAACGCGAGAGGACCCCCCCAGCGAATTCAGCCGCCCCCCTTTATCTGTCCTTCGATTTGAACATAGATGCACATGTGGTTCTTCCTTCCGGTGCCCCCACTCTTTCTGGCAAAAAAAACGGAAAGGAGAGGGGGGAGTCCTGACAGAATTAACCTTCCCCCCTTTTCTATTTCTCTTGTCAGAGCCAAAAAACGGCCTGCTCCCCTTTTCCACAGATATCCTTTGCGAATCTTTGATTAGGAAGACCGTCTTTAGAGGGCCTGCATTCGCCACATGAGGAAGGAATGCAGCAGCCCAGCTAGGGTAATAGGGACCAGGAGGCTTGAGTAGAATAAAGAAAAATGCTAGCAGCCCCAAAGGCCAGGTGTGGGGAAAACAACTGTCATTCGAGAGATTGCTCGTGTTCTTGCAGATGAACTCCATAAGAGAGTGGTAATTGTAGATACAAGTAATGGAATTGGCGGTGATGGAGATGTTCCACACCCAGCCATTGGAGGTGCCCGAAGGATGCAAGTTCCTGATCCCTCAATGCAGCACAAGGTCATGGTTGAAGCTGTAGAGAACCACATGCCAGAAGTGGTAATTGTTGATGAGATTGGCACTGAAGCAGAAGCTTTGGCCTGTAGGACAATTGCAGAGAGAGGTGTGATGCTCTTTGGTACTGCCCATGGTCAAATGCTGGAGAACATTATTAAGAACCCAACATTATTTGACTTGGTGGGTGGTATACAAACTGTAACTTTGGGAGATGAGGAAGCAAGAGCAAGGGGTACTCAGAAAAGTGTTTTAGAGCGGAAGGGCCCATCCACTTTTCCTCTTCTCATTGAGATGCGAGAACGAAGTTATTGGATTGCACACCAGACAGATAGAAGTGTGGACTCTCTACTGCATGGTAGAAAACCAATTGTTGAGGTCCGCGCTAGAGATGAAAACTTTAAGGTTGTAGTAGAAAGGAAGATGTATGACCGTCAGCTAACAAGTAACTGGATTCGATTCATGAAGATAATTTTGGAACATCTATCCTTTCCATGGTTGGCAGTTTTAAATTACCCATGGATGAACTCCAGGACAGTTATCCTTGGGTATCCAAACTAGGATTCATTCATGATAAAGATGCCATAATCGCCTCTGAGCGGTCGATCAGCTATGCAAACAAAAGAATTGCATGGGAGGAATTCGATGAAGAGTACGACTATGGCAGCTCTGGAACATCAGGAAAAAGGGGTTCTAAACGGGGACCACGAGGTATTAGGCCTCGTTAAGGAGAATTAGTCGACATGCCTTTCAAAAGCTATAACTAACCATCTGAAATTCATCGAATAGGTTGTGCATCCTGTACAGTCTCAGCACATACATCATGCATAACCAGTCATTGAATGCTCACGATGTTTTCTGGTACACACCCCATGCACTCACTATCTCCACATGCTTCTCATCAATTACCAAATTCATTCTTCAATGTCTGAAATCGAACAAATTTCCTGCCAAGTAGAACTACATTAGTGCATAAAATCAACCATTTTGTGGGCTAACAAATACATATTTTTCTGCCTTAGGCTCCAACTTATGCCTCAATTGAGATGGCACATATGCATATGCCAAGCATCCAAATATTCTACAATGATCCAAGGTAGGTCTCTTACCCCACCAAGCTTCATATGGTGTCATACCTTGCAAAGCTTTACAAGGCAATCTATTGACCAAATAAGTAGCTGTATTTACAGCCTCTGCCCACAAATAATTTGGACAATTCTTCTCTTTCATCATGGACCTTGCAAACTCAACAAGAGTCCTATTTCTCCTTTCTGCTACACCATTTTGTTGAGGAGAGTACCTGCAAGTAACTTCTCTCTTTATACCTGCATTCCACAAGTAATCATTGAATTCATTTGAAAAATACTCTCCCCCTCCATCTGACCTTAGTCTCTTCAATTTTTGACCTGTAATCCTTTCTACATATGCATGATAGTGTTTAAATGTATTAAACACTTCTGACTTTTCTTTAATCACATAAATTGTGATCCATCTGGTAGCATCATCAACATATATGACATAATATCTTGAACCATTTATACTAAAGTCCTTTGAAGGACCCCACACATCTGTATGCACCAATTCAAGTCTTTCTGAATACATAAACCCATGCTTGGAATAGGATTGCTTATGAGCCTTACCTAATTGACATGCCTCACATCTGTATGTCATGTGTTGACCTGCAATGTTAGGCAACCCAAGCACTGAATCATTATTAATCATGTCTTTGATACCTCTTTCATTGAAGTGTCCAAGTCTTTTATGCCAAAGATCCAATTCAGATACCTTCTGCTCTCCATATGTGAACATAGCATGTCCAACATTTCCTTGTACCTTCAATGTGAAGAGCCTTCCTTCTTTCTTTCCTGTAACAACCTGTTTATACCCTTGACTAGGGTCTTCAACATAGACTCCATCATTGGTGAATCTTACCTCATATCCTTTTTCCACAATTTGACCTACACTGATCAAATTCTTTGGAATTGTGGGAACATAAAGAACCTTACTCAGAAGAGTGCTCCCATCCTTAGCTTTGACTGAACCAATTGACTTTACCTTATGCTTTGTATTATCACCTGTCTGAACTTTATGGTTAATTGCATTATGATCTAAATCAGTCATCAAAGCAATATTTCCACTTAAATGATTACTACATCCTGAATCAATGTAGAACACTCTCATGTCCTCATGTGAGGTTTCATATGTTGCATTCATAATGAGAGTCGAATCCTCCTTCTGATCTGATGCATAGTTGTAGTAGGTGTTATTATAGGATTGATTTTGGAAGCTTCTTCCTCCACCTCTTCCAAAAGAATTCCTACCACCTCTACCTCTGAAGTTTCCTCTCTGAAATCTACCACCTCTGGCTCTTTGATTAAAGTTCTGATAATTACCATTATTCTGGTTATTGTGCCAACAATCATGAGATAAATGATTGGTCTTACCACATATCCAACAAGCTCTTGCATTATCTTTGTTGTTTCTGCCTCTTCCTCTACTTCTGCCATTTCCTTTTCCTCTTATGAAATTTGCTTGATTTGAAGTACCTTCTTCTTCACCTGATTGTTGCTTTCCTTTGTTAGCTTTCTTCTTGTCTTTGGAGTACATTGCATGACCTGCACTCTTATCAACATCTCCTTTGACATCATTCTCAAAAGTTAGCATATGACCTAACAATTGATTCAAATCAGGAGTGAAATGATCTAATGAAAGTTCTGTAGACAGAATAAAAGGCTTCCACTTCTCATCTCCTCTTAGCCCTGTGAGAATTTGTCTTACCAATTTTTCCTCTTCAATATCTTCATCCACTGCACCTAGAGAATCTGCAATGTCCTTCATCTTTGTCACATAATCAGAGATTGATTGTGAGGCCTTCTTCTTGAAAGTAGTAAATTCTGCCCATAGTGAAGCCTTCCTTGATTTGGTTGTGTTTTGGAAATGCTCTTCCAAAGCATTCCAAATGTCACTTGCACTTTCAAGTCCTCTAAAGTGAGGAAGCAAATAGTCATTGACTGCCATGTAGATTATGCTCCTTGCTTGAGCATCCTTCTTCATCCAATTCTTCAAGTCTGCAAGCTCCTCTCTAGTTGGAACACTAGAGTCTCTAAATTCTGGCTTTTCTTCATCTCCTGTGATGTATCCCATCAGATCTTTGCTCATAAGATGAGCTTCCATCCTCATTGACCAAGCAGGATAGTTCTCTCTATCCAGCTTCTCAATTTGGAGACTATCTCCCATTGTTTCTTTACCTGTATTGCCAATTCTTTAACCTTTATGAGAAATAAATGTACCTTGACTTTGAATCTTACTCCTTCTGATCCTTTTGATAGCTTTAATGTGTCTACCTTCAAGTTTTCTTCAACCTTTATCCTTTTGCACCTTCGAGATGTAAAGATTTGTGTTTCTGCAGTAGTCGGAGTCTTCTTCACTTCAATTTTGACACATCCTACTCTGATACCACTGATGGAGAGTGTTAATCTCCAAAAGAACAAGTTGTACTTGAATTTAGAACTCCTCTATATCAAGAACAACTTCTGACTCCATTTAATTTAGAAAACAATCACCAAATTATCAGAATTTTGGCTAACTGTTGAAAACTGAAATTTCCTGAAAAGTCTGCTGCAGATTAATCACTCATTGACTAATCAATCCTGTAAAGTTTTTAATAAAACTTTTCACAATACTTTGCCTTGAAGTTGCGCAACTTTTCCAAGTTAAATTTCTCAAAATGATTGAGTACACTTTGAGAAATATGTGAAACACTTTACCTATGTCTGAAACAGCTTCTCTGCAATGACGACTTTGACACCTGCAACTTCTTAACACTGGTTCTCCCAAAGTAAATCCCGTTTGATCAAGATCTTTTAGCCATAGATGGCTTACCTTCCAACTTAGATTTTGAGCCCTCACTTGTGTAAAACTTTACACTGTGGACTGAGTAATGATCATTTCTCTGAACATGAAAACTGCGCCAGTTTTGACGACTCTCAGAACATCTTCACATATGAATGTTCCTAAACTAAATTCTCTCAGCCTGATTGCAATTAGCCTCTCAAATTCTAGTCATAGATAGATTAGCTATTGACTTAGATACGTGCAAAAGGATTTCTCAAAAGATTAAACACAGAAGGAGAATGGGAGAGAAAATCGACGCGCCATTTCTGAACTTTTCACTTATCTCTATTCTTCATACATCTGATGGATGATTTGTACAATGTACATCAACTAACTCATCTCAACTTTCTTCTCTATATCTCTATCTACTACAAACATGTACTTTAATATATATACAAGTCCAAATTCGTAACTACTTCAAGTATATTGAAGTATCTTAAAGAACTAATGTACATTTGATTAAAGGACTTTACTATCTGATTCTTTCCTTCAATTCTTTACATTGATCTTCAATCTTCTCTTCATGTATTTACTTCTGCCCTTTGTATAATCACAATTTGTTGATTGTCTTGCTCCAACAAACCTCACATCATTCATAATTTCTTTGTGTCTCTGAGGGTGAGTTTCTACTTCGTAGAAATATTCTTCATCTGATGCAAACGGTGGGTCCATAATAATTGACTTTAGATCATAGTCACGTGCATCCTCGAATGCATCAGTGCTAGGTTCACATTCTTCTATAAGGAAATCACATATGATTTTCTCTATTGTGAAGACTGAAATGTCATAGCCATCCTCATCACAGTGGGGTGTCCATTGTTCTTCATTGATGGCTACATCTATTGTTGCTAAAATCTCTGCCCAACCATGAGGCTCAAATTCTTCATCTGGAAATACTACAGGTGCATAAGCTGGGTCTTGAAGAGTTTGTGGATGTTGTTCTGAACCTAAAGTCCTGGCTTCTAATCGTTCTTCCTCTTGTTTTGCTACTTTACACATCCATAGATGAGTATCCTCGTGCAACCATGAGGGGTCTGATTCTAATTATTGTACCGACTCTATTTCTATTTGTGTCTTATGGATGGTGTTTCATTGTATTGGGGGTACATCTCGATGGGAATAGTCTTTGAGATTGACTTTCGTAGTCACTCCTAAATGTTGAAAGTACAACAAATTAGTTCGCCAATCTTGTACGATTTGCAACTGACGCATGAACGGTCGTCCTAATATCATCTCGTACACATGATTTTTCGCAAAAACACACGTGGCAAAAGTATGCTCAAACTCCACACCACAAGTGGTGAGAGATATGCCTTCTAGTAAGCCTAATGGTTTCTCTATATGTCCATCATCCATTTGTAGCTTCATCCTGGTGGGTCTTAATGCTGGCTTACCCCAGCGTTTCCATAAAGCAGTAGTAGCGATGGCTACTCCGGCTCCTGAATCTAAGATGGCTTTGGTGGTGTAGCCCTGATGAGTTATAAGAAGATAAGTGTTACCTTCCTCTCCCTCACTTACATCTCCGATCCTTTCTATGGGTATCTCTGGTACCTTCTTGTGTGATCCTATATGTGAGGGAGTAGTAGCAAGCTCAGGGAATTGATTTGCTACATGTTTCCACAATTCTGGTTTAACCTTCAACAATTCCTCTAGAGTGAGGTGACATTGTACTTTGGTATTCTTGATCACTTTCGTGTTTCTAGGGATTACTGATTCTTCATTCCTTACTAGTATCGTGGGTGCTCTCATGCTAATAGACTTGGCTTCCCAAGGTCCTGTGAACTGAGGTAATTCTTGTAAAGAATTGGATTCAAAACCTGTATGTTCACTCAGTTGCTCTTTTTCTACATAATCGTGGATAGAGGGAATATCTTGGGGAAATTGCTCTTGCAAGTCATCTATTTCTTGAATAGGAGGATGGGTTCCTTGTTCTTTTCTCCACTTCTCTTCTTGGATTTCTCTTAGAAATTCATGTGAGTATTTATGTATGGAAGATAGGTGGTCTTCTTCTTCTGTATCTGGTACTTGAGACAAGGATGGTGCATTCCTTTCCAGTGTCTCTGAGGCACTAGGGTTCCTATGCTGATTCTTTTTCTCCTTGCTATCGATCAAGTATTCTAGCCTCTCCAGTAGTCCCTGAAAGTGTAACTTAGGTTTTTCCATGTTATTCCAGTTAAGATAATGTGAGGCTTCAAACATAGTTTGTGCTAATTCTACCATCTTCATGCAAAGTTTAGTTCTCTCAATTTCTAAGTCCGCCCGTGGGTAGTTCTCACTCATTTCAACTACCTGGGGTCCTTCTTTCAATCTAGCTTGATATGCACGAAACATCATGTCTAGGTTTTCTGGTATAGGTTTCACTAAAATTGATCTTGATTTTTGACCTAGGTTTTCCTGATTAGATTCTTGCAAAGTCAATTCTAGGATTTTGGCTCTCGATTCCTTTAAACTTCCTTCCAACTCCACTTTCTCTTAATCCTTTCTCTAGAATCTTTCCATGATTTTGTCTTTTTATTACTAGACTCTGCAACTTTGCTAGTTTTAGCTATTTTCTCAGGATTAAGTTGTTGATTCTGTAAGAGTGCCTGGGCTCTCGTTATAGCTTGGATAGGCACGTATGTAGGGTTGGATCCATCTGCATTTTGTACAATACCTATCACGTTGATCGGTGTCACATTTGAAGCATTAGCAGGGTTCTTAGGACAATTCTTTATGACATGCTCTTTCCCACAATCGGTGCAAAAACCTTGTATGTTATAGTATTGTGACTGTCCTGCTATTGGAGGATGTGGACAATCCTTTATGAAATGATCTCCGTGGCATCTAAAGCATGGTCCTCTAGGGCCCTGTGGTCTTTGCTGTCTGAATTGGGGCCGCGGATTAGGGTTTGTGTACATCACATTAGCATAGTCGGGCTCCCGACTGGGTTCCAATGGTGGACTATCATATTGATATGTTTCCACATGTTCTGGTGACTCTGAGTAATATGCAGGTGGACTATCTACATGAGTAGAGTCAAAACTGTTAGAGTTAGGGTCACGTTCTATGATCAAGGGTGAAGAGGGAACTAAAGCCCTATTGAGATTTTCTTCTGCAACAACATATTTGACTGAAATGACATTAGCTGGTGGGGGTGGTTGCTGAGCTAAAATAGGTTGAGGTCTTTGTTGAGCGTGATAAGGATAGTTTTGAGGAGGCCTATAGTAATGAGGTTGAGCATTGTATTGACCTTGATACCTACCTGGCTATTGGTATTCTTGTGGGTAGTTTTGTCCTACTGCTTGTTTGTTGTATGGGCAGTCCTGAGCCGTATGATTCGTGTATCGTCTCTCAATTGTACAGTATTGGCCACTAGGGTTGGCTTGCGGTTGTGTTGCATTGGGACACACATTTGCATATGATCACCACCACAGGTGTAACAACGCTTGTTTGTTGTTAACTTAGGCATCTGTTTACTAGAAACTCCTAGTTTCTGGGCTACTTTCTCTGCTAGGTCTTCTATCAAACTGGACAGTTTTGTGGATGCTATAGATGAACAATCTGAGTCCTTATAGACCTTTGAGATTTCCAACTCGTCTCCAAGGTTCTTCTCAATGTCTATACAAATTCTTACACATTGCTCTAGCGTTCTGGGTTCCTTCAAGTAGACATAGGAGCATTGTTTAGAGATCAAGAGGCCGTCTAAAAACAATGACACTTGCCTGGCCTGTGAGGGTAATTCTTGCATTGGACATCTCTCCACATATTGCCTAAACCTACATCCTGCAAGTCTAACTGTTTCTTGAGGGGTTTGTTTGAAACTATGAATCAACGAAGACGTATCATGTCTCACTCCACTTTTAGAGAATCCAGTGATGAATGACTCTAACAAGTGATGGATGTCTCTAAATTGCCTTTGTTGCAATGGTTGGAACCAAGTTAAAGCTGTGTTCTTTAACACTAGTCCAAATGCATTGTATTTTGTGAACATGTCTTCTACTTGCTCTGCTCTTAGAACTTGGTTAAATTCTGCAACATGGTTGTAAGGATCTCTTGTCCCATCAAAGTAATTTTTCATCAACTTTACTAACTGAGTGGGTCTCAATACCCTTGGGTGCTCACGTGGTCTAGGTAGAGGAAAATCATCTCTACCTCCTAGTATTCTAGGTCCCCTTTGTCTTTCCACTCTATCGAGGTCCACGGTGGTTCTATCTCTCCCTATAGGATGAGTGAAACTTACTTTTGGTCTCTCTTTGTTCTTCTCTCTTTGAGCACCATGGGCTGAGGATGTTCCAGCCCCCTGATGGCTTGTATTTACGTTTGCTCTATATGGAGGTGTTGGAGATAGACGTCTGCGGAAGCACGCGAACAGCACAAGGAGAAGAAGCTTGGAGCTCAACACAAATGCAGTTTTAATGTCCAACTGATGTACATTCCAACCATGATGGGCTGCAAGTGCACAAATGCTCCAAACAGTAGTCATACGACATGTGGGTGCAAAGGTCTCTTCAAAATCAATGCCTCTTTCCTGCGCATAACCCTTTGCAACAAGCCTAGCCTTAGACCTGTCAACTGTACCATCAGGTTTACGCTTCAGCTTGTATACCCACTTAGTCCCAATGGCCTTTTTGCCAGGAGGCAAGTCACATAAAGACCAAGTACCATTCTTCATTATTACATCATATTCAGATTGCATAACAGCCATCCAATTTTCTGAATTTTGTGCTTCATCAAACGAAACAGGCTCATTCTCATCACAGAGACTAGATGCAGCCATAGCATAGCAATCTGATGCAAAGGAGGCACTATGAGAGCCTGAACGAGTACAATATGATAGAGGTGCATCTAATTTGCTATCATGCAAGGTCTGCACCAGCCATTTTGGCATAGTTCTTGCTTGCTCAATATCAGCTCTCTCATCAATAAGTTCATCATGTTCATCTGCATCAGAAATGGAATTATCTGCATCATCACATGAAACCTGCAAAGGTTGAGAAGTTGCATTATTAGGACCAACACTAGACTGTCCACCTGTAAAAAGAGGTAGCAAAGTATCATACATGTCTTTGGAGCTAACAGATGTCTCCTTAGTACATGAAAGCAATGGCTGAATAGCATCTTCCACAAAAACAACATCACGGCTAACCAGAATGCGTTTAGTCTGTGGATGATACAGACCATGGCCTTTACTTTCAGAACTGTACCCAACAAAAATTCATTTTACTGCTTTATCATCCAATTTTCTGCGATGTTGTTCAGGCACTAATGCATATGCCAAAGAACCAAAAACACGCAGATGAGCAACAGATGGCTTGCAATCATGCCAAGCCTCATATGGAGTGATAGACTATAGCGCTTTAGTGGGACACCTGTTAAGTACATATGCTGCACACATGACAGCCTCAAGCGAGAAACTATGTGGTAAAGCCTGACTTTTGACCATACACCTCGCCATCTCCATGAGTGACATGTTCTTTTGTTCAGCAAATCCATTCTATTGAGGTGTATATGGCACTGTACACTGGTGTTTTATCCCACGTTCAGCCAGAAATGCATTAAAATCAGAAGACATATATTCCTCCCCTCGATCAGAACGGAGGGTGCCCATTTTACATGGTGACAGATTCTCAGCCAAAACCCAAATCTATTTGAAGCACATGAACAATTCGGACTTTTCCTTCAATGGATATATCCATGTATGCCTGGAAAAATCATCGATGAAAGTCACGAAGTAAAGATAATTCCCAAAAGAAGGTGTCTCCATAGGACCACAGACATCACTATGTACAAGCTGCAATTTTTGGGTAGCCCGAACTGAACCATCTTTTGGAAAGGATGAATGCTGCATTTTGCCCAAAATACAGCCTTCACAAACATGTTTTCTAGGTGCCTCAAGTTTGGGCAAAGAGGACACCATTTCAGATTTCTGCAGGCATAGCAAACTAGCAAAATTCAGATGACCAAAGCATGCATGCCAAAGCTTTGCATCTGACATAGCCTGAGAATCATTTACTGCACATGCCAGATCATTTATAGATCTTTCATAGTCTATGAGCTTATATAGCCCATGACATAAAATGCCAGAAGCAATAATCACATCGCCATTTGATAGATCATGAACTGTACACCTGTCATCAACAAATTTCACAACCAAGCCAATCTTGGCTAATGCAAAAACTGATAACAGGTTCTTCTTGATCCCTGGCACAAATAAAGCATCTGACAAAGTGAAAGAACTACCATCAGCAGTAGTCAAAATGATCTTACCAACTCCCATGACAGGATAAGAGGAGTTGTTGGCGCATGAAAGAGTATGAGAACAATTGAGTATGAGCCTCTCAATCAGGGTGGTTGGTGCGGATAATGATCTTTCAAACCAACCAAGTTTGTACTCTCTTAAATAATCGCTCGTTTCTTTTGCTCTTCTTGTCGGGATCTTCTTATAACGGTTCCCCTTCGATTTTGAGTACGAGGTTTGCTAGTCTACCGTGCGGCGTGCAAAGCTTCGAGAATTCATGGCCATAACTGCTAAATGAACAACCAATAACAATATTCCCTGTAGGGGCAGGCTCGAGTGAAGAGAAGAAACTGCGCTGCAAGGTAATATGTTTGGTCGCCCCACTGTCAAAATACCAAACATATGAGTCTACTGCAGACATGCACTGCTCATGAGAAGATGGGTCAAAATTGCATACAGTAGTAAACGCCCATTCTTCTTCCTGCACAAGATTAGCGGACTCCATTTTTGGTGTAGAGGCTTCTGCAACAACCATTCCAACCTCTTTCTTCTTTGCCTCTTTAGTAGCCAGTTTTGGATAGTTCTTTATGATATGATCATTCCCTTTATAGTACTTACAAAACAATTTCTGCTTTTCTGATTTCTTCTCATCTTTATCTTCCTTCTTCGAATATGCAAAATTAACAGATTTCTGCTTTCTAGTTGAAGAGCTCCATTTTCCTTTATCGTTCTGACTAGCCAAGAAAGCTTGATCTGCAACTCGCATAATGGACCTGTTTTGCCTGGACTGATCTTCCTGCAACAGACAGAGACTAATTGCTCAAATGATAAGGCATTCGGATTGCCTTTCATCATCGGCCAAAGAGTAGAAGCAAAACTCTGATATGAATCAGGAAGACCATTCAGAACACTCTGCACAAGTGAGCTATTTGGTATAACCTCATCAACAGAAATCAATTGTTCCTTCAAATCTTTGATCTTCGTTAGGAAACTGTCCATAGAATCACCTTCATTCATGTGCTCACTCTCCAATTGTTTTAGGAGGTAAGCAACACGAGCCTCATTCCTAGCTTGGTACAATGTGGTAAGTGTATCCAAAGCATCCTTAGCTGTTCTGCAAGAGTGAATGTGAGGAATAATGGCACGTTTGATAGACAAAGCTATCAATGCATGTGCCTGGGCATCTCTGCCATCCCAACGAATCTGCTCTACACTAGGTGCAGCAGAAACCATAGTATGAATAGGAATATGCAAAATATCATCATCTTCGACACCTTCTACATCAACTTCAGTACCTGTAGTTGTAACAGTTGCAAGTGTGATAGGACGTTTTTCGACACCATACACAATGTTTCAGAGTCCTTTTGCAACCAACACATGTCGCATCATATATACCCATAACGGGTAGTTTGTACCATCCAACGTATCCTCAATAACCAACATACGGAATACATCACTGCTTTCAGCCATGGCCGGTGACTAAAATACCTTGATGCAGAAAATCGGTTGTATCTCAAAAAGTTGAACGGAACTGCCCAAACGAGTTCTGCTAGAACTGTAATAGACTTCGAGACGCTTAAACTGGCGAATAGAAACTGGTATATACCTTTGGCACAAAAAGACGAAATAGCCTACACAAGTACTGCGATAGTGCGTTCGGAGGCCGAAATAAGCTCAGATCGCGATTTCGGTGCCACAGAACGAAGATGTTTTGATCTCGGAAGCACGCTGAATATGCTCACCAAAATTCATGCGATTCTGAGACTCCAAACGGAGGAGTGTCGACGGCGCCCTAGATGAAGCGATGACCTACTCTGATACCAATTGTTGGAAATAGACGTCTGCGGAAGTACGCGAACATCACAAGGAAGGAGAAGAAGCTTGGAGCTCAACACACAATACTGAATGTATTACTAGAGAATGTACAAAGATAAGTAGCCCATTAGGGCAATAGGCGTATATACAAAGCCGGGGGAAAAAAACCTCCTAAAGAGGGAAAAAAGTGCCCGGGCGGTCCTAGAGTGTTCACACACATCACTACCTAAATATATCAATAGGAGGGAAGACTAACTCACCTCTCCATGTGTATGTATTTCTTGTGTGGTCTAGCACTACAAATACTCGTTCTGATGTATCATCCAAGTATACAACCTTTCCAGGTGTATCCGGGTCCTTGAATTCGTAAACTATGATGGAGCCTCCCTCACTAGGTTGTTCTATTATGTATCTCCAAAATGCTTTGTCAGTTTCCTTGTTCACAAACAATTCTATGCTTCTATTGTCTTGAGGGGTCCAATCCGGAACTAGTACCCTTGTTAGTACAGATTTCCCTCTAGGTGTCCTGGGTTCTTCTCCTACTGGTTCTTTTCCTTGAGTTCTAGCTTCCGACTCTGCCTGAATTACACCAAACTCATCGATATTATTTGGCTGAGTAGTTATGACGTACATCGTTCCTTCTTTGTCTATATAAGCGTCTCTCTCAAATTTCACCACTGGTCATTCCAATCCAATGGGTTGATCAGGGTTGTGCAATTGCACTACTGACCTTAGCAAACCATCCTCATAGATGTGAGCACCTAGGCGGTTGGTTTGGACAAATGCTAGTTGACTTCTATAGGGTCCTTTGGGTCTTTCTAAATAACTCCTTCAGGTCTCTCTGTGCTAAAAGCCATTTCCGATTCACTCGTATCTGAACTCAGTGTGCCCACGAATGTGCAGTAGTTCCTACGCTTGCCTCTGATGATCTAAGGCTTCATCGGTCTCACTTACCTATATGTTTGCCTGATCTAAGTTTCATGAATTTACTTCGCTGCACTCTTTGATCGTCAATGTTCCTTGTTTTTAATTGCTTGGTTCTCTTTTAATTTCTTTAGATTCTTTTCTTGTATCTAATGTATATGTCAAGAATTGACTTCTCGTGGTACTTTTGAGTTCTCGTTCCGTCAAACTTTAATTCTTTCCTTTAGCTTATCGTATCGCACACTTTTATTTTAGACTTGGACTTAAAAAATTAAGTCTCTAGAACTTGATCATGCCTATCGTCTTTAATCCACAATGCTACCATTTAGCCTAAGCTAATAATTGACTGAGGGGGTTGAGTAATCTTCCAACCTCAAGTCAGCTGCTTTGATTGCTTTGTAGCTCAAGAATTTGCGCCTCCCAAGCCCTACGTTCTTCACTACCTTGCCTTGACTGCCCTTGATTGTCCTTGCTAAACCTGTAAAAATCCAATATTAGACCAATTCTCAAATTGAAGATCAAGCACTTGAATATATACACCTTTTAGGGTCCCCCTTTTTCCTTTGCCCAATTTTTTTAATGCCCCTTGGCTTTTCTAGTCCCAGTATGGTTAACCTCAAATTATCCTCTCTGAAAATCAACCGCTCAAAGATATGAGCGTTCAGGCCCTCAGGGGTAAAAACTAACAATTAGGTTTTTCTTCAAATATGAGCTAAGGGGTCTCCTATGAGCTTAATGATCCAAAAGTTTGCTTAAAATAGCCTCAAAATAGCCAAAAAATTAAAATCCTAATTTTTTGCATTTGGGGTGGACAATCGCGATGGTCTGGGACAATCACGATGGTTTGGGACCGTCGTAATGGCTCAGGTGAACCGTCGCGATGGCGTGGTACAATCGTGATGGTCCGATGGCGCGAACCGTCGCGATGGTCCAAATTACAAGCAATCGCGATCGTCTGATCGACGAACAATCGCGATGGCGTCGGTCAACGTAACAATCGCGATGGCGTGAGCCCGTCGCGATGGTCATGAGGCACGATGGCTTGAGCCAATCATGATGGTTCAACTTTCAAGGCGTTGCGATGGCATACCTGGTACCATCACGATGGTCTGGCTTGACACGTGGCAAGATCATTGCAATGGCGTGAGCCAATCATGATGGCATGGGGTCGACGGAACTATCGCGATGGTCCAAGTGACCGTCGCAATGGCTCAAGTGAACCGTTGCGATGGAGTGAGACCGTCACGATGGTCCGACCGAGGCGTCGCGATGGCGTGAGCCAATCGCGATGGTGTGACACAATTGCGATGGCGTGAGCCAATCGCAATAGTCCACCAAATCAAAGATTTTGCAAATGCG
The DNA here is from genome assembly GCA_020310875.1 of Ceratopteris richardii. NCBI lineage: Eukaryota > Viridiplantae > Streptophyta > Polypodiopsida > Polypodiales > Pteridaceae > Ceratopteris > Ceratopteris richardii. The sequence continues at coordinate 69,486,110 of CM035429.1, read as the reverse complement.
TTTGTGGATTCGTGTATGCGCTTGTGTCACGTACCTCGTGGTGTGGTCGCTTACCAGAAATGCCGAACTTGGCAGACCATCGCGATGGTCTGACACACACGGCAGATTTCTAACAGAAAGTGATTTTTTACCTTTTGGAAGCTTTTCTGATGCTCTGGAGCTCTGTACCTACAAGAAAACTCAAAAACATAAAAGCACATACAAGGACAAAAGCTCTCTCTCTCTCTTGCATGCACAAATGAGGGGAAATGAGGAGAATGGATGGATATGGTGAATTTTTTGATTTTTTTGGAGTGGAAGAATATGATGCGGTGGTGAAGAAGGAGTGTAGGGGAGGTGAAAAACACAAAAAAAACTAATTAAAAACAACAAAAAAAATTGAAATTTTTGCCTTCCAACTCCACTTCTTGCTATACTCTTACCATCACACATTCGTCCTAGACTCGATCCCCGACAACAGTGCCAAAATTGGTGTTGCTCTAGCACAATGGTGAGAACCACGTTAAGAAGCTCCACCTCCTTAATGTCAATCCGCAGAAGAGATAGGAGTGATATGAAGATCGTGAATGTGAGATGTAGTGAGAGTGAAGGTGAGAAGCATAGAGATGCACACACACATACACACACACAATGAAGAGACAAGCAAGACACAATGGAAGGTAGGGAAATAGACTCTATTCTCAAGATCTCAATTACAAGCTCAAAATAGCTCTAAGCTCTTCTCTACTCATACAAGCTAACCTCAAAAATGAGCTCTCTAGCTCTTTTTATAGATTCTAGACTCGTTTTGACCGGTTTCACATCTAGTGACTGGCATAGTTAAAAAATAGGTTCTAGATGCTATTTGAGGGGGTAAACAATTTCTAAAAATAACCAAAATTGGTATGCTCATTCTACCTAAGCTCCTCAAGCTTGAGAACTCCTCGACTTGCATAAAATGGAGCCATGTTTTATAAAAGGGGTTTTTCTATGCTACATATGGTACAAAAGTGATGAGAATCACTGTTGAGTGTTTGAAAAAGTAATATAAAACATATTTGTTTGAAAAAATGATCCGATTGGCTCCCTGCTTCTTCGTTATGCTCTATCTTCACATGCTTCCGCGTCGCCTATGCCTCTGGCTGCTGCCAACAAATCGGCTACCATGTAAAGCTTTGCAGGTTATGACACCATATGAAGCTTGGTGGGGTAAGAGACCTACATTAGATCATTGCAAAGTATTTGGTTGCTTAGCCTATGCTTATGTTCCTTCTCAATTAAGGCATAATTCAGAACCAAAGGCTAAAAAATATGTGTTCATTGGTTATGGGATACAAGTTGTGGAGTCCATCTACAAAGCAATTTCTTGTATCAATGGATGTCACATTTGATGAGCAAAGTACTTGGTACTCACGTACAAATAATACTTATGCAGGTCTTGAAAGGTCTTGAAGAAACATTGAATCGGAAGAAAGGTAATCCACTAAATAATATTGAATGGCTATCACGGATGGCCATCATGCCAAAAACGAATGCCAACAAAGATCAAAATATGCATGGACTTTACACATTAACAAAAATGACAATTCTCGATGGATTTCCCGATGCCTTTTGTAGAGCAAGTCATTCATGAAGTCATTGCGCATACTCTCTATAGACTTATTGATGGTTTTCATGGATATATCCAAATATCAATCCATTGAGTTAATCAAGACAAGAAGGTTTTCATCATGCCATGAGGCACCCATGCTTATGTAAAGATGCCATTTGGACTAAGGAACGCACTAGCTACATTCAAAAGAATGTTAAATCTCATCTTTGGATCCTTGCTATTGAAAGCTATTTGATTCTTAATGGATGTTTTTTCTTCCTTCTTGGGCATTCATGCTAGCACAAAGTGGAATTCCTACATTAATATTCACTATAATTAAAACAAGTTTTCAATGCATGCAAGGAAACAAGGCTGAAGTTGAACTCAAATCAGTGTCTTTTCTTGGTAACAAGAGGCATGGTACTTGGACATATATTGTCTACCAAGGGTATGACACCTAAAATGGATAAACTAATAGTCATATTAATGATGTGTAGACCTACGACACCCAAGGAAGTCCGAAGGTTTCTAGAAAATGCATGCTAACATAGGTAATTTATTCAAACGTATGCTAATATTTATAGGCCTCTTGCGAGGCTTATCGGGAAGAATGTTCCCTTCAAGTGGTGGGTTGATGAAGAAAAGCCTTATCAAATTTTCATATTGAATCTCACACATAAACGAATTCTAATTGCCTGTGATTGTTCTAGAGGTTTTCATGTGCATGTGGATGCCAGTGCCTATGTATTTGGGGCAGTACTTGCTCAATCCAATGAGGAGTGTAAAGTAGACAAAAAAAAATTAGTATGCTGGTAGAAATCTATTGAAAGATGAGAGGAATTATAGCAGAGAAGCAGTAGCCATTGAATTTGAAATCCAAAAATTCAAACATTAATTATTGTGGCTCAAGTTAATGGTTATAAAAATTCATCAAACTCTCAAGTACTTCTTGAATAAACCACATGTGATAGGAAGGGTGCGGTCATGCTTGCTGCTATTCTAAGAAGTTGATTTTGAAATTGTTCATAGGCTATGTAGGGAACACGTTATGTTTGATGAACTCTTGAGATTTATTATTGAAAAAGTAAGAAAGGGGGGTAAATGATTATTTTATAATGGGGAAAGCTTCGAAAACCTGAACGAAACAATGGAATATGGTTGCCCTCAACTAGGCCCACGAAAAGTGATATATGCTAATGTTATGTACTTTTCTTTGTACCTGTATACATACATAAAATGAAACTTTGCTTAACTAGACTAGGCCTTGAGAAAACTCCAACAAGCTTTAAATCAAGCCAAATGAATGTTGCATCTATGAGAACCATCCACTTCAAGGCAATCTATCTATTTGCAACACTCTTTGCCTATGTGTAAGGATATAGTTTTATAAACTTGGCAATTTCTCACAACTCACGTAGTAAAAGAACTTGAAACTTTAGCATCGTTTGGGGCACTATATGATAGAACAATGAAGCTTGAAATAAATAAACATTAGTACAAAAAGAGAGCAAAAAATACTTTGCAATTTGGTACAAATAGAATTCTAAAATCCTAACTATGCCTCTAGATAGAGAGGAGCAAAATAATGAGAAAATGAGATAAGCAAGCCCAAGGCTGCTTGCTGGAGTTTAGGACTTTAGTCAAGTAAGTGGGAAACTTATAGAGCTCATAAAACACAATAAGAAAGTCCAAATGGTGCTTAAATATAACTGTTATGTTTCCTACAATCTAGCTAACCACCATCAATCTATCTAGGTGCACTTTTTGGTGGGTAATTGAAGAGATTCAAATTTCATTGATTTTTCTCGAGCTTCTAACTTTATTCCATGACTTTGTGTCCTTTGTTTTGATTAATTCACTTTCAAAACTCTTGGAGAAGTCCTTTTTTATGATTGAGACTTGATTTTCAACACTTCTCCTCAAGTCTCAATGCCTAACTCTTTCATTCCAATGCAACACTTGAAGTGTTGTAGTTTTACTCCATCCAAATCTTTGGTAAAAATATCTACATATTGATCCTTTGTACTCACATGCTCCACCTTTACATCCTTTCAAATGATCTTCCCCCTAATGAAATGGTAATGTAATTCTATGTGCTTGGACCTTGCATGGAACACAAGACTTTGAGCAAAGAATGTGAAACTTATGTTATCACAAGAAAAGGTACTTGCTTAACCTGCAAATCAAAATCAAAAGATAATTTTTTGAGACACATAAGCTCACATGAGACCTATGATAAGCCTCTATACTTAGCATTGCTCTAGGAGAGAGAAACTATTGGTTGTTTCCTTGACATCCATGAGATGGTCTTCTTCCCTAGCATGGCAACATATCCGCTAGTGCTCCTAATGTCATCTCTGAAACCTACCCAATCAACATCACAATAATCTGGTACATGTAATCCATTATCAAACCTAATAGAGCCCTTCGTTGATTCATCCTTTGAGATATCTAAGCACCCTTTTAACTACAATAAAATGAGGTAATCTTGATGCCTGCAAAAATTGAGATAACACTCCAACTACATGTGCAATATCTCCTGTGATCATAGTTGCATACTAGAGAGAACCAATAATTGACCTATACATGGTCACATCCTACACTTCTTCAACCTTATGAGCATTATGTTTAAAATTTACTTTTAATGGATTTGAGATGTTATTGCAATCACACACATCAAGATTTTTCAAAAGATCTTGAATGTATTTCCTTTGCATCAAGTATATACCTTCTTCTTTGTATCGAACTTCAATCCCAATGAAGTACCTTAAAATCCATAATCATAGGGTCTTGCAACGAATGAATCATATGTAAACCTTTGAATAGGGTGTATAAGCCTATTTGATGACCTTACCTCACCATTAGGTGGTGTGAATCTCGTCCTCCTTGGTTTGGATGATTTAAATCATGTAGTTTCTAATTTATCCACATCTTCTTCACTTGTAGAGTCCATGTCTATCCATCAATCATCTTCATTTTTTGCATTTTCCTTTCCTTTGCCACTTCCTTCACTTTAATGAGCTTCATTCCTTGTCCTTACTTTCCACATTGATGTACTAGAATCCTCTGATGGTGTGCTTCAAATGCTTGGACTACTCATGTCCATGCTTTGTTGTTGCTCTTTGAACTTCTTCTCAGCTTCATATGCATTTTCAAACTTATAACACATATTTGCTACCATACCAAGGCAACAATTCATTAAATATTACATCCCTAGAAACCTTAAGCTCTTTGGTGCTAGGGTTATAACATCCAAAACCATTTTTCTATGAAGAATATCCAAGAAATATTCATCTATATGCCTTCACAACTACCTTGTGTCTCAATTATTGAGGTATGTGAACATAACACACACAACCAAACACTTTGAGATGTGAAAGGTCAGGTTTCTTACTAGACCAAGCTTCATGAACTGTGAGTCTATCTATTCTTGAGATTGGACACATATTCATAATTTATATGGTTATATTTGCTACATCAACCCAATAAGGATTAGGACCATTCATTTCATTTAACATAGTTGTAACGACTTTGGCTATATATCTATTCTTCCTCTCTCCCACCCCATTTTTTCAAGGCGTATACTTGCAAGTGAATTGTCTTTTGATGCTATTTTCATGGAGAGAATCTAAAACTTTGTTTGAAAAATAGTCTCCCCCTCCATCCAATTTGAGTTTCTTTATATGATTTATTGTCTCCTTGTCCACTAATTTTAAAACCTCTTCAAGTGGTAAAACATGTTTGACTTTGTCTTCATGCAATACATCCAAAAAAAAACATTGAATGATCATCTATAAATGTGACAAAATATCTATTGCTTCCAATGAATGGCTCCCTTATAGGTCCCCATACATGTGTGTCTATGAGATTCAACACGTAATTGCTCACATGTGCTCCCTTCTTGAATGGAAATATGCTTTAGCGCCTAATTGACAAACATGGCACAAATGTTGCATATTCTCACATGTAAGATCTGTTATACCATTCATGAAGCCCTTCCTTTGAATGTCCTTAATCCTTTGTAAGTTTTTGTGTCTAATTCTTTTATGCCACAAGTTGATCGCTACAATCTATTTATTTCCAATTGACAAGTAGATAGTGTGAGGGGTTATGGCTTTAGGTCCATGGTGAAGAGCCTTCCTTGCTTCTTTCCTTTTGATATGTGCTTGTAGTCCTACATGGGGTCTTCAACAAAACCTCCTTGATCATTATTGAAACCAAGTTCTTGGTGATGGTTGGCACATGCAATGCATCCTTTAACACGTAGAATTTTGAGATACATTGAATGGAAAATCTCCCACATGTGTAATCTGGTGCTAAGTTTCATCCCCTATCTCTACATGTCCTTGAGTGGTGGGTAAGTGTAAATTAAAGAAAAAATCTTCATTGCAACTCATGTGATTGCTACAACCATTGTCTATGTACCATGTAAAATCTAAACTGACTCTTTCACTTGAACCATACATCATAGGAAAGTTCTCATTTTTTGAATGATTTAATGTACTAGCATAATTACCTTGGTTCCTTTTGTATACTTTATTTCCTTCTCCTTTGGACCAACAATCTCTTGCATAATGGCCTAGTTTTCCACAATTCTAGCATTCTCCATTGGATCTTTCTCTTCCTTGTCATCTTCCTCCTCTTAATATGCTCCTTCTTCTTCCTCTTGATCCATAGCTTTGGTTGGACCCTTCTTGGTTGCTTGAGCTTGATTTTTACCTTCCTCTCCCTCTACTTTGGGAGTTTTTTCCACCTCTTTTTCCTTTTCCTATACCTGCATAAAAAACTTGGGCTTGGCTACCCTTTGATTGTGAACATCCTTCATTCATCTCCTTGGTCACCATCAATATGAATAATTGATCAAATTCTAGTAGGGAATCCCTCACATACATTGATGTGGTGAATGCTTTCCACCTATCATCCTCTCTCAAGACATTGAGAGTGTGCATGACAAGATTAAAATTTACTCCTTAATGTTAGTGATTGGTGCTTTCCTAAGAATATTTAGCTTATTCTTGAGCTTAATCTTCTTTTCCTTGGTGAATGAAGAGTACAATCTCCCAAAGGTCTCCCAAACCTTCTTGGATGTGTCCAGGTCTTTTATATGCCCTATCATGCTATTGCTTATGTGTTGAGATAGAAACGATATCTCTCCTATCCCTTTCTATCCATTCATGAAGTGCTTTGACCTCTCCTTCAAATGGTGGATCATGTACATGGGCTTTGTCTCTGCGCCACTCACTAATCCCCACAATCCTTTGCATATAAGATACTTGCTAACTCATACATTTCCATTGTTGATGGTTGTCTTTCTCTAACTTCTCTATTTGTGCACTATATGCAGCCATACTGAGCTCTAGGATGTCCTTTAACCTCTCTGCTTTTTATGTCTTCTTGGCTCGATAATTCCTCTTTGTGCTTCCTTGAGTTGTCTTGATCCATCCAAGTCTTCAATATGATGTCCGCTGATGTCTCCAATGAAATAACTTGGAGAAGCTTGTAGGAGGTAGAAAAGTGAGTTGGAAAGTGATGAAGTTTGGTCCAGCCAGCCAGCACAGGATTATCCCTTGAGCATATGGAGACTCAAATAGACCTTATCGGCATGTGATAAGTGCAATAAAATCCACTATGTGCTTTGGAGCATCAAGGAGAAAGAGTCGATACAAAAGAGACAAGTTCCTCTATGTGTGTGGTTCTTGCATGGAAAATAGGGTTTGCTGCTAGATGTATGGAACTTACATTATCTCTAAATATGTGAAGTTTGGATCTCACAAGTCCGAAATTTGTATACAATTCTTTTAACAATATTGCCTCTTGAGTTGCTATGGTTAAACCTCTATACTCTACTTCAGTTCATGATAAATCAATTGTTGGTTGCTTCTTGGAACTCCACGACACTAGTTTTGAACCTACAAATCCTAAGTAACTAGAGGTACTTCTTCTATCATCCTTAGGTCCTGCCCAATCTACATCCAAATAGATTTTGATATCCAAATATGAAGGCTAAGGATAGAATATACCTTCATCGATTGTATCTTTGAGATACTTAAGCACTCTCTTAGCTCCATCCATGTGTGGTCTTCTTGGCGAGTGCATGAATTGGCTTAGCACTCCTACACTATATGAGATGCCTACTCTTGTATGAGTATTCTAATCAAGCTACCTACCAAGCTTTGATATTCTTTAATGTCTGTAAATTTCTCACCTTCATAAACAATAAGTTTATGATTCATCTCCAAAGGTGTACTTGCACGTTTAATGTTCTCTGAGCTTAACAAGTATATTATGAATCTACCTCCTCTAAGTCAAATACATTCTTTCATCTGTGTATATGAATTGCATACCTAGGAAGAATGTTAGCTCACCTAAATCATTGATGTTGAACTGTTCTTTCATGTGTCTCTCGATCCCTTGAATGCCATTCAAATCATCACCTATCATAGCTATGTCATCTAAATATACACATAGATAGATAACGTCATTGTGATCCCTTTTGATAAATAGAGAAGGATCTGAGTTGCTAGGTCTGAACCCTTAATCTTGAAGGTATGTAATCAACCTATAATTCCAAGCTCTAGGAGCTTGTTTCAATTCATACAATGCTTTCTTATGCAAACATAAGATGCATTATTAAGGTTTTCAAAACCTGGAGGTTATGACATGTATACCTCTTCACTTATCCAACCATTTAGAAATGCATTTTTAACTTCAAGTTGGAGGAGTCTCCAATTTCTTGCAGTAGCTACACTAATCAATGTTCTGATTGTAGTCACATTTGCAACTGTTGAGAATGTTTCCTCATAGTCTATACCATGAGTTTGTGATCATCCTTTGGCAACTAATCGTGCCTTGTACCTACAAATTGATCCATGTAAGTTTCTTTTAACTTTATATACCCATGTACAACCAATTACCTTTTGATTGGGTGACATCGGAACCAAATCCCAAGTGTCCATCTCCTTCAATGCATCTATTTCTTCTTTCATGGCCTTTTCCCAATAAGGGTTTCCCTTTGGCTCTTCATAGGTTGAGGGTTCCTCTGAAATTGATTCTTTTGCCAAGTATATTGAATGATTTGTAACAAATGTGGAATTGTGTCCATACCTTTCTGGTTGTTTCTTCTCTCTTGTTGATCTTCTAGGAGCTTGCTTAGAGCATTCTCCACACTTATGCATCTTTGCTTTGCCTCTTGACTTCTGTTGCACCCATAAAAGTCATATTGGTCAAAGTAAACTATAGTCAAATTCAAGTATTCAAAGTCAAAGTAGTCAAAGTAAACATGGGCAAAGTCAAGCGTTCATAGTTCGGGTGTCAAGGTGCATAGGTAGTGCATGAAACAACTTGGAGAAGTTTGTAGAAGGTAGAAAAGTGCGTTTCGAGGCGACGAAGTTTGGTCAAGCCAAACGGCACAAGAATAGCCCTTGAACTTATGGAGGCTCAAATAGACCTTATAAGCATGTGATAAGTGCAAAGAAATGCACTATGTACTTTGGAGCATCAAGGAGAATGAGTCAATATAAAACAGATAGGTTCGCGGGTCGACTAGCTCAAAAAACTTACTATCTATGGAAGAGACAATCAACGTCAAATGCCCATAGCGACCAGCGTGATTACAATTAGAAAAACTCCTTTTATGGGAGTGATACACATAGGGTTGAGTGTATGGAATGCACAACATTATAAGGAATAAGCAAAATATGCTATAGGAATGAATGTGACATTCACCGGTGGTACTTCCTATTTTTCAAGAATACACAGAGATTGATCCCGAGACAGACAAACTAATATTTCTCCCAATCTACTAAACCAAATGCTATGAAACTTTATATGCATAAACTAGACACTTATACCTTTTCAATGAGTCATCTTGCACTCAATTTAGAGCTCTGGAGCGAGAGCAGCAGTCTCTGCAAGATTATTGTTGGCGAAGAAGATGATGCAGAGAATTGAAGGAGCAAGACAATGATGGTCACAAGTGTATGTATATTGCTTCCATGTAATGTACAAGTGATTTCGAGTCCTTATATAGCCTCTAGGAGTGTTCCATGACTTTTATAAGTTGAATTTGAATTCAAATGAAGGTGGTAATGGTTGTTGGAGGGAATCAATTCACTTTCCTACAATCTAGGAAAAGTGTAGATCTAGTTTGATCTACTTTTAGGTGATTGATTGCTTGATTGAATGCAACTTCAACCACCACAAATTTGTGGGATTTGGGCTCTATCTTTCTAACTTTACATGTGTAAATCTCAAGGCTTGAACAACGATAAATGACCATCAAAAATCTCTCAAAAAAATACAATAAATGAGCATATGAAAAAGAACTCTCCAACGGATATTCTTTCGATGTGATAGCCTTTGATGTAGATCAAATCCACCTCAAGCATAGTGTAAGCTTGATGTTCCAACAGCTCCCCCTCAAGCTAAAGTATGCTTGAGTCTTCATTCTCTGATAGGTTGAATACCTACCATAGCTTTGAATCTACAAAGCTTTATTCCATCAAGTGCCTTCGTCATCATATCTGCTACTTGCTTCTCAATAGGAACAAAAGAAATGTCAATCTCCTTTGCCATGAGCTTCTCCCTGATGAAGTGGTAATGGACTTCTATGTGCTTGGTTCTCGGATGAAAAATAGGATTCGCCGCTAGATGCATGGAACTTACATTATCTCCAAATATGTGAGGTTTGGAACTCATAAGTCCCAAATCTGTATACAATGTTTTTAACCATATTGCCTCTTGAGTTGCTATGGTCAAGCCTCTATACTCTGCTTCAGTTGAGGATAAAGCAACTGTTGGTTGCTTCTTGGAACTCCATGACACTAGCTTCGAACCTGCAAATGCTAAGTAACTAGATGTACTTTTTCTATCATCCTTAGCTCCTGCCCAATTTGCATCTGAGTAGATTTTGATATCCAAATCTGAAGAGTAAGGATAGAATATACCTTCGTTGATTGTACCTTTGAGATACTTAAGTACTCTCTTAGCCGCATCCATGTGTGGTCTTCTTGATGAGTGCATGAACTGACTAAGCACTCCCACACTATATGAGATGTCTTCCCTTGTATGAGTAGCATATATCAAGCTACCTACCAAGCTTTGAGACTCTTTAATGTCTTCAATTTTCTCACCTTCATAAACACTAAGTTTATGATTCATCTCCAAAGGTGTACCTGCAGGTTTAGTGTTCTCCATTTTGAACTTGAGAAGAAGATCTTGAATGTATCTTTTCTGAGTCAAATACATTCCTTCATCTGTATATATCACCTGCATACCTAGGAAATATGTAAGTTCACCTAGGTCACTGATTTTGAACTCCTCTTGCATGTGTCTCTTGATCCTTTGAATGCCATTTAGATCATCACCTATCACAATAATATCATCTACATATACACATAGATAGATAACTTCATTGTGATCCCTTTTGATGAATAGAGAAGGATCTGATGAATAGAGAAGGATCTGAGCTGCTAGCTTTGAACCTTTGATCTTGAAGATATGTAACCAACCTATAATTCCAAGCTCTAGGAGCTTGTTTCAATCCATAAGATGGATGATTAGGGTTTTCAAAACATGGTGGTTGTGACATGTATACCTCTTCACTTATCCAACCATTTAAGAATGCATTTTTCACATCAAGTTGGAGGAGTCTCCAATTCGTTGCAGCAGCTACACTTATCAATGTCCTGATTGTAGTCATCTTTGCAACTAGTGAGAATGTTTCCTCATAGTCTATACCATGAGTTTGTGAGCATCCTTTGGCAACTAATCTTCCCTTGTACTTGCAAACTGATCCATCTGAATTTCTTTTAACTTTATATACCCATCTGCAACCAATTACCTTTTGATTCAGTGACATTGGAACCAAATCCCAAGTGTCCATCTCCTTCAATGCATCTATCTCTTCGTTCATGGCCTTTTCCCAATTAGGGTTTCCCTTTGCCTCTTCATAGGTTGAGGGTTCCTCTGAAATAGAGTCTTTTGCCAAGTATATTGAATGCTTCGTAACAAACGTGGAATCATATCCATACCTTTCTGGTTGTTTCTTCTCTCTTGCTAATCTTCTAGGTGCTTGTTTGGAGCATTCTCCAACCTCTTGCATCTTTGATTTGCCTCTTGACTTCCATAGCTTGTAATCCTTTTCTCTTTCATCTTGGTCATCGTCTGTATCACTTCTTGGATCCTGGACCTGTGTATCATGCTTGCTTCCTAATTGATGAGAGTCAGAATCAAGTTCATATGGTAGTGTTACCTTTTGTTTGTCTTCATCATACCAAGACCTGTGTTCTTCAAACACAACATCTCTACTTGTAGTGAATTGCTTGGTTGAAGGATTGAAGAACCTATAACCCATCTGAGTTGAATCATATCCAATAAACACTGCCTTTGTTGCCCTTTCATCTAGCTTACCTCTTATTTGTGATGGTACATGAACATAAGCTAAACAACCAAAAACCTTGCAATGTCCAAGACTAGGTTTCTTCCATGCCATGCTTCATAAGGAGTCATACCTTGAAGTGATTTGGATGGTAGTCTATTGACAAGGTACACTGCAGTTGAAATAGCTTCTGCCCATAGATAATGTGGCAACTTCTTCTCTTCAAGCATTGTTCGGGCTGATCCAACCAATGTCTTGTTTCTCCTCTCTGCAATTCCATTTAGTTGAGGAGAGTACCTAGTAGTCACTTCCCTTTTGATACCTTTGTCCTGCAAGAACTCATCAAACTCTTTGGAGAAGTATTCTCCCCCTCCATCAGATCTGAGCTTCTTTAGTGATCTACCTGTATGATTCTCCACATGTGCAAGATACTTCTTGAAGCAATCAAACACTTCATTCTTACTCTTGATAAAGTATAGAATAGTCCATCTAATATGGTCATCAATAAATGAGACATAATACCTTGATCCTGCTAATGAAGGTTCTTGACTTGGTCCCCATACATCTATATGTACTAAGTCCAATAAGTTGTTGTGGATGTAGCCTTTGTGGTTGAATGGTTGTCTTTGTGCCTTCCCAATCTGACATGCATCACACCTGTTGATCATGTGTTGCTTTGATATGTTCGGCAGTCCTAGAACACTTTGATCCCTGCATATATCCTTCAAGGTTCTTTCATTCACATGAGCAAGTCTCTTATGCCACACTTCAAGCTCACTTAGGGTTTGAGACCCAAAGTTGAATAGAGCTATGTTCCTGGTTTCCCCTACTTCAAAAGTAAAGAGCCTACCATGCTTCTCACCTCGGGCTATCTTCTTGAAGCCTTGACATGGATCTTCCACAAAAGCTCCATGTTGGGTGAACCTAACTTGCAAGCCTTTTTCAACTATTTGGCCTACACTTATTAGGTTTTTAGTGATAGTGGGTACATAGAGAACCTTACTCAGAATGTTTGTCCTGCCATTGGAAGCTTTGACATTACCAATCTTCTTTACATTGTGCTTCGTGTCATCCCCTGTTTGCACTTCATGTTTATGCTTTGGACTTTCCAAGTCAGATAGAAGAGCAATGTTGCTTGCAACTTGATTCGAACATCCTAAATCTATGTAGAACAAATGATCATCTTCTTTACCTTCTTTGTGGCTTAGCCTTTCATAAGAAGCAATGAGTCTTCATGTGGTTGATCTTCTGAATAATTGTTGTAATCCCTTCTATTGTAGCTTCTATCGTTATTGTTGAAGTTGTGTCCACCTCTGCCTCTATTGCTACCATATCCACCTCTTCACTTCCTTTCTGGGTCCTCCCATTGAACCAACAATTCTGAGTGATGTGGTTGGTCTTATCGCATATGGCACAAGGTCGAACATTCTGACCTTTGGCTTTGTCTTGTTTTGGTCCTTTCTTCTTCCCTTTCCACTTGCTCTTGCTTGCGAAGTTGGCTTGGGAAGTCTCTTCTTCATCTTCTTCCTTCTTCTTGCCTTTCTGCTTCTTATCCTTCTTATCTGCATATAGAGCACTAGTTCAATTACCATGATAAGAGTTACCTTCCTTTATGCTATTGTTGGCTTCTTGATTGAAGAGTTGTCCAAGAAAGATGTTGAAGTCTGGAGTCTGCACATCCATGATGAGATCGTAAGCCATCATGAAGGATTGCCATTACTGATCACTTCGAATGCCGTTGAGAATTCGCCTCATGATGACCTCTTCTTCAATCAGCTCTCCAATGGATGCTAACTGATCTGCAACCTCTTTGACCTTGGTAACAAACTCTGTGATAGTTTGTTTAGGCGTCTTCTTCATTTGGTTGAACTCGTTCCAAAGATGATTCTTTCTTGCTTTGGTACTAGCAGATAAGAAAGTCTCGAGGGCATCCCAAGTCTCTTGAGATGTCTTGCATCCTCGAATATGTGGTAGTAGAAAGTCTGTTGGAAATGAGATAGACCCTTGGCTCATGTCACAGGTCCATGGTTCCATAGTTCCAATCATGTACAACATTAATTCCAGAAATCTTCCATATTGACAAAACATGAACATACCACAACTTAATCATACAGATGATGAGACAAAGATAGAGAAAGAATAGACGACATGTGTAAGGTGTTATGTAAGCCATCGCTTACTCATAGTAGCATATATACCAATGTTCAGTGTACAATGTGGGAGCAAAAATCTCAACCACTCTATGTGATTAGAAATAGATGAATGAGTGAATGTATAATGTAACAAACATATTCAGATGTATGGGCAGTAATCTGAATATATATGAGATGTGTGACCTTATAGGTTATAGAAGAGTGAATATGAGTGATTGAAAGAGGAAGGATCAGTGTGAAACTGATAATCAACAAACCCTCATCTGAACTTAGGCTATGGAAGACCCTAAGTTAGATACATGTGTGAAAAGATCACATACTTATAAAGTAGCATAGAATGCTAACAAGTTTGCTGCTAGAAATCCTCAAACTCATGTGAACATGGCTTCTCAAACATCTCATCAAAATAGGCATAAAGCATATACGTACTGATTCTCTTGTATCTATGCCGAATAGGACTCCTCCTGATATGAACGCCACGGCCTCCATAAAATTCAAGTAGTACCTGTGTGCATAAAGAGAATATGTACTTGAGTACTTAACATAAGATGTGAATCTTATGTTAACCACCATCCAATGTCTTTGAAGTAGCCCGACATCTTCTTGTAGAAGACAATCTTCAAGCTGATGTGTACCTAAGAACCAACTTAGGGACTTGTGGAGAAAGAGACTATACCTCAATCCCCCTCAAGTGCATATAGTGGGGATTCACGCTTTAATTATCAATCCGATGAGCATCAAAACCTAGCCGAGTGTATGAAGACATGCATTCAAATGATGATCAATGCAAATGTGCTTCCCAAAGAGTGCAAACAAGGCAAAGATTAAACCAAACAAGGTTCAACTATCAGTCATGGTGTCGTGATACTTGATGTAGTAGCCAACAGTAAATTGAGCTTTTCTCTCAACTCCAAGCTCCAAATATAGCAAATAGCATATGCATTTCAAAGCTCTCGAGAAAATGCATCCAATGGCGGTATTTTCACTCAATTTTGACGCTTCTACTTCAAGTTATGAGCAAAATACTGAGTCATGGGAATGACCTTCCTACACTTCAGCACTTCCTACACTTCACACACACCTTAACTACAGCAAACAAGCACTTTCATGGATAGACAACACTTCCTAACACTCTTTCCAAGCAACGCACATGCACACAAGCTCACAAAGAAGATGATACAGAGAGGAGAAGACACAAATTCGAATTTTTGTGCTCTTGATTCTCACAATGGCCAAAAAGTCTTTACAAAGAGTCACAAATTGACTTATATACATGTGCCCTAAAAATGGTCCTTTCACACAAGAGACCGACACTTTATTCAGTAAAAGACTAATTTTCTACTAATTTACATGGGTAAGCTTCTAATCTTCTGTGGGGATGCATCTAGAGGACTGCTCTAGTGCATTTACAAGGAAATCATGTTACAAGAATGGTTATAATATAAAAATTGGATGTCCAAATCGGAAAAATTTTGGGGTCCTTTTTCTCTTCCTTTGTGCTCTCTTTGCTCTGCAACACTCTCCCCCTCTTTGTCTCTGTCGTCCCTTGACAGGCTTTACTTCTTATCTTCAGTTTGTTATCCGCATGCATCTTTTGGTCAGTTCTGCTTGTTTGTTAAACAGCTGCTCAGTTTTGATGGCCTCTTCTTGATTTTTCTTTTGCATCCTCTCGGCTTGATGCATTTATGTTGCCTATTAAGTCGGGTTGCCACGCACGCTACCAGTGACCTCTTTCTAGCTTTTGGTCCTCTGATTTGTCCTGGTTGCACGCATCTGACCCTGTTGTATTTCTTTGAGCTTGTTTACTTTCTTTTCATCGCACGCTGTCAACGGAAGGATTATTACCTGCCAAATATTGTCTTGCACTTCTTCATGCATACTTTCCTAGCCCTGGTTCCTCCTTCCACCTACGTGCTTTTTCCTTGATATGTGCCCCTGCAGGGCTCTATGCAGAGATGGGTGTTGCGCCCCTGCGGGGCTTCCTGCAGAGATGTGTCTTCAAATATTATCGTTTAATGAAGCTTCTTTCTTTGTCTTCTTCTTTTCTTCTTTTTGCTTGATTCTCCCTCAACACTACCCCCTCCTGAACTCTGTCGTCCCCAACAGGCTTTGAGAGTCGATTTGCTCTATTTCATTAAGCAGATTGGCTTCACGTATCATTAGCTGCTTCCGCTGTTCTGCTTTTACACCGTCATGTGGTGGTTGTCTATGATCGGCGAAGAAGCTTAGCTCATATGCCACTAATCTGGCATTTAGGTTGGATGACATCTTTAAAAAGATCTCTGAATCAATTTCAGAAAACCCTGTGAAAAACGCTTCTTCGAACATTTGCATATAGGTACTCGACAAAAACATCAATCTAGAATAATATGCCATTATTGTTGGTCGGCTAGGCATAATAGACAAGTCAAAAACAAGAATATCTGTGCCTTGATTAATGCCAATGAAGTTCAAAAATGTATATGCCGCGTGTTTGAAGACCTTTAACAGTGTAAGTATCATACTGAGTATTTTATTGGTCATCTTGATAGTTAAATCAGGTACTGTTGCATAATTCTGCAGCCAAAATTCAATGGTTTTAATCATGTAATCCTCCGTAGGTAGATAGTTATGCGGTGGACTTGGAAGTAGTGGATAGTTTAGCCATTGTTTATGGATCACACCAGTCTTTTGCATTTCCAAAAATTCTCTTGCTTCTCTTCGCCGTGGTGTTGGACAAAAAGAAGGATTTACTTGTAATAAGTAAGGTGCTTCTTGCCAGTGCACCCGTAATGTAGGATGTTTCTCCAAAAATTTTCTTCTCCAAACAGGCTGTGCTGCTTCAAATTCTTCTTGCGTGTAGTTGAACGTGTCATTTTTGAACTGCAATTGTTCATCTAGATTTTTCTGTGTGATTCTCTTTATGTATTGTCTGGTTTTCTCTTTCAATAATCAGTAAGGAATATTGAAAGGCTTCATGATCGTCTCCAAATCTTTACCTTTAAGCTTTGCTTCTTTCATAACTTTGATGACTTCATTTTCAAAATTTTCTGTCAACCGGGACACCAATAGTGCCCGTTCCCTCTGACCTATTTCTGCAGTGTATGGCATTGGATGATCATCATGTGGTTCCACCGTCTGCTCTTTTATTGGAGAATTATAAATCGGGGGAGATAGAGGACGTACCTCTACCTCGTCAGTAGGATTTTCTTTTGTTGGCTCTACTGGTGTCCCGATTGGTGTTGGCTCTGTTACTTTCATGTTTAATTTTGTAAGCTGGTGAGTCTTTTCTTTTATTTCTTGCATTGCTGCTCGGAGTGCTTCTTTTGTCGCAAGCAACTCATTGCCGATTTCTGCTACCTGATCCATGTTTTCACTATAACTTACGGAAAGTTTGACATTGGCCGTATTCAATTGCTTCTTGAGCTCATTGGTATCTTGCGTGTATTTATGTTCCCATTCTGCTCTCAATGCTTGCTCTTGCTTCAGCAATTCTGCATATTTCTCCATCTGACTTTGCAAGTCCTTCTGATCATCGACGGATGTCTCCTGTTTGTCTATAGGCTGGTCATATAGCAATGCCTTCATTAATTCTTTATTGCGGTTGTGTAAGCTATCGTTTTCTTCCATGTATACTTTCAGTTGTGTTTCGAGCAGATTACTTCTAGCTTTCATCCGCTCTTTGTCTGCTTCACTGGCTTCATGCAGTCTTTGTAATTCTTTTAGTTGTGTCTGTAGCTGATGATGCTGGTTCACCAATGTATCACATTGTGTTTTGACTGCGAGTAACTCCCTTTCTTTGTCGGCAGTCTCTTTCTAGGCCTGGATGAGCTGAGCGGATAGTTGTTCACTCATGATTTGAAACTGATTCTTTTCCCTCATGGCCTTGTCATAATCTGCATCTGTATCCATCATTTGTTGTTGTGTATCCATGGCCGTCTGGATCATTTGCTTGACAACCGGTTTCAATTGAGTTACATCCACATTTAACCATGTGGTAGGGATGCTAGGTTCTGCTCTTGTTGTCACATCTTTCCCTTGTGCCACGTGTAACGTAGTATCATGGGGCTACCTAATATGAAGTTGGATTCTTGGCTCAGCGTCCATGTGGTCAATTTTACCTTGTGGTGTATCATCAGGCACTTCAATCACAGTTGGCTCTTTGTTTTGTAGTAAGTCTGAGTCTTGGTTCACTAGAGTTTGTATTTCCTCTTTGATAGGTGGTTTGGCATCTGTATTAGTTATTGGAACTTCTTTGATGCTGACCCTTGACGTTTCATTCAATTGAATTACGTGCACTATCCCAGTGGATTCTTCTATGTTCTTTACTTGTGCCTGTTGGTTGTCAGGTGTGACTTCGACTTGATTGATCTCTATCCAATCCTCATTGTGTGTTTTTGTTTGTATATCCGTATCCAGGGTGTCCTTCTCAGGGCTTGATTCCTCATTAGAGCTTGAATCTTCTAAACCTAATTCTTTATATCTGGCCACTTGTTTAGGGGTGTGTTCTTTATCTTTCTGTCTCCTTTCTTTGCTTGCCTGTCGGTAATGGTGACCTTGAATATTTAAATTTACTTGCCCCTGCATAAACTGATGTGTTTATTCGAGGGCAGTAGAGAGATCTCTTTTAGTAATTGGTTGTTGGGTCCCAGGAATCTTTGGCAATGTGCGTGTCCTCTTTGATTGGGGTGTAGCTTGGGCTTCTTCCTCCCTAAGGCGCTTTGTACCCCTCATCGGTTTCCTTGAACTAGTTCCTGCTTCGTCAATAAAGATGGCTGTATTCTTTTTCTTTGGAATCGTCGCTGACTTGGCATATTTGGCTAACTCTGTTGAGGTTGGCATCACACGCAAGCAGTTCTTCATATCCAGTGCCTCATAAATAAGTAGGGTCAAGGTCGAACTACCATTCAGAAACTTTTTCTGACCCCACTTCTTCTTTGCTTCAAATAGACGTTCTTGAACATAGGGAGTCATATTTACTTGATTTCCGACTTGCCTCATAGCATGTGAGAGCAGTTGCACCACGATCTTTTGAGGTGTTGTATATCTATGCATGCTTGGGAAACAAAAGTGTTGGTGCACTAAGCGAAAAACATCTTCAATGTCAGTTCTATTGATGTCCAAAAAGGATCTCTTTTTTGGATCATGACATTCATCTTTGACATTCGTGATTCCCTCTTGATTCCACCCGAAAGCTCTGTTAATCAACTCATGAGTGAATTGAATTGTCTTCCAGGCACCAACTTTATCCAGTACTCGTGCCTCAGGAACTGACATCTTATTCGATGCAGGCTGAAGTGTATTCATCACTTGCTGTTGGCATACAAAGCAACAGAGGAGTCATGCACAATACGGCAACAAGGCCAGATCATTTTTTTCATTTTTTCCATGGATTATGTACAACTCAAGTGATTTTAATCACTACACAAACATTGTAAATCCCGTTTTTGGTAGATTAGACTCCATTTTGTGCAAGCCGAGGAGTCCTCGAGCTTGAGGAGTATTAGAAGTACCATCGTACCAATTTTCATAATTTTTAGACTTCGTTTGAGCCCTCAAATAAGCCCTGGAACCCAATTTTTAACTAGGCCGGACACTAGGTCTGAACAGGGCCAAAGCTAGTCAAAAACTATAAAAGGAGCTAGAGAGCTCATTTTTGAGGTTAGATTGTAAAACGAACTTGTAAGAGCATTTTGAAAGTAATCTAAAAGCTCCATTGACTCTCACTCTTTGTCTTGCCTAGTGTGCGCGTGTGTGTGTATGTGTGTGCATGCTAGTGTGCTTCTCACTCACGCACTTGTGCAGCCACTTGCTCGAGGTCTTCATACCATCCTCACGTCTTCCCGGATTGACATTAAAGGAGGTGCTACTCATCATTGAGCTACACCAAATTTTGGCGCCGTTGCCGGGGATCGAGCTTTGAGGACGAGCGTGTGATGGTAAGACGTAGAGTTGACGCGTTGGAGTTGTAGGTATTTTCTTCACTCTCATTGAATTTCTTTTACTTTCCTCTCCATCTTCACTTCCATCATCATCATCACCATTTCCCACCTCCATCTCCATCATCGCGAAAATTTCTGTTTTTTGATCATATCACCTTCCCCACCTCATTTCCCTCATTTCACTTGTGAGAGAGAGCGAGAGAGCAATATTGTGTGTGCGTATTTTGCATGTTTCTTGAGTTTCATTGCAGGTTCTTGCTGTATCAGCATCCCCAGCAGTGTGCGCAAGTACGATAGGCTCTGCACAGGTCCCGGGACGACGATCTCTGTCTGTCGCGACAGACAGAAAATCTTAAAATTTTGTGAATGCATGATTAGCACGGTAACCTACACCTTGAGGGCACTCTAGATCACTAGAAGTTTCTCAAAAATTTGTGTTTTTTCAGTCTATCGCGACAGACACCGTCTATCGCGACAGACAGAGACCCACGACAGACAGCGTCTATCGCGACAGACAGCGTCTATCGCGACAGACACCGTCTATCGCGACAGACCGAAATTCCACGATAGACACCGTCTATCGCGACAGACAGAGACCCACGACAGACAGCGTCTATCGCGACAGACACCGTCTATCGCGACAGACAGCGTCTATCGCGACAGACACCGTCTATCGCGACAGACCGAAATTCCACGATAGACACCGTCTATCGCGACAGACACCGTCTATCGTGACAGACAGAGACCCACGACAGACAGCGTCTATCGCGACAGACACCGTCTATCGCGACAGACCGAAATTCCACGATAGACACCGTCTATCGCGACAGACACCGTCTATCGCGACAGACAGAGACCCACGACAGACAGCGTCTATCGCGACAGACACCGTCTATCGCGACAGACCGAAATTCCACGATAGACACCGTCTATCGCGACAGACCAGTCTATCGCGACAGACACCGTCTATCGCGATAGACCAAAATTCCACGATAGACACCGTCTATCGCGACAGACCGAAATTCCACGATAGACACCGTCTATCGCGACAGACACCGTCTATCACGACAGACACCGTCTATCGCGACAGACAGCCCCCACGATAGTTTGTGTCTATCGCGATAGACACCGTCTATCGCGATAGACAGACATTTTCGGCAAAAATTAAGGGGTAAATTTTTGAGAATTTAGGCTAAATTTTGGGCATATTGGCACTCTCAAGTACTCATATACTTACAAAGGCCTTAGAAAATGCATTAAAACCCCTGAAAGTTTCTGTTTGTCTATTTAACCCCCTAAACCCTGAACGGTCATAACTTTTTCATACGCAATCCATTTTCTGAGCTCTAGGGCTTGTCGGAAAGCTCGTGGCATATACTACACGCCTTCAACTGTTTTTTATAAGAATAACGCGTTGATTTTCAAATAGGATATTTGGAAGTTGACACACAGAAGGGTAGAAACACCAAGGGAGCTCTAGAGGAAATTTTTAGCAATACAAAAGGGGGAACAAGGGTCATTAAAAAAGTGTCTGAAATGAATTGTCTGTCAATTGAAAGGTCTACTTGGAGCTAATCTTGGGACTTATGCAGGTCTATTGAGAAGCAATTGAGAGCGTCCAAGCAAGGGTTTTGCACAAGCTTGAGAAACAACTTCTCGAGCACTAAAGAGCAAGGTTCGGCAAGAAAGGTTGGAATACTCTCAACTCCTCTTCGTCAATTCCTAGCTTAGGCTAAGAACGATTAGAAGTAGGAGTAAGTCAGGGCGACGATAGGCCACTATCAAGTTGAAGACCACCTAAAAACTCAAGTTCAAGCTAAGGGCATAATCCTTGTACTGTCGAGAATTTTAAAGGGAAAGAACTTAACGTGGAACGATCAACTGTAAGTGCGAAACAACATTCAAATATTCCTGACGACGTGATATCAGACAAGACCTTAAACACGATAAAATAACTAAAAAGAACCAAGCGACTAATATAAAGTAACCAGCAACGAGGTTGTACTCTGGGCAAAGAACTGTGCTACTTAGATAGGCATATGAACCTTAGATCAGGACGACATCTAGTAAGGGAGAGACAAAGCCTCAGATATTCAGAGTCCAGTGTTAACCACACTGCTAGGTCTTGGGCACAGCAGTTGAGCCACCACTCGTACTACCCTAGCTCTGAGACCAGTGAGTCAGAGATGTCTCAAGGCATGGATAGACCTACGGGAAGTTCAGGTGTGCCTTACTTGTACAGGGTAGAAGGCCCTTACAAAACACAGTTGGAATACCTTAGGACCAACCGATTAGGTGCTAGCATCTATGAGGACGGCCTAGGAAGATCCGTGGTACAGATTAAAAACCCCGATCAATCCATAGTACTAGAGCACCCAGCTGTCAAGTTTGAAAATGGTGCATACCTGGACAAAGAAGGAACCATATACGTGGTCACCAGTCACCCAGATAGGACAGATGAATTTGGGAATGTAATCTCAGAAGCGAACTTAGGTGACTTGGAACAAGGGAACATGGGCGCGGAACCTAGAACACCCCGAGGCAAGTCTGTTCTCACTAGGATTATCACACCTGAGTGGGTTCCCCAAGACAACAAGAGCATAGAATTACTCCTCAATCAAGACACTGACGAAGCCTTTTGGAGGTATAAATCTAATCAGCCAACTGATATAGGAAATATCATGATCTACGAGTTTAAGGATCCTGATAGCCCAGGTAGGGTGACCTACTTATATCGCACCTCGGAAAGGGTCTTTGTGGTGACAGAGAATGATAGGCATGCTTACACTTGGAAGGGTGAATTCGTTTTCCCCCAACCAAGACCGAATGTATCCTATGGTCACCCGGGAGCTGGAACATCCCAAGCCCATGGAACTCAAAGAGACAGAAGTAGAGATAGACCAGAAGTAAGCTTTGCCAATCCAGTGGGCAGAGAAAGAACGAGGACGGAGACGAATAGGGTAGAACCTGAGATGCTTAGAGCTCACAGGAACCAAAGAAATATGGATGGATTCCCTCTGCCGAGACCTAGAGAGCACGCAAGAACTCTGAGACCCACCCAGCTAGTTAAGTCCATGAAGAATTACTTTGACGGTACAGGAGATCCCTATGATCATGTGGCGGAGTTCAAACAAGTCTTGAGAGCTGAGCAAGTGGAGGATCTATTCACGCAGTACAATGCCTTCGGTCTAACCCTTAGGAATACCGCACTTACATGGTTTCAGCCATTGGATGAGCGCCAGTTCAGGAGCATAGACCAACTCCTAGAGGCTTTCATTGTAGAGTTCTCTAAGAGCGGCATAAGACACAATACCTCCTCATTGATTCACAGCTTTAAACAAACCCCTCAAGAGACTGTGAGACTTGCAGGAAGAAGATTTAGGCAATACCTTGAGAGATGTCCTGTTTCGGAGCTACCCACATCTGCCAAACAAGTAGCCTTATTCCTTGACGGATTGCTGAGTACGAAATTGAGATCCTATGTGTATCTGAAAGATCCTAGGACTATAGAAGAGTGTGTACGTATGTGCATTGACATTGAAGATAACCTAGGGGAAGAACTAGAGCTTTCCAAAATCTACAAAGATTCAGATAGTGCTTCTAGTCAATCTTCCACGCAATCCACATCAATTGAGGAACTCGCAGAGAAAGTGGCCCAGAAATTAGGTGTAACTAGCAAACAAATCCCAAGGTTTGCCCCTGTGAAAAGGTGCTATACATGAGGTGGCGACCATATGGCGAACGTCTGTCCCATTATGGCTCAGCCACAAGTAAATCCTAGTAGCCAATATTGCACCATAGAACGGAGATACACCAATCACACCGCACAAGATTGCCCATACAACAAGCAGGCGTTTAGGCAACCCTACCCCCAGCCCTACCAACAAGGCAGATACCAGAACCAGTACCCTCCACAACCATATGGCAGGCCACAACAAAATTTCCAACCTCAATATCAAAACCAACAAAGGCCTCAGGCTGTGCTAGCACAACAACCCCCAGCCCCAGCTAATGTGATTCCGGTAAAGTATACTGCTGCAGAAGAGAACCTGAATAGAGCTATAGTCCCTGTAACATCCTTGCTTTCTGAAAGTGACCCGAGTGACCATAGCTTTGATTCTACACATGTTGATAGCTCCCAGGCCTACTACATGCAGTCTCTTGAGCATAGTGAGTCCTATTATAGCGAAGAGACAAACGAACCGAGTTGGGAGTCAGATTACACGAACGTCATGTATGCAAACCCCAACCCTAGGCCTCAACCTAGGCAAGTAAGACCTCCATTCCCAAGAGGACCGTGCTACAGATGCCAAGGAGATCACCTCATTCGTGATTGTCCCTTGCCTCCACCTACACAACCCCAGTCAGTGACGATCCAAGGCTTCTGCCAAGATTGTGGAAAAGAGCATCTCTTACGAGATTGCCCAAAGAACCCCAATAATATGCCAAAAATCACGCCCATCAATGTTATTGAGTTAGTGGTAGATTCCAGCGGAAGTGTTACTTCCACTGCACCCGTACAGGTAGTCACGAGAGCTCAAGCAGTGAAGCAAAACCAAGGGGTAGGCAAGGAAAAGAGCCCAGACACTAGCGATACTGAGAGCCAAAATAAAAAGAGAACAAGAGCTTGGAGAGATAGCCGCGAACGCATGAAAAGGCAATGGGCAAAGAAGATGAGTGAACTTGAGGAAAGTCTACGAGAAACCAAGGCTAAAATCATAGAGATCACATCTCAACCGCACTCTCACACATTCCCACCGCTACCATCCCCATCACCCTCCATCCCTTCACCCTCTAAGACACCCCACGTAACCCACCCACCACCCCAAACAGGATCGGTATTAGCTGATCCCACTCCTGAAGACATAGACAAGGGCCAAACGTCACGGATCATGACAAGTGCTATCCTAGAGTTGACCTAGAGATAGAAAGAACCAAACTATGCGCGAAAATGGTCGCATTGGCTCAGACTATGTTTGAAGCCAGTCGCCTTTTCAATCACTCGAGCTCAGCCAAAACGCAATTACACTTGGATGGATTCCTAGAGAAGTTAGAGAGGATAATCGCAAGATCTGCCAAGGAAGAAAAAAATCAAGAAAAAGATAAAGCAAGCAAAAACATGAACCATCCCCCATCGGAATTTTATGTGGCCAATTCCACTAAACCAGACAACTTCCCCTCCTTAGAAAGAATAGATAGGCTAATCGCACAATCAGAAAAGGAACCTGCCCCTCAAAGAAAGGAAAGGGCAAGAGAACGAATAAGCGAGCCTCTTCAGGAAGCCCATGTGCCTCCTCAGGTTGCCTACATTCCTTCTCAGGGAGCGTATGAGCCTGTTCGGAAAAGTAATAGAATAAGTAACCCTCCCCAGGAAGCTTATGAGAACGAAGAGAGAGCCAACGAAAGAATAAGCCCTCCTTCCCAGGTTGCTTATGCGCCTAATTCTACTGAGCCAGACACTTCTTCTTCTATGAATCGGTTTGCACCAGACTTCCTACGAGAGATTCAAGAAGACAAATGGGATAACGAAAGTGATGTCGCCCCTCCCTTTGAACTTGTGGATGATGCACACGACCAATTCCCACAAGACATCCCATCTATTTACGGGGAACATGAGAGTACTCAGTCTCATGAGAGATTGGACTTTGAGTCTAATTCCATACAGGAGCTACCCCACTTCACAGGCCCATGGGAAGCAAAGTCCACATGTATGAGAGCACCCACAGTCATGGTAAGGAACGACGACTCAGTCATACCTAGGAACACAGAGGTAGTGAAGAACACTAACGTGCAGTGTAATCTCAAGTTAGAAGAGCTACTCAAGGTTAGACCTGAATCATGGAAACATGTAGCCAAACAAGTACCAGAGATAGCAAAACCTCGTTCCCAGGTAGGATCCCATAGGACAGTGCCAGAAATTCCCTTGGATAAGATAGGAGATATGTGTGAAGGGGAAGAAGGAAACACCTACCTTCCCATCACCTACCAGGAATACACCACCAAGGCAATTTTGGACTCAGGTGCAGGAGTTGCAATTGCCACTACTTCCCTATGGAAACGTTGGGGCAAGCCAGCACTCAGGCCAACGAGAATGAAATTGCAGATGGCCGATGGTCACATAGAGAAACCCCTAGGATTGCTAGAAGGCATAACTCTCTCCACTTGTGGTGTTGAGTTTGAGCATAGCTTTGCTATATGTGACTTCAGCAAAAATCATGCCTATGAGATGATTTTGGGAAGACCATTTATGCGACAATTGCAAGTGGTACAGGATTGGGGAACCAACTCCTTGTATTTGCAACACTTGGGCGTTACGACCAAAGTCAATCTCAAGGACTATTCTCATAGAGATGTCCCTCCTATCCAGTGGAATCCCATCCATAGAGCCAAAGATGATACGGAATCTGTGCATTCCATAGGGTCAGGATCCTCTTGGATGCATGAAGACACCCACTTATGGATGTGCAAAGTAGCAGTAGAGGAAGAGAAGAGAGAAAAGGCCAGAGAAATAGGTGCGAGCGAAACTCATAGACCCATTCAAGACCCAGCCTATGCACCTGTAGTTTTTCCAGACGAAGAATTTGAACCTCACGGTTGGGCAGAAATTTTAGCAACCATGGACGTAGCCATCAATGAAGAACAATGGACACCTCACTGTGATGAGGATGGCTATGACATTTCAGTCTTCTCCATAGAGCCAATCATGGGAGAGGCAGTTCTAGAAGAATGCGAACCTAGCCCTGATGCATATGAGGATGCAAGTGACTCCGATCTAGAGTCAATCATTATGGACCCACCATTTGCATCAGATGAAGAATACTTCCATGAAGTAGAATTTCAACCCCAGAGGCATGGAGAGGTTACGACTAATGTAAGATTAGCAACACATGTGACCCCGACGGAAGAAGGAAAGAAACGAAAGAAGAGAGAAGCCTCACCAAAAGAGGAAGAATCTTTGTTTGAGGTCCCAGAAAATTTTAAGAAGTATGAGATAGATGACAGGAGAGTCATGATTCGAATGCCTAAACGAGAGGCACAATCAGGAGAGGCCTATGATAACAAAGAAACTACCAAGAAAATCGTAGTGGCCCTAGAAGAAGGAGAGGAGAGATGTACGTACATAGGCCATGACCTAACAGAAGAAGAAGAGTACGAATTGATTGCCTTGCTAAGAGAATACAGAGATGTATTCGCTTGGAGTTACAAGGATTTGAAAGGTGTTGACCCTGACATATGCTCACACACCATTCCTATGACTTCAGATGCCAAACCCTCTAAGCAAAAGCCTTATACATATAACGATAATTACGCTGCCAAGATCAAAGAAGAGATAGATAGACTGGTGGAAGCTGGATTTATCTATGAAATTGAGCACACTGAATGGGTATCCCCCATCGTAGTGGTGCCCAAGAAGAATGGCAAGCTGCGTGTGTGCATTAACTTGAAAAAGGTTAATGCCGCCACGATTCGAGATAACTATCCGCTTCCCATCACAGAACATCTCTTAGAAAGAGTGGCAGGCAAGGAAGTGTACAGCTTCCTTGATGGATTTTCGGGCTACAATCAAGTAGCCATAGCTCCAGAGGATCAGCATAAGACAGCCTTTGCCACAGAATGGGGCATTTTTGCTTTTAGAGTAATGCCATTTGGGCTTACCAATGCACCAGCCACCTTCCAGAGGCTGATGTGCCATGTGTTTAAGGAGTTCCTGAGGAAGAGTTTAGAAGTCTACGTTGATGATCTTTGTGCTCATTCCAACATTAGACAAACCCATATTCCTGAACTCAAACAAATCTTTGATAAATGTAGAGAATATCAAGTCTGTCTGAACCCAGAAAAGTGCGTTTTTATGGTCAGGCAAGGCAAGATTCTAGGACATATAGTGTCAAAAAATGGCATATCTAACGACGAAGAAAAAGTGAGAGCCATAGCAGAGCTACCTAGGCCAAAGAATGTCAAGGAAGTACAAGCTTTCATGGGGCATTGTGGCTATTACCGACGATTTATACACATGTATGCTGTCATTGCAAAGCCCATGTACGGACTTCTGACAAACTTTGAGTGGACGGATGAATGTGAGAATTCCTTCCAAGAGCTTAAACGAAGATTATGTTCAGCACCAATCTTGACCACACCAGATTGGAATAAGCCATTCCATGTTCATGTGGATGCATCCAATTATGCCATTGGATGTGTGCTTGCACAAGCTACTGGTGAAGGTAATATGGATCTTCCAATTGCCTATGCCAGTAGACAATTGAATGCGGCTGAACGGAATTACACCACTACGGAGAGAGAAGGATTAGGCATGGTATACGCAGTTAAGAAATTTAGACACTATTTGCTTGCAAATAAGTTTAAATTTTTTACTGATCATCAGGCATTGTTATATCTCGTAAACAAGCCATGCAATACAGGAAGATTAGTGAGATGGTTTCTCTTGCTAATGGAATATGACTTTGAGGTTGTGGTAAGAAAAGGTAGGACTCACTTGAGAGCAGATCATCTCTCTAGGCTCACATCGGGAGAAGCCCCACAAGGAGTGCCAGATGACCTTCCTGATGCTTACTTGTTTAATTTGGAAGTTGTACCGCAGTGGGCCAAGCCATTGGTACCAGTATTGACATACGGGCCTAATCATCCAGTGATAAACACACGGAATAGAGAGGTTGTAAAATCCCAAAAGTACCACATCATGGCAGGAAGTATGTACAAGCACACAGATCAAGGGATCTTGGCTTGTTGCGTAGAAGAGGATGAGTACGCTAAGTGGTTGCAACTAGCACATGTAGGTGCACTAGAGCAACACCATTCAAAACAACGAACTTTACAGACTCTAAAGAGATTCGGAGTGCATTGGCCAACTATGGAAGCTGATGTCCAAAAGTTGTGCAAGGAATGCCCAATCTGTTGCACTAAACCACCAGTGGAACACGCTACTCTGTATCAAGTATCCATTGTGCCAGATTGGAGTGAACCTCTAGTATCATTCTTGCGGACAAACACATTCCCTCCAGACATGACTCTAGCTAGGAAAAGGAGTTTAGAACAAGAAGCCCTGGATTATTCACTCCTAGGTGATAATCTATATAAGCGCGGTAAAGATGGTTACCTGAGGTTATGTGTCCATGAAAGTGAATATCTCAAGATCTTGGAAACTGCTCACCAAGGTGTAGCAGGAGGACACTTTGGACCGGATCGGGTGATCAAGGCAGTACTATTTGCGGGATTCTGGTGGCCTACCCTTCACATGGATGCACATACCTATGTGAAACGGTGTGATGTCTGTCAAAGGACTCAGTATCCTATACGCAAAGATGAGATGCCACTGAAACCTATGATGGGTGGACGTGCATTTTCCAAGTGGGGAATAGACTTCGTAGGTCCTATTAATCCCCCAGCCAAGGGTTCTCATGCAGAATACATCATTGTTGCAACAGACTATCTAACCAAGTGGGTAGAGGTAAAAGCTACGACAAAGAACGATGCTCAAACAACTGCCAAATTCTTGTTTGAGAATGTATTCACGAGATATGGGCTACCTATAGAGCTTGTAAGTGATAGAGGCACTCATTTCTTGAACGAAGTGATTGAAAATCTACTCCAAGAATTCTTGGTAATACACAAGAAGTCTGCCCCCTATCATCCTCAAGCTAATGGACAAGCTGAGAGCACTAATAAGATTTTATGCAATGTACTGACGAAATTAGTGAACACTAAACGCTCTGATTGGGACAAACAGCTACACCATGCTGTTTGGGCATACCGAGTGGCCTACAAAACGGTACTCCAAGCCACTCCCTTTCAGATGGTATTTGGCCAAAATGCTGTGCTACCCTTGGACTTCCTGATCCCTACATTGAGAGTAGCACAAGAGCACGAATGGACAGGTCATGAGCTCTCCTCTAGGATCTTTGACCTTGAACGATTAGGAGAAACAAGACTGAGAGCCACTGCAGGGATATATGCAGCCAAGAAGAGACAGAAGGCATACTTTGATGCCCACGTGAAGGATAAAGGCTTGAAAGCAAGAGATCTAGTCTTAGTCTATACACTAAAACAACACGCGAGGAAGCTAGAAAAGAGAGGCTACGGACCTATGATCATCAATAGGATCTCCACGAGCGGAGCAGTACAATTGGCCACATTAGAGGGTGATGTTCTCCCAAATTATATTAGCGGTTGCAGAGTCAAGTTGTATCAGGAACCCCTCACGGAGGAAATGCTCAGTCGACTCAACACTGCTAAGAAACGCAGAGGAAGAAAAGAGAATTAGAGAAGAAGCTCAAGCAGAAGCTTTAAAACGCATCAGAAGGATGAAATTACGAAGGCAAGGTAGAGATCAGCCTAGAGCAAATGACTATGCAGATCAAGGATTTCCTATGGCCATGTGTGAAGTTGCAGGAACAAGCTCGCATAGGATAATTGATAGACGTCCTTTCATAACCCTAGATATAGGACAAGGAAAGAGTGCACGGAACGTAAGAGCCTTGATTGACTCAGGCACAGCCACTAGTGCTGTTAGAGTGTCTTACTGCCAAGAATTACAATTGACTGTCAATCCTGTGGAAGCATATCTCATAGGACTGGGAGGCGTGGAAACCCCTTGCATGGGTGAGGTGGAACTCCCCCTCTACATTCATGATGAGGCAATGACAGTTAAAGTACTGGTGTGTCAAGATGAGGATCTCACTGAACCTCTCGTCTTGGGTCAAGATTGGATCTATGACCAAGCAGTCATTCTAAACCTAAGAAGTGGACTTCTCCAGGTTTGGGTCAATCATAGTAGAGTTACAGTTGAATTAGACAATGGAGCACTCAAGGAACTAGGAAAAGCACAGACTCCTGGTCCTTCCAGGGGTACACATGAAGATGACCATGCTGTTCTTGTTCAAAACCCTGTGTTGCAGAGGAATGATTTTTGCAAAAAAGGAGTCAGGGATGCAACGGAACTCCCTTCTTTTCCAAAGGCCAGAAGGAGGCAGCAACCAAAGGTGGATCAAAGGCAGAAGAAGCAGAGTACTACCTATGTCCGAGATCAAAAGTACCTGCGCAGCAGAATGTCCCAGAAAATAAACCAGGTGTGGGTGCGGAAAGGCGAACAACCGGTTGCACCACCGCCAACTACACGGGCAAAGCCTCTTATTAGTAACCAACAACACGACGCTAATAAGAAGTCTTTCAGAAATTCTTCTGCTAAAGTAAAATCTATTTGGGTGCCCAAGAAGTCGATGAAGGCAAGCCCACAATCACGACAAATTTGGGTGCCCAAGGCTTGCTTGAGGGCACAAGTAGCTACGCCAAGGCCACAACCTATGCAGCATAACCCAACTACGAGTACAACCAGTATTCACTCGTTCTCAACACTGAGGAACACACCAAGAACCAAGAGCACGCATGTAATCACTTATAAATGGGTCCCTAAAAGGCCCCATTCCCAAACCGCGACACCGAGACAGCCCTCTAGAGTCTCTACGAAACCGAAAGCAAAGTCCACCCACTGCATTTGGCAGCCTAAGACCTGTAATAAACCCCCCGACCCCAATTTGTAAATTCACCCCCACTGACTAACGGCATTAGTCTCCTAGGAATACACAAACATTAACTACACACACTGTCTTCGTGCACCTACTAACCACTAACTCACCATCTACCTCATGTTAATGTTGTAACGGGGACAACAACGGATTTATTCTGTCCATTACGATGTTAACACATGATTCTATATTCTCACAGAATCAGAAGGCGAGCAGTAAAATGGCAGAAGCGACAGGTTCGGGCTCACAACTAGGGATACTTACTGCAGGAATTGATGTGGATAGTCTACCTGTGGATGTGCCACCAACTGAACGACCAGCGGAGCTGCAGCACCTCCAACAAATCCCGGTGCCGGATCCACCTACAGGGATCACGGAAAGAGTCCATGCCAATTCTCATTGGTTCAATGGCATGCCAGGTCGATTAGGTGAGGCCAAGTATATCTGGGAGTCTAAGTGCGAATATGACAGATCCTGGGTTCGATTTCAATTTTTCTCCAAGGAGTTTGAGACCTTACAGAACACCGAGGATCTCCAGACCATATGGCAACGAGCAGGGCTGGCAGAATACTTCGAAGCCCCACTACCTAAACCAGATCTCCTCCGATGTTACTATCTGGTCTCCACATTACAAGCTAATGAAGAAAAGGACAAACCCGGATCATTTGTGCTTCCCTCCTTGCTGGGCAACAACGAATTGAAGAGGTTTGAACTTACCGTGGAATTGGTAAGCGACGCTTTGAATATGCATGGCACGCATGTACCCTCAGAAAAGGATGCTCTTGTTCCCACTAATATGAAGGACAGGAAACTGCTGAAGCTTAAGGACATGGCAGCACTCACCCCAAATGTGTCCATCCCTCTCCGCATGTGCATGCAACATTTCGCCTTTCCTGGCCAAGACCGATTCACACAACCACACAAGAAGATCTGGTTCGCTCTCTACTTAGCGGAAGCAGGTGCGTTACCCATTAAGCTCCCAGTATGGATTATAGATCAGTTGTATGAAGCAAACAAACGGGCATCTAGGAAATTAGTGGTGAACGGATGCTGTGCAATCACACGCATCATTTACCGATGCTTGGCATATGATGTCCCCATTGAACGTGCCTTAACTTGGGCACAATTACAAATGTTTAAAAGGCTCAAGACGTCCACACATCAGTCCAAGCGCATGAGGGGCGCGATCCCTTGTGTCCAGACAAGGGAAGTCCTGACTACTCCTGAGGCATCACCACTAAGAGAGGGCACTGTACCTCCCTTTACCATTAGAATACCCAGGTCGGAATCTGACACTACGACACAACCTACCCCATCGGCTCCTCCTGTTACACCTGAATTCGAATTTGCTACCACTGGAGAGGCTGAAGGACTGGACCCCCAGGATTTCGAAGCATTCCTACAAAGCACACAATTCTCTGATGTGGAGTTTTATTCAGAGGCAGAGGAGCAGGGCACATCCTCACGAAGAAGAAGAAATTCTACAGACGGTAGACATGTCCATTGGAGTGACTCTCAGCAAAGTCAACAACATGGACGCCCGGAAGAAGAAGAAGCGTATGAAGAGGACACCACTGAAGCCCCAGCATATACAGCAGAACTCCGAAGGTTGTATCAGATTATGGAAAGAGTGCGATCGCAGCAATTACTCACTGAACAGAGCAGCAGAGTACTTATGACTCAGTTGTTGGAAGAAGCGGGAGTTGACTCAGAGTACAGGGAAGGTCTCTTATTGATGGCAGAAACATATGGAGTTGTAGAAGCTGTGCGCACTGCCATTCAGAGGCCTTTAGTTCAATATGACCCAGGAAGGTTCCAGACACGACCTCGCTCAGGTAAAAATATCCAAATTCCCATTACAGTTGCAGAAGAGCCAACTACTACACCTGAAACTATCAGGACAACCTCCCAAACAGCTAGCCAACAGCACCCAGCCACCCATGAGGAGTCCACTGAACCACTACCACCTACTCCCCCACCATCACCTCCTAGAACAGAGACAGTGGAAATCCCATCGACCACTCAACCCACTGACCCAACCTTCATCTTTCGTACTCCCATCTCTAGTGCCACCCTATTCTCTACCACTGATAATCCAATCTTCGAAGAAAACCCCAACACTACACAATCCGCCGAACCCCTCCTAGAGCCTGCCCTAGGGCAACCATCCCCAATGCCCTCAGCCATGGGTCATCCTGACCCTAGATCCACATTCATGGGCTTCCCTGCTACCACGCAACCCTTTCAGCCCTTCTCAAACTTACGACCCCAACCTCCGACATCCCTCTCTCCATTTCTACAATCCCTCCATGACCTCTTTGCTAGGGCTTTTCAACCAGGCTCTCAACCATTTCCTGTCTTTTCAGCTCCCCACCCCACTTCACATCTATTCACCACTTCCACACACACCCCACCTACCATCCCAATGTATATGGTAGACCCCACACTCACACCCACTCCTGAAGGTATGGACATTTCACCACCCACGGCACCTCCACCCACGGTTTCACCTCCTCCCATTCCCCCTCCACCAATTTCACTCACACACACAACTTCTGTAGACACATCATTCACTGTCTCCCTTCCCCAATTCCCTTCCCATGCATCTCCCTCTGTAAACACCACCCACTCATCCATAGGAAATGCATTGGACACCATGTTGGCTTGTATATCAAATTTAAGAACAGATTACATTCAGCTCCAGCAACAAAACGAATGCCTGCATGAACACTCAGAAACACTACAGCACCGCCTGGCGGCACTAGAAGAGGAAAATGCTCGCCTCCACACACAGTTCCAAACCCTCCAAGAAGCTCATAACATATTGGAGGTACAGTTACAGAATGTAGATCAGGAAGCGGTGCAGGTGGT
The DNA here is from genome assembly GCA_020310875.1 of Ceratopteris richardii. Taxonomy (NCBI): domain Eukaryota; kingdom Viridiplantae; phylum Streptophyta; class Polypodiopsida; order Polypodiales; family Pteridaceae; genus Ceratopteris; species Ceratopteris richardii. The sequence continues at coordinate 69,451,680 of CM035429.1, read as the reverse complement.
GGAAGGTCACCTACGGACACAGCTGGAACGCAACTCAAAACTTCAGCGGAATATGGCACTACTCAAACGCCATCTTGCGGCTGCTCAGGAAGAGAATAGACGCCTGCAAATACAAAATCAAGAGAACCTGGAGGCAGCTATTGAGAGCACACCAGGGGCACCCATCAGCCCATCCAAGTTTCAAGCAGTGACCCCCGATAATATCAAGATTATATTAGAAGATTATGCCATGCTGCTCGAAGCACATGATAAGCTATCGGAAGAGCTGAGACAACTGAAACAGGAACACCAACAAGGACCAACAGTAGCCCCTCCAACCACCCCCTCTGCGGCTTCACTTCTCACAGACGTAGAGGCCATAAAAGATCTCCAGAAACAGGTCGCTGATTTGCAAACACGCCTACTACAATATGAGAGACCATCTTCCCCCCCAGAGGCTCCCACGAACGAAGAAGTGGTGCAAATTCCTGTGGAACAAACGTTTGACAAAGAATACGATCCGCAACCATTCCCAGGAGGCCAACAAACAGAAGAAGCGCAGGACACGTTCGAGGCACCACGGCCCCCATGGTTACGACAGGTGGAGGAAATAGGGAGTTCGCACGAAGAACGCACCGTAGTGCAAAATCAGGCCATGAGGGTCATAGAGGAGACTGTGTTACAATCAGCTTACTTTAAGAACCTGTCATCGAGACGCTTGATTCTCTCATCGGAACTCCAATACAGGCCGTATTATATTATTTTGGCTGATTATAATGCAGAAATACAAAGAGTCACGGGTCAGATTCCTACCTTTGCGACCCAATTTCAACCCGAAGACCTTCCTCCAGAGGTGCAAAAAGGCAAGATTCGTCAACCAACATGGCGGCAGAAACTTCTAGAGACATATCCAGAAATGCTACGCACATGGAACAACGCGCCTTTGCACCTCCTGTACAATCCATGCTACGGTCCAGTCCCCCGCCGCAGGTCGTGGAAGGCATTCAATATCAAGGTACAGAACAACGCGCAATGCAAGGAATGGCTGAACTACCCGTACATTGCGCCACCACAGGGACCACCGTCAGTAGCATATATGATGGGAACCATTCGCCACTGGATGCCGCGCTTGAAGCCCATGCAAGTAGTGCTGAGAACAAAGGTCTGTCAGGGGCGACAGACGCTAGGAAGGGGGGAGTGTTGGCATACAAAGCAACAGAGGAGTCATGCACAATACGGCAACAAGGCCAGATCATTTTTTTCATTTTTTCCATGGATTATGTACAACTCAAGTGATTTTAATCACTACACAAACATTGTAAATCCCGTTTTTGGTAGATTAGACTCCATTTTGTGCAAGCCGAGGAGTCCTCGAGCTTGAGGAGTATTAGAAGTACCATCGTACCAATTTTCATAATTTTTAGACTTCGTTTGAGCCCTCAAATAAGCCCTGGAACCCAATTTTTAACTAGGCCGGACACTAGGTCTGAACGGGGCCAAAGCTAGTCAAAAACTATAAAAGGAGCTAGAGAGCTCATTTTTGAGGTTAGATTGTAATTGAAACGAACTTGTAAGAGCATTTTGAAAGTAATCTAAAAGCTCCATTGACTCTCACTCTTTGTCTTGCCTAGTGTGCGCGTGTGTGTGTATGTGTGTGCATGCTAGTGTGCTTCTCACTCACGCACTTGTGCAGCCACTTGCTCGAGGTCTTCATACCATCCTCACGTCTTCCCGGATTGACATTAAAGGAGGTGCTACTCATCATTGAGCTACACTTGCGTACACCTCTGAAAATCTGGTAGATAAATAGGTAATTCGAGAAATGCATCCATTCCTGCTTGTGTCCAAACATCTGTCATGCGCGGTAATCCTTATACAATAGTCTTGAAATCTTGCGACATGATAGGGAAGTAGTGATCCCTGTCCATGATTTTGATAGTGGCCATGAAAAGGAGATCCGATACTGGTTGGTCATCCAGAAACCAATGGCCTCTTGCTTTTGTTATAGGTTCCAAGGGAAAAAGCTAGACCTCTTCCTCTTGTGTCGCTTTGGAATTAGTAGATGCCATCTGCACTCAATATAGAGTATGACTTAGTGGCAAGATAGTATCAGAAATCCTCCTTCATTTGTCTTTCATAAGAGTGACATTGCTCCACATGAATGGTGTCGTCCCTTCCCTGTGGGTGTGAGAAAGGTAATACCTGGGTTTTTTACCTATTTTTAGGTATTTTTATGTTTTTGTCTGAAAGAAAAACAAAAAAGTTAGTTCATAGCCGAATCGGATATTAATTTTTTAATAATTTTCTTTAGATTATGTACAAGTGCTCTCCTATTTCCCAAGAGGAAAATGTGCTTCACTATCCTGAAATAGAAGAATATTGTGCCGAATACGTGGCCTTGTAATGTGGCCCTATCATGCATACTTTGGATTCTGGTAACTCCACATGTGTGCAACTCGAATTACTTGGTTGATGCCTACAACTAGTCTTGCTTTTCAGCATCCAGATCTGCTTCACATGGTTGGGGCAGATTGCATTCCTAACATTTCTGAAGAATATGGTGCTTCTCATGTTGTACGTCTGCTTTATCTACTTTTTGAATCTTGAAATAGTTTTTGAAACAAATGTAGATTCTTGCTCCGTCTTGCAGCTGTTTATCTTCTGTCATTTTGCCTTTAGACCATACTGATTCTCCTTGTGCCTTGACTCGTCCTTCTTGGTGATTGTCATTTGAGTACATGACTTGGGAATCCATATTTGTGTTCGGTCTGACTAGGCGGCTATCACCTTCTTCGGAATCCATACTTTAGCAGTTCTTTGTGGAACTGAATATCCAGAGCGATTTACATACTGGTTCTGTGGGTTCTTCTGCTGTAGCAAGTAGTTCTTCTGTTGAAGATATGCAGCCATTTGGTCCTTCCTTATCCAAGCTTGTCGAGTGTAAGGAATGGGGTATATTCTAATAGGTGCCGACTTGTGATTATCTGGAGAACGAGTCCCTCTTGTGCGTGGTTCTTCGCTAAGGTTGTTTTCAGATAGAATGAAATTCTTGTGACTTGCTAGATTAGAAGATGGTGTGCAAGCAAAATTCGGTGTATCCTCACTTGAAGTACTCGATGAATGGGTTTCCATAGTGCTAGTGAACATACATTCATCACTGGGTTCCTTAGAGTGAGTTTATGGTTCTATACTTGCGGCTTTGATTGGTCGTTCGTCTAGCATGCTGAATACTTCACGATGTCCTATCTTGGCCGAGATGTATCCTAAGGCCAATGGAATAGTTACTTCATATTCGTATATCCAGTCTTGTCCTAACACGAGCTCTTCCACTAAGTCCTGATCGTGACATACTAAGAGTTTTTGTTTCATTGTGTTGTTTCCTAAGTGTAGAGGCAAGATAATCTCTCCTATACACTTGGTGATCTTTCCTCCTATTCCAACCAGTTGTGCCTTTGATGGACGTAATTCTTCCTTGAGTTGTTGAGTCAATGAAAATTTGATGCAGCTTATAGCGGCTCCTGTGTCAATGAGAGCATCCACTAAGTCGTACTCCATTTTTCTGGCTCCCAAATTCAAATATGGTTGTGTCCTCTGTTGACCTAGGTTTTCAGTGGCTCTCAAATTAGCCATTGGGATGAGTTCCTCTCCTAGGCGATATCTCTCATCTCTCTCTCTCATCCACTCTTTACGTTTCTTGATTTGTTCTAGTGCTTCCTGTCTGGCTTCTTCTCGTATCCTTTCTTCCTCGATGCGTCTATTTTTACCCATTATCAATCGTGACATTATTTCTTCAGTTAATGGCTCTAAGTATTTTTTTACTCGGCATCCACTGATATAATTTGGCAATACTTCTCCATCTAGAGTTGCTAAATTGATGGCTCCGTTGGTGGATATGCGATTGATGATTAATGGCCCATATCCTCTTTTCTGCAATTTCTTTGCGTGTTGTTTCAGGGTATATACCAAAACTAAATCTCCTTCCTTCAATTTTTTGTCTTTAACATGAGCATCAAAATATGCCTTCTGTCGCCTTTTAGCAGCATAAATCCCTACTACCGCTTGTAACCTAGTTTCATGTAACTTCTCTATTTGATCCAATTGAGCTGAGAGTTCATGTCCTGTCCACTCGTAGATTGTTGCTACTCTGAGAGTGGGTATTAAGAAATCAATTGGCAAAATAACATTTTTTCCATACACTAAGTTAAAAGGAGTAGTTCCTATGGCGGTCTTGTAAGCTACTCTGAATGCCCATAAAGCGTGATGTAATTGTTTATCCCAATCAGATCTACCATTGTTCACAATTTTAGTGAGAACTGTGCATAAGATTTTATTTGAACTTTCGGCTTGTCCATTGGCTTGTGGGTGATAAGGGGCTGATTTCTTATGAATTACCAAGAATTCATTCAGTAAGGCTTCTATCACTTCATTCACAAAATGCGTACCTCTATCACTCACAATTTCTATTGGTAGTCCAAATCTAGTGAAAATGTTCTCGAAGAGAAACTTGGCTGTAGTTCTTGCGTCATTTTTCTTGGTTGCTTTGGCTTCAACCCATTTGGTCAGATAGTCTGTGGCTACAATTATGTATTTGACATGGGATCCTTTAGCTGGTGGGCTAATAGGTCCTATGAAGTCTATTCCCCATTTTGTAAAAGCTCTAGCACTCATCATGGGTTTTAGTGGCATTTCATCTCTTCTAATAGGATATTTTGTTCGTTGACATGTATCACATCATTGAACATATGTGGTTGCATCCTGATGTAAAGTTGGCCACCACATTCCTGCAAAGAGAATCATTTTTGCAGTTTTATCTGCAGAAAAATGTCCTCCTGCAGCTCCTGTATGTGCCATCTCTAAAACAGCAAGATACTCGTCTTCATGAATGCACATTCGCAAATGATTATCTCTTCCTCGTTTAAAGATTTGTTTTCCAATAAGAGCATAGTCCTTGCTTTGTTCTTTCTACAAGTGCTCGTTTTCTTGCTAAAGTGGCTCCTTCTGGGTACTCTTGGGTCTTCAAGAATTTCACCAGAGGCATGCTCCATCTTGGTGCTACAGTGGAGTAGCATAGAGTGGAGTTCTCTTCTGGATTCCGTTCTTGACAGGTTGGGCAGGCTGATACATAGTTATGTGCATCCCTCTGCATGGTTGGCCAATATATGCCCAATCTCTTTAGTGTTTGCCATGTCCCGTTCGCATTTAGGTGAGTTTTCCATTGATTTACATGTGCTTTTTGAAGCCACATTTCTTGTTCCTCTTCTTCTACGCATCTCATGAGTAATCCACTTGAGTCTTGGTGATACAAACTTCCAGCAATGATATGAAGATTTTTAATCTTCCATAGGTCTTGAGTTCGGTTTGGTGTGATCCCATCTTTAGGTCCATGCGTGAGTATAGGGATCAACTTTTCTGCCCATTGGGGACATACTTCGAGGTTGAACAGGTACGTGTCAGGCAGATCATCCGGTACTCCTATGGGTGGTTCTCCATGTGTCATTCTTGATAGGTGATCCGCTCTTATGTGGGTATTTCCTTTCTTAACTACTACTTCAAAATCAAATTCCATCAACAATAGAAACCATCGTACTAGTCGTCCCGTATTACAAAGCTTATTGACTAAGTACAGTAGGGCTTGATGATCAATGAAGAATTTGAATTTGTTTGCCAATAAGTAGTGTCGAAACTTCTTTACTGCATACACCATCCCTAGGCCTTCTGTTTCAGTCGTGGTATAATTGCGTTCTGTTTGATTCAATTGTCTACTGGCATAGCCTATAGGGTGATCTAACTTTCCTGCATCTGCGGGTTGTGCTAGGATGCAACCAATGGCAAACTTGAAAGCATCTACATGAATGTGAAAGGGCTTGTTCCAATTAGGTACTCAAAGGATTGGGGCTGAACTCAATCGACTCTTTAATTCATTAAAGGCCTTTTCACATTCTTCAGTCCAGTTAAACTGAGTCAATAATGCATAAAGAGGTCTAGCAATTATGGCATACATATGTATAAATCTTCGGTAGTAAGTGCAATGTCCCATAAATGCTTGCACTTCTTTAGCAGTCTTTGGTCTTGGCAAATCCAGGATCACTTTGATTTTGTCTTCATCAATTGAGATTCCATTCTTAGAGACAATATGTCCTAATATCTTTCCTTGTCGAACCATGAAGACACATTCTTCTGGGTTGAGGCATACTCTATATTGTCAACATTTGGCAAAGATCTTTCCTAGTTCAGGGATATGCTCTGATCGTATAGCTGAATAAGTGCATAAATCATCCACGTATACCTCCATACTCTTTCTGAGGAACTCTTTGAATACATGGCACATCAATCTTTGGAAAGTGGCTGGGGCATTGGTTAGGCCGAAAGGCATAACCCTAAAGGCGTATAATCCCCATTCAGTTGCAAAGGTTGTTTTATGTTGGTCCTCAGGAGCAATGGCTACCTAAGTATACCCTGAAAAGCCGTCCAAAAAACTGTAAACTTCCTTCCCTGCCACTCTTTCCAGAAGATGATCCGTGATGGGTAATGGGTAACTATCCCTTATGGTAGCGGCATTTACTTTTTTCAGATTTATGCACACTCTTAACTTACCATTCTTTTTTGGTACGACCACCAAAGGTGACACCCATTCCGTGTGTTCAATCTCATATATGAACCCAACATCTAACAGTTTATCTATCTCTTCTTTAATCTTTGCTGAGTAAACATCGTTATATGTGTATGGTCTTTGTTTGGAAGGTTTAGCTTCAGATGTCATAGGGATTCTATGTGCACATATAGATGGATCTACTCCTTTCAAATCCTTATATGTCCAGGCAAAGACATCCTTGTATTCCCTTATGAGGCGTATTAACTCTCATTCTTCCTCCATTGAGACATCTTGACCGATAAAAGTACATCGCTCTTCTCCTTTAAGGTTACTAATATTTTTTTGGTCTGTTCTTTATTGTCGTATGCTATTCCTGGCTGTGCTTCTCGTTTTGGCATTTGAATAGCTACTTTTCTCTCTTCTACTTCATATTTTTTGAAGTGGGCGGGCACTTCAAATTGGTCTTGAGGCTTGTTTCCTTCGTCATTTTTTGCTTTATCTAATCCAAGCTCCTCTTCCTGTGTTGGTTCTCGATTTATGTCATTAGCTATGATACTTACTTCTTGATTTCCACTTTCTATTTCCATTTGCTCTTGCTCCATTTCAATGCTCTCATAGTCCTCCTTCCATTCCTTTTCTATCACTTCCCCTTCTTCAGCCTCTTGAAGAACTACCACGTATAGACTAACGTCATATCCTTCCTCATCAATGCATTCATTCATGGTTATCACTTCTTCGTTTACACACACATCGAGAGTAGCTAAAATCTCCATCCAACCATGAGGTTCAAATTCTTCATCTAAGAATATTTGAGGCATATAGGCTGGATCCTGTACTGATCTAGCAACTCCTTGCCATTGCTGCCATCCTTTCCTCCTATCCTCTTCCTTTTTCGCAGTTTGGCATATCCATAGATGAGTGTCTTCGTTCATCCATGATTGATCACATGAACCTATACTATGAATCGACTGATTATCTTCCTCCTTCTGAATCTGATTCCATTGTAAGGGGGGAACATCTTGATATGTATATGTGTGGAGATTTATTCTTGTGGTGGTTCCTTCATGCTGTAGGTATACAGCGTCTTTTCCCCAATCTTGCACTACCTTTAGTTGTCTCATGAAAGGTCTTCCAAGTATCATTTCATAATTTCTAGACCTTTCAAATTGACAAATCGCTAAGGTGTGCTCGAACTCAACTCCGCAAGTGGTAAAAACTAACCGTTCCAATAATCCCAAGGGTCTTTCAGTATGTCCATCTGCCATTTGTATCTTCATGCGTGTTGGTCTTAAAGTTGGTTTTCCCCATTTCTCATAGATTGCTTTAGTAGCAATTCCTACTCCAGCTCCAGAATCTAAGATGGCTTTAGTAGTGTAACCTCTATAGGTAATTGGAAGGCACGTGTTTCCTTCATCTCCCTCACTAAAATCTACAACCTTATCGACTGGGATTTTTACTGTGTTCACTTCATCAGGCATCTCCTTCTCTTCCGCCTTGATCTCCAATTGATTGGTTAATTTCTCCTTCAAATGTGGTTTGACCTTCAACAGTTCTTCCAATGTCAGAGTGCAAGGGATTTTTACCTTTCTAAGGTGTTGTATGATATCCAATGTTTGGACTGATGGGTTCAGTTCTTTTTTTCTCATTGAGGGAATGCAGTACAATTCTGAATTATGTTCGTACTCTCCTGTGTAATTTGGCAAAACCTTTACACTATCATTTTCTTTGTTACTTGGATCTGTTGATATATTTAGGTAGTGATGTGTGTGAACACACTAGGACTGCCAGGGCACTTTTTTCCCTCTTTAGGAGGTTTTTTTCCCCCGGCTTGTATATATGCCTATTGCCCTAATGGGCTACTTATCTTTGTACATTCTCTAGTAATACATTCAATATTGTGTGTTTGTGCTCCAAGCTTCTTCTTCTTCCTTGTGTTGTTTGTGTGCTTCCGCAGACATCTATCTCCAACAATTGGTATCAAAGCAGGTCGTCGCTTCATCTAGGGTGCCGTCGACACTCCGTTTACAGTCTCAGAATTGCACGAATTTTGGTGACCATACTCAGCGTGTTTCCGAGATCAAAACCGCTTCGCTTTGTGGTGCCGAAATCGCGATCTGAGCTCGTTTCGGCCTCTGAACTCACTATTGCAGCGCTTATGCAAGCTATTTCGTCTTTTTGTGCCAAAGGTATATACCAGTTTCTGTTCGCCAGTTTAAGCGTCTCGGAGTCTGCTATAGGTCTAGCAGAACTCGTCTGGGCAGTTGTGTTCAACTTTTTGAGATACAGTCAATTTTCTGCATCAAGGTATTTTAGTCACCGGCCATAGCTGAAAGTAGTGATGTATTCCGTATGTTGGATGTTGAGGATAAGTTGGATGGTACCAACTACCCATTATGGGCTTATATGATGCGATATGTATTGGTTGCAAAAGGACTGTGGAACATTGTGCAGGGTGTTGAAAGACGTCCTGTTACACCTGCAACTACAGGTACTACAAATACAGGTGCTGGAGCTGATGAAGATGGTGTCGAAGATGATATTCCACAGATTCCTGTTCGTGATGATGTTTCTGTTGCACCTACTGTAGAGAAAATTCGTTGGGATGGCAAAGATGCCCAGGCACATGCATTGATAGCTTTGTTTGTCAAACATGCCATTATTCCTCATATTCGCTCTTGCAGAATAGCTAGGGATGCTTCGGATACACTAACCACATTGTACCAAGCTAGGAATGAGGCTCATGTTGCTTACCTCCGAAAACAGTTGGAGAGTGAGCACATGAGTGAAGGTGATTCTATGGACAGTTTCCTAACAAAGATCAAAGATTTGAAGGAACAGTTGATTTCTGCTGATGAGGTTATACCAGATAGCTCACTTGTGTAGACCGTTCTGAATGGTCTTCCTGATTCATATCAGAGTTTTGCTTCTACTCTTCGGTTGATGATGAAAGGCAATCTGAATGCCTTATCATTTGAGGAGTTAGTCTCTGTTCTGTTGCAAGAAGATCAATCCAGGCAGAACAGGTCCATTATGCGTGTTGCAGATCAAGCTTTCCTGGCTAGTCAGAAGGGCAAAGGAAAATGGAGCTCTTCTACTAGTAAGCAGAAATCTGCAAATGCTGCATATTTGAAGAACCAGGATAAAGATGAGAAGAAATCAGAAAAGCAGAAATTGTTTTGCAAGTACTGTAAAGGGAATGATCATATCATAAAGAACTATCCAAAACTAACTGCAAAAGAGGCAAAGAAGAAAGAGGCTAGAATGGTTGTTGCAGAGGCCTCTACACCAAAATTAGAGTCTGCAAATCTTGTGCAGGAAGAAGAATGGGCGTTTACTACTGTTTGCAGTTTTGACCCATCTTCTCATGAGCAGTGCATGTCTGTAGTGGACTCAGATGTTTGGTACTTTGACAGTGGGGTGAACAAACATATTACCTCGCAGCATAGTTTCTTCTCTTCACTCGAGCCTGCCCCTACAAGGAATACTGTCACATGCACCAACAACTCCTCTTATCCTGTTATGGGAGTTGGTAAGATCATTCTGACTACTGTTGATGGTAGTTCTTTCACCTTGTCAGATGCTTTATTTGTGCTAGGGATCAAGAAGAATATGTTATCAGTTTTTGCATTAGCCAAGATTGGCTTGGTTGTGAAATTTGTTGATGATAGATGTACAGTTCATGATCTGTCAAATGGTGATGTTATTATTACTTCTGCCATTTTATGTCGTGGGCTGTATAAGCTCATAGACTATGAAAGATCTGTGAATGATTCGGCATGTGCAGTTCATGATTCTCAGGCTATCTCAGACGCAAAGCTTTGGCATGCACGCTTTGGTCATCTGAATTTTGCTAGTTTGCTACGCCTACAGAAGTCTGATATGGTGTCTTCTTTGCCCAAGCTTGAGGCACCTGGAAAACATGTATGTGAAGGCTGTATTTTGGGCAAAATGCAGCATTCCTCCTTTCCAAAAGATGGTTCAGTTCGGGCTACGCAGAAATTGCAGCTTGTACATAGTGATGTATGTGGTCCTATGCAGACACCTTCTTTTGGAAACTATCTTTACTTCGTGACTTTCATTGATGATTTTTTCAGACATGCATGGGTATATCCATTGAAGGCAAAGTCTGAAGTGTTTTTGTGCTTCAAACAGTTTTTGGTTTTGGCTGAAAATTTATCAGCATGTAAAATGGGCACCCTCCGTTCTGATCGAGGGGGGGAATATATGTCTTCTGATTTTAATGCATTTCAAGCTGAACATGGGATAAAACACTAGTGTACAGTGCCGTATACACCTCAACAAAATGGAGTTGCTGAACGGAAGAACAGGTCACTCATGGAGATGGCGAGGTGTATGGTCAAGAGTCAGGCTTTACCACATAGTTTTTGGCTTGAGGCTGTCATGTGTGCAGCATATGTACTTAACAGGTGTCCCACTAAAGCGCTACAGTCTATCACTCCATATGAGGCTTGGCATGATCGCAAGCCATCTGTTGCTCATCTGCGGGTTTTTTGTTGTTTGGCATATGCACTAGTGCCTGAACAACATCGCAGAAAATTGGATGATAAGGCAGTAAAATGTACCCGGCTTGTATATACGCCTATTGCCCTAATGGGCTACTTATCTTTGTACATTCTCTAGTAATACATTCACTATTGTGTGTTTGTGCTCCAAGCTTCTTCTTCTTCCTTGTGTTGTTCGCGTGCTTCCGTAGACATCTATCTCCAACAGGATCAATTGGTATTATTTCTTCAGTTCAGGTATGGAGTCTTCAATTTCACCTTCTGCTTCTAGCTCCTCAAAAGGGTGGTTCTATTCCTTCCACTTTCTTCCATCGGTCTTCTTGGACTCTTGCCCACAAGTCTTTAGGCCATTCTCCGTCTACTTCGGGGACAATGGATCCTTCCCTTTTATCCTCACAGTAATTTCCATTATGTGTCTTACCTACTTTGGGTTTCTCGGGTTCCTTAGGGATGACACACTTTTGGAATTCTTTTTCAGGAATTCGTGAACTAGGTAGTCGAAGGATAGGTTTTTCTAAGGTCTGTTGAGCCACTTCAATTAATTTTTTGCATATCTCCAACCTTTCTTTCTCTAGGTCACCTCTAGGATATTCTCTTTCATGTTGTTCGATGGTAGGTCCTGCTCTTATTCGTGCCTTGTACGCCTGAATCCACATGCCTAATTCTTCAGGCATGGGATCTGCAAAAACTGGTCCTACCTCTTCTTTTTTTGACTTTCCTTTCCGAATTTCTTCTTCCTCTTCTTGTTTCTCTTATGGATTTTGTTCGCTCTTTTCATTTTCCTTCTTTTGTTGTAGTTTCTTTTCCTTAATCCTATTTCTACGGTTGTTCCATCTCTGTGTTCGTTTACTTGTAACACTTTTCTCAGGCTCTTCCGAGTCTTCAACTATTTGAGGTGTAGGTATGTTCCTTTCTCTGTCACCTTGATCTTTTTCTTTAGTTTTTTCTGGGGTATCTTTAACTTTGGCTCTAGTTATTGCTTTCAACGGTACAGTGTACTCCTTATCACTCCCTGATGACTCTATCACTTCTATCACGTTAATCTGCACATTAGAGTTAACTTTGTTGGGGTTCTTGGGGCAATCTCTAAAAAGGTGTTCTTTACCACAATCGTTACAGTATCCTTCCCAGACTCGCTGTGGTGGTGGTGGGTTTGGTAGCGTACATTCTCTGATATAATGATCACCTCCGCATCTATAACATGGTCCTCTAGGTACAGGCGGTCTGTTCATAGGTCGAGGGGGTATGGACGCTCTCGGAGCTGTGTACATCTATGACACATAGTCCTGCTCATATCCGTAGGAACTATCTAGCACTTCCATGCCATAGGTATATGGTTCGTATATTTGCCCATATTCTATTAGAGGGCTCTCATAACTGGGATAGTTTCCTTGACTATGGTCATAAGATGATTCATATGGTTCATTACTAGGCAATGGTGTGGCTGGGACTATTGCTCTCTCTAGGTTTTCTTCAGGTTGAGCCATTTTCAATAGGACAACATTCTGGGGATGGGGTAGTTGTTGTCCTAACACCGGTTGTGGTTGATTGTAACTTTGATAAGCATATGGTCGTGGTACAGGTGCCTGCTGCTGATATGTGGGATATCTAAAGGCTTCACCTCCTTGATCTCTCTGAGGGTATCCGTAAGGTCTCATGAGCAGTTGTGTTGGTCTTGCTTGCCTATTGTAAGGACAATTTTCTGTGCTGTGATTTGTGTATTTTTGTTCTATGCTGCAATATTGTAAAGGGCCTAGAACGGGTGGTCTATTGTAAGCATAGGCAGGTGGTGGGACTATTCCCCTAGTGCACAAATGAGAGGGATGATCACCTCCACAATGCATACATCTTCTAAGCATGGGCACTCTCATTGGGTTGTTGGGGTAGTTCCTCTATCCTTGGACGTTCAACTTCTTTGCTACTAGGTTGGCTATTTCCTCAACATTGTTCTTAGGGTTTGATGTGCTGCTTGTTGAATCTTCACTCTTCATACTACCTTGAGGTATTTTTAGATCCTCCACTAGATTGTCCTCTAGGTCAATACATTCTTTCATGCATTCTTGCAAGGTTTGAACTCTCTTCACGTACACCCAAGATCTTAATGATCCATTCAATAATCCTTCCAAAAATAATGACACCATTTTGTTTTGGGTGGGTCTCTCTTCCACTGGGCACCTATCCACATACTGCTTGAATCTTTTTGCTTCCAATCTCACTGATTCCATAGGAGCTTGCTTAAAGCTATGAATCAACAATGACAAGTTGTTTTTAATTCCAGACTTAGTGAATTCCTCAATCATTTCTTGATAGACTTGTTCCATATTTTGAAAATTGTTAAGATCTAATGGCTGGAACCAAGCTAAAGTTGTGTTTGTCAAAGTTAGACCAAAAGACTCATATTGGATCAAAAAATCTTCTACTTGTTCGGCTCTGATTACTTGCTTGAATTCAGCTATATGATTGTAAGGTTCACTAGAGCCATCATAGTGATTTCCCATGCATTTGGCCACTTGAATTGGCCTTAATCTTCTTCCTGCTTCAGGCGGTCTAGGCATCACAGGGAAAACAAGTTTCCCTATCGGTATACCACGTCCTCTTGCTACAGGTGGTCTAACTGGGGCAGGAATTCCATTCCATGGGTCAACATGTTGTTGAGGCTGATAGTGGGGGTTATTTGCAGGCATAGCAAACTGTACATGTGGTCGAACCGGGATTTGTGTTTGTTGTGTTTGTCCTGACTGTTGGAATGAATTATCCTGAGAGGTTCCATGTGGGTTTCGTGAAGTAGTGGCTTGATCCCTCGGGGGAACACTGGAATGTTCTAATATTTCAACCCAGCTCTCTTTGAATCTGTTAGGGGCCAATACCTTCTCTGGTTTTTGTCCAAATACGTGATGATGGTGGGGAAGTCAGGATCTTGTAACTCGTAGATAGTTACTGGGTTAGGGGCTGCTTCCCATAATGAAGAGTGGGCTCTAAGGAGATTCTCCATTCCATTGATCAAGTACACATCCATCAAGGAGTGATCTTGAGGAACTAGGTCTCCTCTCCAAACCCTAACAACAGTAGATCTCCCTCTAGATGTGGTCACTTGCTCTTCATTTCCACCTTCATTAAGGTTTGGAGCAGTGTTTTCTTCCCCAAGTTCATTGATATTTTCAGGACGTTCCGTAACAACATACTGGATAACCCTTTTATCCATATACAATCCTCTTGCATACTTAACTGTTGGCCTAGGCACTATGTAAGCATCTGAAGCTTTCTTGAGTCTGGCCACCGATCTGTTTAGACCATCTAGGTAGACACGTATCTCATGTTGATTGGTGGTCACATATTCTAAAGATGTCCGATATTCTCCCTCAATAATTGACATCATGCCAATCATTGGTACAGTGTTTTGCATATCCTCTGAAGCCATAGGAATTTGTTCCTCTGACTCACTAGAGGTTTCAGAATAATGTGAACGGCTACTTGGTTTGGCTACACTTCCTACAGAAAAGATCACACTTCTTCGGCTTCCTAGGGTTCTCCCAGATCTCAGGTTCATCCACTTAAAAGCTCTGATCAGCCTTTGCCAACCTCTGGCTTCTAGAGCTCTTCACTATGGATCAGAATTCGAAAAAAAATTTGGTGGGGACAGGACTAACTGTGAGTCCTCAAGTCACAATACTTGACCTCCAAAAAAGTTCACGATACTCGACCTTTGACTCAGACGATACACGATATCTCCCAGACACGATACACGATACTTCACGGGAGACAATATTTGATACTTGATTAATCACGATACTCGATATACGATACTTGAGAAAACACGATACACGATACTTGTGAGGTATTGAGATCGGGCAAACATGATATACAATACTTGTGAGGTATCGCGATCGGGCAAACACGATACACGATACTTGGGAAGTATCCGAATCAGGGATCACACGATACTCGATACTTGGGAAGTATCGCGATCAGGGATCACACGATACTTGATACTTGGGAAGTATCGCAATCAGGGATCACACGATACTCGATACTTGGGAAGTATCGCGATCAGAGATCACACGATACTTGATACTTGGGAAGTATCGCGATCAGGGATCACACGATACTCGATACTTGGGAAGTATCGCAATCAGGGATCACACGATACTCGATACTTGGGAAGTATCACGATACTCAACCATAGGAGATCACGATACTTGTCAGGTATCGCGATACTCGACCGCGGGAGAACACAATACTTGACACTTTTCAGTTTTTTGCCAGTTTTTTTTTTATTTTGGGTTCGTACACATGTTCTCAGAGTACATTTACCCTCCCCTCTTAGCCTGAATCAGAAGAATACTTCTTCTCTACCCCGGTGTGGCCTTCATGATACTTCAAGCAGATCGTTTTTTATGAAATGCTTAATTTATGTGATAAGGATGAGAGAATGATATATGTGCTTACCTTAGGTACTCTCCCTCAACCCTTTAACCACATTGACTTGCTCTGCGCAGCTCAAACAGCCCAAAATTCGCTCACGATACTCGATAGCCGCCTCTCACGATACTTGTTCAAGAGACAAGTGACTTACAAAATAACATTTTTTGGCTTTTATACTTTTGAATTTTCCTACTCACTGAAAAAAAACAACAAGACAAAAACTGAAAGCTACTCTAATTGCTTAACCTACTCCCTTACTCCTCCTACTCTACTCACTCCACTCACTTCCCTAGACTAATAACTCACTACACACACTTCAAGAGTGAGAAGTAGTAAGTGTGGATGAATGTGACTTACCAAAGAAGAGAAAATCACTACTCCTCCTCTCGCTTCAATGCAAAAATCTACTTACCATCACACGAATGCCTCGGTTTGATTTGACACTCCCCGGCAACGACGCCAAAAAACGTGTGTACCTAAGAACCAACTTAGGGACTTGTGGAGAAAGAGACTATACCTCAATCCCCCTCAAGTGCATATAGTGGGGATTCACGCTTTAATTATCAATCCGATGAGCATCAAAACCTAGCCGAGTGTATGAAGACATGCATTCAAATGTTGATCAATGCAAATGTGCTTCCCAAAGAGTGCAAACAAGGCAAAGACTAAACCAAACAAGGTTCAACTATCAATCATGGTGTCGTGATACTTGGTGCAGTAGCCAACAGTAAATTGAGCTTTTCTCTCAACTCCAAGCTCCAAATATAGTAAATAGCATATGCGCTTCGAAGCTCTCAAGAAGACGCATTCAATGGTAGTATTTTCACTCAATTCTGACACTTCTACTTCAAGTTATGAGCAAAATACTGAGTCATAGGAATGACCTTCCTACACTTCAGCACTTCCTACACTTCATACACACCTTAACTACAGCAAACAAGCACTTTCATGGATAGACAACACTTCCTAACACTCTTTCCAAGCAACGCACATGCACACAAGCTCACAAAGAAGATGATACAGAGAGGAGAAAACACAAATTCGAATTTTTGTGCTCTTGATTCTCACAATGGCCAAAAAGTATTTACAAAGAGTCACAAATTGACTTATATACATGTGCCCTAAAAATGGTCCTTTCACACAAGAGACCGGCACTTTATTCACTAAAAGACTAATTTCCTACTAATTTACATGGGTAAGCTTCTAATCTTCTGTGGGGATGCATCTAGAGGACTGCTCTAGTGCATTTACAAGGAAATTATGTTACAAGAAAGGTTATAATACAAAAATTGGATGTCCAAATCGGAAAAATTTTGGGGTCCTTCTTTTTCTCTGCCTTTGTGCCCTCTTTGCTCTGCAACACCTGATATCTTCTTGTAGAAGACAATCTTCAAATACACCATGTAGATGGCCGATCCTCACCATCAAGCTGCTAATGACCAAGTCTTCTTGCCATGAACAAGAGATAACCTCCTCTCCATGAGCTAGAGTGTGAGCACACCCTTCATCTTCTCCAAGAAGAATCATTAAGAAGAACTCCATAGCTGCTCCTCAACATGCTTCAAGTTAGCACCATGGCTGCCCCATGTGCTAGACGAAACACTACCTCTATTGAGGTCCAAGCTCCAAGCTTGTGTTGAACACTAAGTGAAGGATGAATAGAAGTGACCCAAAGTACTTCGTATATAGTAGATTGTATTCTCTGAAAAGCACTCCTCCAAAATCAAATAAAGCACGATCGTAAAACTCCATCGCTGATTTTATCCGAAAAGCAAAAACTCCATTGCGATCGTTGTCCGTTTGTGTATCTTTTGCGTGAGCTTTTAATAAACTAAAAGCACAAAATAATCTTCACGAGCAGCCGCCAATGGGAATCGAACTCGGTTTATTGACTAGGGAATCTGTTGTGCTATCCACGCTGCCAGCGTGTTCCGTTTGTATAAGCCTTAGAGTAAACTGCTATACATGCTGAGTTGACCAACGTGTCCGCGCTGATCGCTATAGAAGGACTCATAAAAGGAGTACTTTATGTTGTACAGTCTGTAAAGAAATAGACCAATTGCACATTGTTTGCCAACAATCCCCCTTGCAATGTCATATTGGTATAACCTGGTCTGGATTTGCAAACTTTATAAGCTGCAAACTATCACAAGCTTCAAGCTTGTACTCCCGTACTTCAGAACTTGTTCTTCAAAAGTCTTCTTCAAAACTGAATTTGACTTTCCTTCAAAAAACATGTACTTGCTGAATATGAACCATAATACTTGAGAAAATATGCAAACTAGATATCCTATAGTGAACTCATCAAGCAATCACTACTTGATAACAAATATAGCATGTACTGATTCTGCACCTGCTATCGCCTGTCTTCAATAACCTGAAAACATACACTAGGATCCACATATTTGCATTTACCTTCCAAAAAGGTTTCTCAACGTACTTCTGCTATGTCATGCAAATACACTAAACAAAATCAAGAGCTGAATCTTGGAACCTGTGACTAACAACTCACAACTTAGTGCATTATGAACACTGCTGGTTCATCTTTGACTGTACTCAAGTCAAATCAACTCAACTGAATTGCAATCAACTGAAATATGAGTCAAAAATCTATGATGTCATCATGTCTTCATCCTTTAAATCCTTCATACCTCTTTCCTTCAGAACTTGGTATAAACATATATGTGCGCACTTCTGAAATATACCTTTCTGAAATATCAAGTTTCTCTTCAAATAGAACTCTGGAACCTTCTCTGAACAGGAACATCCTAACAGGAACTTTCTCCGAACATTATTCTACTTCCTTCTTCTTTTAAAGCTGGAACATAAAGAGAACCTGACAAAGGAAATATAGGAATACGTGAAATAGGAATACCTGTAGGTATGACTCTGCATTCTTTTACATATGGCTTGAAAATAAGTCTTCATGTTTCATCACCCCCTGCTTGGCTTTCTTTTGGCTAACTCCACTTCTTAATCAAGTGATAGGATATGATGGAACACCTTTTGAATACAAACATGTATCCAAAAGTCTAGACAATCATAGAAAGTAGATTCTTCATTGACTTGTACATCAACAAGATTCTGAATTTTCTGAAGTTTTCTGAAAATATTGAATATGAGGTAACCTTTTCCAAACATAAAACCTCAACCCAAGTCTCCAACATCTGCTACAAAAAACTCTTTTACCTTAAGAGTTAGATAAAGAAGAAATAAACTTCTCTGCAACTTGTCATATACTAAGTAGCTCTGTATTGACACTCCAAGAATTCTTTGAGGGAACATATAAGCTGCCTGCTTTAAAAGTGTCAACTAAAACATAACTCATACATATATAAGTCAAAAGTTATATCTGCTGCTTTTCTTTCTCTCAATGCAGTTCTTTGTCAAATCTACTAAATCATGACCAAGTGTAATGCAAAACAAGAAACTGTTTCTTCTTCACACAAGATGTACTTGTAGACTTGTCTTTGGGTGTAGAGGATAAAATAGGAAAAGTATATGGAAAATATATGAGAAAAGGAAGTCTTACATTTTCTTTTGGAAATGATGGACTTTCTTCTTCTGCATCTTTCTTCCACCTGATGATGTCAACATCTTCAAACTTCTCTTCCATACCTTTTGTTCTCTTCATCTTGAAGTAGTAAACACTCTTGACTTCTTCAAATGAACTTTTCTCTTCCTCTAATACTAAGAGTAAGAGATAAAACAAACATGGTATACAAATGGAAGTGAATATAGAAACATGTTTTACCATCTCCTCATATCTCTGAATCAAAATTCTGCTTCAAATGTCTGAAACGACTAAATTCACCAATCTTTTGTCTGAATGATGAATTACCCTTCTAGAGTCACTGTCTCTAGATCACATTTGTACCTTGATATCCAACCAAGTTACAATAGAAAATTGGCTGAAAACAAAACTCATCTCATCTCTGCACTTGTCTTCTTAGATGAACTTTCTTGCCATGAAAGAGATCTCTCAAAAACTCTCTAGAAAAACCTCTAGATACCTGTTTCGATGTAGCCTTTAACTTTCAAATGATGAAAGCGTATAAAAGCACTCCTTGAAACCTTCAAAATCTCTTCATAACTGCTCTTCTAAGATATGACCTGCAAATGATAATCTGATAGTAGAAAGTGATACCTGTGATTTGATGTTGATCTGATTCCTTCATCTTCTCTAAACTATTGTTCTTCCTTGAATTTGAAGTAGTCTTCTCTTCATCAAATCTGGGTCTTCAAACAATACTTTTGTAAAGTACTTGCATAATCTTCCAAAAATATTCGACTGCTAACAGATCATCAACTTCATACTCCACACTGATGAATACACATGTAACTGAATTGTCTAATCCTCAAATCTCTACTCATCTAGATTAAGTGTGTATGTCAAATGTCAAATGTTAGAAGATGCTTTCAAATCATATGTTGTAAACCTAGAAGTCTGGGAACCTGGGATTCTGAATGAGCCTTAATGCATTGATGCCAAAGATCTAAAGTTCTGAAACCAAAACCTTAGTGCTCTGATACCAAATGTTGGAAATGAGGTAGGCCCTTGGCTCATGTCACAGGTCCATGGTTCCATAGTTCCAATCATGTACAACATTAATTCCAGAAATCTTCCATATTGACAAAACATGAACATACCACAACTTAATCATACAGATGATGAGACAAAGATAGAGAAAGAATAGACGACATGTGTAAGGTGTTATGTAAGCCATCGCTTACTCATAGTATCATATATACCAATGTTCAGTGTACAATGTGGGAGCAAAACTCTCAACCACTCTATGTGATGAGAAATAGATGAATGAGTGAATGTACAATGTAACAAACATATTCAGATGTATGGGCAGTAATCTGAATATATATGAGATATGTGACCTTATAGGTTATCGAAGAGTGAATATGAGTGATTGAAAGAGGAAGGATCAGTGTGAAACTGATAATCAACAAACCCTCATCTGAACTTAGGCTATGGAAGACCCTAAGTTAGATACGTGTGTGAAAAGATCACATACTTATAAAGTAGCATAGAATGCTAACAAGTTTGCTGCTAGAAATCCTCAAACTCATGTGAACACAGCTTCTCAAACATCTCATCAAAATATGCATAAAGCATATACGTACTGATTCTCTTGTACCTATGCCGAATAGGACTCCTCCTGATATGAACGCCACGGCCTCCATAAAATTCAAGTAGTACCTGTGTGCATAAAGAGAATATGTACCTGAATACTTAACATAAGATGTGAATCTTATGTTAACCACCATCCAATGTCTTTGAAGTAGCCCGACATCTTCTTGTAGAAGACAATCTTCAACCTGATATCTTCTTGTAGAAGACAATCTTCAAATACACCATGTAGATGGCCAATCCTCACCATCAAGCTGCTAATGACCAAGTCTTCTTGCCATGAAAAAGTGATAACCTCCTCTCCATGAGCTAGAGTGTGAGCACACCCTTCATCTTCTCCAAGAAGAATCATTAAGAAGAACTCCATAGCTGCTCCTCAACATGCTTCAAGTTAGCACCATGGCTGCCCCATGTGCTAGACGAAACACTACCTCTATTGAGGTCCAAGCTCCAAGCTTGTGTTGAACATTAGGTGAAGGATGAATAGAAGTGACCCAAAGTACTTCTTATATAGTAGATTGTATTCTCTGAAAAGCACTCCTCCAAAATCAAATAAAGCACGATCATAAAACTCCATCACTGATTTTATCCGAAAAACAAAAACTCCATTGTGATCGCTGTCCGTTCGTGTATCTTTTGCGTGATCTTTTAATAAATTAAAAGCACAAAATAATCTTCGCGAGCAGCTGCCAATGGGAATCGAACTCGGGTTATTGACTAGGGAATCTGTTGTGTTATCCACGCTGCCAGCGTGTTTCGTTTGTACAAGCCTTAGAGTAAACTGCTATACATGCTGAGTTGACCAACGTGTC
Organism: Ceratopteris richardii; assembly: GCA_020310875.1. NCBI lineage: Eukaryota > Viridiplantae > Streptophyta > Polypodiopsida > Polypodiales > Pteridaceae > Ceratopteris > Ceratopteris richardii. Next base: position 69,430,209 of record CM035429.1, on the reverse strand, counting down.
CGCGCTGATCGCTGTAGAAGGACTCATAGAAGGAGTACTTTATGCTGTACAGTCTGAAGAAATAGACCAATTGCACATTGTTTGCCAAGAAATTCACAGATAGAGTTTAGTATGTACGACCTTGCTTGAGCATCCCTTGCGCACCAAAGTGTGAGCTTATCTGTCTCCTCTTGTGTAGGTCCTCCTACGGATCTTGGAATAGGCATAGCTTCATCACATGCTACAATTCCATAAAGATTTCTACCTTGAAAACAGGCCTCCATTCTGATTTTCCAAGCCGCATAGTTGTGTCGTACAAGCTTCACGATCATTGAGGGAAAGCCGTCACCCATCTTGATCTAGCTCTGATACCACTGAAAGAACTTGGAGAAGTTTGTAGAAGGTAGAAAAGTGCGTTTCGAGGCGAAGACGTTTGGTCAAGCCAACCGGCACAAGACCAGCCCTTGAACTTATGGAGACTCAAATAGACCTTATAAGCATGTGATAAGTGCAAATAAATGCACTATTTACTTTGGAGCATTAAGGAGAATGAGTCGATACAAAACAGATAGGTTCGCGGGTCGACTATCTCAAAAAACTTACTATCTATGGAAGAGACAATGAACTTCAAATGCCCATAGCCACCAGCGTGATTACAATTAGAAAAAATCCTTTTATGGGAGTGATACACATAGGGTTAAGTGTATGGAATACACAAAAGTATAAGGAATAAGCAAAATATGCTATAGGAATGAATGCGACATTCACCGGTGGTACTTCCTATTTTTCAGGAATACGTAGAGATTGACCCTAAGACAGAAAAACTGATATTTCTCCCAATCTATTGAACCAAATGCTATGAAACTTTAAAGGAATAAACTAGACACTTATACCTTTCCCATGAGTCATCTTGCACTCAATTTGGAGCTCTGAAGAGAGATCAGCAGCCTCTGCAAGATTACTGTTAGCGAAGAAGATGATGCAAAGAATTGAAGGAGCAAGACAATGATGGTCACAAGTGTATGTATATTGCTTCCATGTAATGTACAAGTGATTTCAAGTCCTTATATAGCCTCTAGGAGTGTTCCACGACTTTTACAAGTTGAATTTGAATTCAAATGAAGGTGGGAATGGTTGTTGGAGGGAATCAATTCACTTTCCCACAATCTAGGAAAAGTGAAGATCTAGTTTGATCTACTTTTAGGTGATTGATTGCTTGATTGAATGCAACTTCAACCACCATAAATTTGTGTGATTTGAGCTCTATCTTTCTACCTTTACATGTGTAAATCTCAAGGCTTGTACAACGGTAAATGAACCATCAAAAATCTCTCAAAAAAATACAATAAATGAGCATATGAAAAAGAACTCTCCAACGGATATTCTTTCGATGCGATAGCCTTTGATGTAGATCAAATCCACCCTAAGCATAGTGTAAGCTTGATGTTCCAACAGTGCACAAAGGTTACATTTTGCAGAAAGTTGGATGCAAGTTGCAAAGTGTCTTTCTATAATTTCTCTAAGGTTCAAAGTGTTTGGAAGGTTCAGGTGAACCCTCCCTTAGGTGCACATTTGAAGAATTAAAAAGGCAAAAAGTGAAGATATTTGAAGTGGAAGTGTACACAAAAGTGAAAGTATGCGCCCCCCAATTAAAATTTTTGTTTTAGTCTAAAGTGGCTACAGGAAAAAATAGGGATTCGTTGGTCACCCACATTTGGAGACAATCTTGGGACATCAAAGTGAGCACCAAGATACTCTAGCAATTAGGCGTGTATGTGAACCAACACTCAACTCAAGGCAAGGCATTATTCTTGGAGACTAAGAAGGTGAGTATAGTCTACACAAGGGGAGAGAAGAGCAAGAGATATACAGTGAGTGTGTTACACAGAGAAGTGGAGTGCAAAGTGTGCAAGAAGAGTGACTTAGAAGTGTGCGGAAAATTACTAAGCCATGCAACAAAAGGTCACAAGGTCCCATTGAAGCTGTGTGCATGTTGACAGAAGGTGTCCATCCCTCCCCCCTATTGTAAGCTTGAGTGCAAGATGTGCACAAGTGCAAGCTCTTGGAGAAGGTGGAGTTCTGGTGCAGAGAAGCTCGATGGCAGCAAGAACCTTGGGTATTTTGTAACTTTGTTCATTGTGTACTCTTTCGGACTTTGCACAAAGAACATTTGGATTGTACTATACATCATCATTGTACTTTTCTCCTTATAATCAATCTACAGAAGCCTCCAATGTTTGTATCTTTCTTCTTATCTTTCTCTCTTCTCCTACAAACACTCAAGTCCCTTTCTGCACAAGAATCCCCCAACAAAATTTGGCACACTCGGTGGGACCACAAGGAGACTTGAGCATAGGAGAAGCAAATTGCAAGTGTAGAAGCGTTCAAGGGTATCGACAATATTGTATTGACTTAAGAGGTAATCTCTTTTCCATTGGAATACTCTTAAACTAAGAGGAGTATGAACAGCTCATGATCGTCCCGATCTCAAAGCTTGAGGGTCCTTGGAAAGCAAAAAGAAGGAAGGTTATTCGAAGATCAACTAGTCCATTGTCATCAACATCATCAGTAAAGAATATGGCAACCCAGGTAGATTTGGAAACTTTACTTTCTAGATTGAATATCAAATTTCCATCCTTCAAAGAACTAGCACAAGAAGACCCAAATGAGCACATTAGGAGATTCTTAGCCTTATGTAAAACAAGGGGTCTGATGGGAAGAGAAGACACATTTTTTATTCTTTTCCCTGCAACATTAGAAGGACTAGCAAACAAATGGTTTAGTCAGTTCACCGACAACCATTTCACCACATGGGACTTGATGAAGGAAGCATTTATAACATACTTGCAACAAGGGAACACAATTGAAAACATTATTAAATAATTAGAAAATTTAGGACTAGGTCCCAGGGAGACCTTCCCAGAATTTGTTACCAGAGCCAAGGCATTAATGGCCAAACTACCAGACCCTTCCCATGATTTTTTATCAAGAAGTGGCTGGCTAAACCACTTCCCATATTAACACAATGTAAAATAAAGGAGTTAGTTTTACCAAAAACAACAATAGAAGAATTTATCAATACAGCTACAAGATTGGAACAAATTAGACAGCAGTATGGGGCAAGCTCTTCCAATTTATCATATCCTGCAGGACTTGAAGACCTAGTAATTCAGCTAAGGAAAGAGCTTGAGAGCTTAAAAATGAATAAGCCCCAGAAAGAGAAGGAGAGTGCAGTAACTCAGTTGAGGCGAGAAATTGAAGCATTGAAGCTAAAAAAGGAAGAGGAAGCCCAAGTAGAAAAAGATCGGATTAGACCCTTCAAGACATACCATGAAAAAGATCGGATTACACCCTTCAAGACCTTCCAACTTCACTGTAACATTGGTAGACCAAATCATACTAAAGCCTATGGGAGTGGTCCTTGGAGTCCAAGTGGAGATACAAGGTACCATCTTTAACTTGGATTTTGTTCTTTTAAGGCTGCCACAGGTAGAAGGAACTTTCCCCCTGTTAATTGGGAGACCTTGGTTAAGACATGCCAATGTATTACATGATTGGGGTAAGGACACAATATGGGTAAAGTAAGAGGGGAAAGAGTTATAGTATATATTTTTAGAAGAAGGTCCAAACAACCAAAGACATACCAGCATGATGTAGACAATTGGTATTTGTATGGAAGAAGAATTGTTGGACAACCCAGAAGCAGTTCTATTTGAAGAAGCAAATTTATATGGAGAAGAAAACATGTTGGCTTGGCTCCATGCAGAAGACCCATCTTCATGCTATGGAATTTTTCCAAACTCAAGTAGAGAGGAAGTCTATGAGGAAAACTATGAGGAAAACATGTTGGCTTGGCTCCACACAGAAGACCCATCTTGATGCTATGGAATTTTTCCAAACTCAAGTAGAGAGGCTACTGATTCGAGTGAAACAGTCTCAGTCAAAGCCCATAGAAGAGAGAAGAAAAGAAAAGCCCTTAAGTGCAGCAATGCTGAAGCTACTTCAAATCCTATATCAATGGCCACTTTATTATGGATACTGGTATGGATATCATCTGTTACATCAATTTATATGAAAGTAAGTGTGGGGCTTTACAAGGATGTGGAAGGAGTACCTGCAAGTCTTTGGAAACAGAGGGTTCCATTGGATGAAGATGCTGGAATAGTAAAAATGAAATTTTGTAGATTAAGTCACAGAGTAGCTGAAACAAAGATACAAAAGATGTAGTATGGAGGAGATAGTATTCTAATGAAGGATTTAGAGTGGCCCTATCAGATGGCCATTATGCCCAAAAAGAAGACAAACCAAATGAAGTGAAGTACAATTGGAGATTATGGAGGGCAAAGGGTTTCTCTTAGTCATCATATCATGTCTCAAGGCCTATCATCAAAACAAGTGAAGATTTTTGGATCACCTAGAACTTACAAAATCCCTCAAGTTGTACATAGCCTTCTCATTCCATTTTCTGCTTAAGTTTAGTATTTTTTATCCATTTTCATGCTTGTTCCTTGAGTTTTTATGCAACTTAGAAGCCATTTCATAGCCCCTTACATAAACAAAATTTTAGGAAAATTTTGGTAATTTTTTAAAGCATTTTTGGTAAGGGGCTATGATATGGCTTCTAAGTTGCATAAAAATTCAAGGAACAAGCATGAAAATGGATAAAAACTACTAAACTTAAGCAAAGAATGGAATAAGAAGGCTATGTACAACATGGAGAGATTTTACAAGTTTTGGGTGATCCAAAAATCTTCACTTGTTTTGATGATAGGCCTTGAACCATGATATGATGACTAAGAGAGGCCCTTTTCCCTCCATAATCTCCAATTGTACTGCACTTCATTTGGTTTGTCTTCTTTTTGGGCATACTCACCATCTGATAGGGCCACCCTAAATCCTTCACGAGAATACTATCTCCTCCATACTACATCTTTTGTATCTTTGTTTTAGCTACTATGTGACTTAATCTGCAAAATTTCATTTTTACTATTCTAGCTTCTTTATCCAACGGAACCCTCTATTTCCAAAGACTTACAGGTACCCTTCCGCATCCTTGTAAAGCCCCACAATTACTATCATAAAAATTGACATAACAGATGATATCCATACAAGTATCCATAACAAAGTGGCCACTGATATAGGATTTGAAGTAGCTTCAACACTACTGCACTTAAGGGCTTTTCTTTTCTTCTATCTTCTATGGGCTTTGACTGAGATTGTTTCACTCAAATCAATAACCCGAATGATGTCCTCTTTTTTCTCTACTTGAGTTTGGAAAAGTTCCATAGCAGGAAGATGGGTCTTCTGTGTGGAGCCAAGCCAACATGTTTTTCTCTTCATATAAATTTGCTTCTTCAAATAGTTTTGCTTCTGTGTTGTCCAACAATTCTTCCTCCATACAAATACCAATTGTCTGCATCATGCTGGTATGTCTTTGGTTGTCTAGACCTTCTTCTAAAAATATATGCTATAACTCTTTCCCCTCTTGCTTTACCCACATTGTGTCCTTACCCCAGTCATGTAGTATATTGGCATGCCTTAACCAAGGTCTTCCAATTAACACGGGAAAACTTCCTTCTACCTATGGCAGCCTTAAAACAAAAAAATCCAAGTTAAAGATGGTACCTTGTATCTCGACTTGGACTATAGGGACCACTCCCATAGGCCTTACTATGCTTTGTTCTGATGGTGTTATAGTGAAGTTGGTAGGTCTTGAAGGGTGTAGTCCAATCTTTTTCATGGTATGTTTAGGCATCAAGTCAATGCCAGAACCGTCATCTACGATAACTCCTTGACATTCATGTCTTCTGATAGTAACTTTTATCCAAGGGCTCTTATAATCCGTGAGGGGGGCTTCCCCTACAATTCTATCTTTCTGCATAACAACAATCTTTGCCACTAAACTTGTTGTGGAAGCATCGTCAATTATCTGCAAGAGTTTTGACCTGAATTTCCCATTTATCTTTATTAAATAAAAAATATTGAACTCCTTTTTCATGGACTTGAGTAGTCTTGAAGCTTCTGATTCCTTAAGAGCATGGGCTCCATTTGACTTATCAAACTCCTCATGAGCCTTGCTGAATGCATGTCCAATGGCATCACTGGTACCTATGAGATTTTCTTTTTGCCTTGTATCTGCACGTGTTGGCTTTGTCTTCACATGTCTCTAATTGAGCCTTCCCCTTGCTTCTTGTCTACATTGTAAAAGATTCAATTTCTTCTAATCGCACCAATCTAGTACATGCTGATGGCACATTTGCTTGTTCTACAACTTCTTCTTTGCACACAAAAATCATTTGAATGTGGGGCCCAAATGAAGATGCCTGGTTCTTAGGACAACAATTAGTATAATGGTCCCTAGCCTCTGGGCAATTTCTGCAAGGGGGCACATTTTCTGGCAGGGTGCACCTACTTTGGTAATGCCCATATTCTCCACATCCGAAACAGATAATTGGCCTCCTTGCCCCATTTCCAAACTGCCAGTCCCTTTCTACACAAGAATCCCTCAACAAATTCCATAGTTTGTAATCCTTTTCCCTTTCATCTTGGTCATCATCTGTATCACTTCTTGGATCCTGGAACTGTGTATCATGCATTCTTCCTAATTGATGGGAATCAGAATCAAGATCATATGGTAGACCTTGTTTTTTGTCTTCATCATACCAAGACCTCTGTTCTTCAAACACAACATCTCTACTATAGTGAATTGCTTGGTTGAAGAATTATAGTATCCATAATCCATATGAGTTGATTCATACGCAATAAACACTGCCTTTGTTGCCCTTTCATCTAGCTTACCTCTTATTTGTGATGGTATATGAACATAAGCTAAACAACTAAACACCTTGCAATGTCCAAGATTAGGTTTTCTTCGATGCCATGCTTCATAAGGAGTCATACCTTGAAGTGATTTTGATGGTAGTCTATTGACAAGGTACACAACAGTTGAAATAGCCTCTACCCATAGATAATGTGGCAAGCTCTTCTCTTAAAGCATTGGTCTAGATGATCCAACCAAATGTCTTGTTTCTCCTCTATGAAATTCCATTCATTTGAGGAGAGTACTTGGTAGTCACTTCCCTTTTTATACCTTTATCCTACAAGAACTCATCAAACTCTTTGGAGAAGTATTCTCCCCCTCCATCAAATCTAAGCTTCTTGAGTGATCTACCTATGCAATTCTGCACATGTGCTAGATATTTCTTGAAGCAATCAAAAACTTCATTCTTCATTTTGATAAAGTACAAAATAGTCCATCTACTATGGTCAACAATAAATGAGACATAATACCTTGATCCTACCGATGAAGGCTCTTGACTGGGCCCCCATACATCTCTATGTACTATGTACAATAAGTTGTTGCAGATGTAGCATTTGTGGTTGAATGGTTATCTCTATGCCTTCCAAATCCAACATGCATCACATCTATTGATCATGTGTTGCTTTGATATGTTTGGGAGCCCTAAAACACTTTGATCCCTGCATATATCCTTCAAGCTTCTTTCATTCACATGAGCAAGTACCTTATGCCACACTTCAAGCTCACTTAGGGTTTGAGACCCAAAGTTGAATAGAGCTATGTTCTTGGTTTCCTACCATGCTTCTCACCTCTAGCTTTCTTCCTGAAGCCTTGACATGGATCTTCCACAAAAGCTCCATGTTGGGTGAACCTAACTTGGAAGCCTTTTTCAACTACTTGGCCTACAATTATTAGGTTTTTAGTGATAGTGGGTGTAGTAGATAGAAAAGTGAGTTGCGAAGTGATGAAGTTCGGTCCAACCAAATAGCATAGGACCAGCCCTTGTGCTTATGGAGAATCAAATGACCTTATATGCATGTAATCAGGGCAATAAAATCCACTATGTGCTTTTAAGCATCAAGGAGAAAGAGTCAATACAAAATAGATAGGTTTGTGCATTGTCTAGCTCAAAAAACTTACTATATCTGGATGAAACAATCAAATTCAAATGCTCATAGGAGCCAACATGATTACAATTAGAAAAATCCTTTTGGAGGAATGATACACATAGATTTGAGTGTATAGAATGCACGAGTACAAGAAATAAGAAAAATATGCTTTTGGAATGAACTTGATACTCAACATTGGTACCTCCCATTTTTCAAGGCTACGTAGAGATAGACATTGAGATAGAAAAACTTTGATTTCTCCAAATCTACTGAACCAAATGCTTTGAAAATTTGTACACATAGACTAGACACTAATATCGTGCCAATTAACGCTGATTCATCCAATTTGAAGCTTTGTAGAGAGAGCAAAAGTCTCTGCAAACTTACTGTTGTTGAAAAAGATGATGTAGAGAAATGAAGGAGCAAAACAATGATGGCCACAAGTGTATGTATTGTTGGGAAAGATGGATGGATGATCCAAGAGATTGAGTAGGTACTGCTAAAACCTGCTTTGTACCAACCCTCTTTAGCTTCAGACTTGATTAGTAGACTCCCTTAGCTTTCCAATGACACCAAGAAATGGCCTATGTCCTTTGGAAATGAAGTGTGTAATGATTGAATCAAAACAGATAACTTTGGAAGTCACAAAGTCAAGAAAACCTTCTATTTTGGTCTTGACACCTGCTCAATGTTTTGCTCAGTGTGACCAACACAGTAGCAATTGATAAAATTCCTTCTAGGGGTATTCAATTAGCTTATTAAGCTAATATTTGCAAGTGGAAGGATGTAAAATAATGAACTATGCTAAGAGAAATTAATTTAGCAAGATTTGGTATACCCCCGACTTTTTAGGATTGTAGCAGAGATAGACCAGTGAGCACCTCGACGACGATTTCTCTGAATTGGCTGAATGAAATCACTTCAAACTTTGTCAGCATGTAGATGACTTTGAGCTGAATCCAACAAGCTTTGAATCACTGAATTTGGTGGAGTATTGGCTGAGATATTCCCTTGCCAAGTTCACAGACTTTGGAGTAGACAATCAGTGAGCACAGAGATGAATGATGTAAATGTATCTATAAATTAACACTTGTGTACAATCCCATTGGCATGACAAGCATTGCCTAATGGTGTAGAGAGGTGTAGACTATGATGAAGTGCTCACACACACTCAATGACAGTAGAATGAAGCTCGGGAGTGATGTCTCTACTCGCGACTTTTCATGTTCACCTTTTATGTGAAATGTGTAAGAATTTGAATTCAAATTCAAATTCTTGGCTCCCTCTAATCAAGCTTCTAAAAGCTTGGTGATATTCTCTAAATCAAGTGAACTACCTTTTCCACGAATCATTTGGGTAGGTGATTACAAAAGATTCTAAGTCAAATTGACTTTTACAATGAGGTAAAGTGGTAAGTAATCACTAGCATATGTTCCTATGATTCTTCATGCATGCAGAGTCTTCATGATATCTTCCAAGCCAAATGTGTAGGCTTGTGATTTACACCAACAGCTCCCCCTCAAGCCAAACATTTTGGCTTAAGTCTTCATCCTCAATCTTCAAGTATATCCTGTAATCCAATCATAGATTTGAACCTGCAAAGTTTGGTTCCATCCAAAGCTTTAGTCAGCAAATCTGCACATTGCATGTTGGTTGACACATAAGTCAGCTGAATGTCCTTGCTTAGCAACTTCTCCCTTACATAATGGTAATGTACTTCTATGTGTTTTGTCCTAGCATGATAGATAGGATTAGCTGCAAGGTGAAGAGCACTTGTATTATCTCCAAAGATAATTGGAGGCCTAGTATATAGGCCCAATTCTGTATACAAAAGCTTAATCCAAATTGCTTCTTGAGTGGCATTAGCTAGCCCTCTATACTCTGCTTCTGTAGAAGACAATGCAACAGTTGGTTGCTTTTTTACAGACCATGAAATTGGTTTGTCACCTGCAAAAGAAATGTATCCAGAAGTGCTTCTCCTATCATCCTTGCATCCTGCCCAATCTGCATCTGAATAAACTTTTATATCAATATCTGAAGTATAAGGAAAATACAAACCATGGTTCTGTGTACCCTTGAGATACTTCAATATTCTCTTGGCAGCCTCTAAGTGAGGTATCCTTGGCTTGTGCATAAATTGACTTAGCACACTAACTCCATATGCAATATCAATTCTAGTTTAGGTAGCATAGTTCAAGCTACCCACCATACTTTGATAACCTGTAATGTCTTGGACTTCATCACCTTCATGGGCACTTAGCTTTAGGTTCACCTCCATTGGAGTGCTAGCTGCTTTAGCATCCTGCAAGTGAAATTTCTTCAACATGTCCTGCACATACTTCTTCTGAGTAACGTATATCCCTGAATTAGTGTAAACTAATTCAAGTCCCAAAAAATACTTCAATAGCCCAAGATCATTGATCTTGAACTCCTTCATCATTTGGCTTTTGATGTTTCTGATTCCACTGACATCATTACCTGTAATGATGATGTCATCAACATAAACACAGAGATAGATTACCTCTAAATTACTTCTCTTAATAAACAGAGAGGTGTCAGCCTTGCTCATGACAAAACCTTGGTCTTGGAGGTATGTAGTTAACCTGTAATTCCATGCCCTAGGTGCCTGCTTCAATCCATATAAAGCCTTCTTTAATTTGCAGACATAAGTTACCTTCTTAGGGTCTTCATAGCCAGGAGGTTGTGACATATAAACCTCTTCTGAGATCCATCCATTCAAGAAAGCATTCTTGACATCCAATTGGTACATGTTCCAATTCTTTGATGCAGCCACACTCACCAACACTCTGATTGTTGGCATCTTGGCCACAGGAGAAAATGTTTCTTCATAGTCAATGCCTTGGGTTTGTGCAAAACCCTTGGCTACCAATCTGTCCTTGTACCTGTTAATTGTGCCATCAGAATTTCTTTTCAATTTATAGATCCATCTTGATCCTATTACCTTCATGGAGTCCTTCTTGGGTACTAACTCCCATGTATCACTCTCCTTGAGTGCTTCAATCTCCTCATCCATAGCTTCTTTCCATTCTGACTTGGTGATTGCTTCTTCATATGAACCTGGTTCTTCATTTGACAAATCCTTTGCAAGATAAACTGAATGTTTAGTAACAAGAGATGTATCATACCCATATCTGATAGGTTTTTTACTTTCCCTTTGTGATCTCCTAAAGGGTTGAGCTGAAGATTCAGGTATGTCTTCAAGCTTCTTCATCTTCATTTTGCCTTTGGACTTCCATGCCTTGAACTCTTCAAGGTTGATTGTATCTTCATCATCTGAACTTGAGTCTTCTTTCTGAGTTGGTTCCTCCTTTGTAAGTTTTGGAAATTCCTCTTCCAAATCATAGGGTAATTTGACCTTCCTGCATTCATTCTCATACCAAGAATCATTCTCATCAAAAATCACATCTCTGCTTACCATAAATCCCTTATTGGTAGGGTTATAAAACTTATAACCTTTTTTATTTAAATCATATCCAATGAAAATACATTTTTCAGCCTTGGGATCTAGCTTTCCTCTTACCTGTGAAGGAATGTGTACATATGCTACACATCCAAAAATTTTGCAGTGATCCAATGATGGTCTCTTACCATGCCATGCTTCATATGGTGTCATACCATCAAGTGACTTTGATGGTAACCTATTTATGAGATAGGTGGCAGTAGAAACACTCTCTGCCCATAGATAGTTAGGTAATTTCTTCTCATTAAGCATAGATCTAGCTGTCTCAACAATTAACCTATTTCTTCTTTCAGCTACCCCATTCTGTTCAGGAGAGTACCTTGTGGTTATTTCCCTTTTGATGCCTCTATCTTGCAAGAAGTCCTCAAATTCATTGGAGAAGTACTCACCTCCTCCATCTGACCTTAGCCTCTTCAAATTCCTTCCTGTCTGATTTTCAACTAATGCAAGATATTTCTTAAAACAATTAAATACCTCATCCTTGTGCTTCATAAAGTATAGTACAGTCCATCTGCTATAGTCATCAATAAAAGACACATAGTACCTTGAACCTGAGACTGAGGGGTCTTTGCTAGGTCCCCATACATCTGTGTGTACAAGCTCTAGATAGTCTTCATGCATATCTCCTTTCTTGGAGAAGGGTAACCTGTGAGACTTACCAAATTGACAAGCACCACACTTGTAAATCATATGTTGTTTGGATACATTAGGTATCCCAGCACACATTGGTCCCTACACATTTGCTTCAAGGTCCTTTCTCCTATGTGCCCTAATCTCTTGTGCCAAATCTCAAGCTTTGAAAGTGTTTGATCTTTATAACTGTATAATGCAATGTTCTTTGTATCTTCCAACTCAAAAGTGAAAAGTCTACCTGATTTTTCTCCTTTAGCTATCCTTTTGAATCCATGTCTTGGGTCCTCCACAAATGCTCCATACTGATTGAATCTGACCTGCAACCCTTTCTCTACAATCTGACCAACACTCATTAAGTTCTTTGTAATTGTAGGTACATAAAGTACTCTGCTCAACAAATTTTGATTACCATCACAAGTTTTTACATTTCCAACTTTAACTACAGAATGCTTTGTATCATCACTTGTTTGGACTTGGTGTTTACCTTTTGGTTCCTCAAGATCAGAGAGTAGTGCCACATTACCAGCCACATGATTTGAACACCCTGAATCAATATAAAATAAGTGATCATCATTTGTACCTGACTTTGAAGTCATGTTCATGATCAAGAGAGAGTCATCCTGCTCCTCTGTGTAGTTGTTGTAGTCCTTTCTGTTTCTGAATCCTCCTTGGTAGTTGCCATTGTAATTGTTGTTGTAGTTGTTGTTATAATTGTTGTTGTGGCCTTGGTGATGGTTGAACCTTCCTCTAGACTGAGAGTATCCACCTCTTTGGTAGCCTCTTCCTCTCTGATTTTTGTAATTCCTGTAACACTCATCTGTGGTGTGGTTTGACAAACCACAAATGTTACATGGTGATGTGTTATAGGGTCTCCCCCTACCTTGCTTACCTCCTCTGCCCCTACCTCTTGAAGATCTACCTCTCCCTGCATAGTTGGCTTGGGAGGTAGAGCATTCATCTTCCACCTTCTTACTCTTGCCTTTATCCTTAGATTTCTTATCAGTGTATAGGGCAAAAGAGTTGTTACCTTTGGTAGTATCTCCACTCTTGGTAAGCTTTGCTTCATGTGTGAATAGTTGACCCATGAGAGTTGTAAGATCTGGAGTGTGCATGTCCATGTAGAGATCCATTGCAGTGGTGAAGCTTTCCCACTTGTCATCAGCCTTGATCCCATTGATTACCTGCCTTACAATTTGTTCCTCTTCAATCTCTTCTCCTATGCTTGCTAACTGATCTGCAACATCTTTGATCTTGGTCACAAATTCTGAAACAGTTTGCTTAGGTTGCTTCCTTAGTGTTGTGAATTCAATCCACAACTGATTTTTCCTAGCCCTTGTATTGGAGGAAAAATATGATGAAAAGGTTTCCCAAGTCTCTTAGGAAGTCTTACAATTTCTGATATGAGGTAAAAGAAAGTGAGATATAGAGTTGAGTAGATAAGACCTTGCCAATGCATCCCTTGCACACCATGTGTTGAGTTTTTCTTGCTCCTCTTGGGTTGGCAAACCTCTTGCTTTGAATGAGGGCAATTCCTCATCTCCTAAGATGTATCCATAGAGACTCCTTCCTTGTAAGTAGGTCTTCATCCTTAGAGACCAAGCTTTATAGTTGTTCCTGTCCAATTTGTCAATAAATGAAGGAAAACCATCTCCCATTTTACCTTATTTGCTTTGATACCACTGTTGGGAAAGATGGATGGATGATCCAAGAGATTGAGTAGGTACTGCTAAAACCTGCTTTGTACCAGCCCTCTTTAGCTTTAGACTTGATTAGTAGACTCCCTTAGCTTTCCAATGACACCAAGAAATGGCCTATGTCCTTTGGAAATGAAGTGTGTAATGATTGAATCAAAACAGATAACTTTGGAAGTCACAAAGTCAAGAAAACCTTCTATTTTGGTCTTGACACCTGCTCAATGTTTTGCTCAGTGTGACCAGCACAGTAGCAATTGATAAAATTCCTTCTAGGGGTATTCAATTAGCTTAGTAAGATAACATTTGCAAGTGGAATGATGTAAAATAATGAACTATGCTAAGAGAAATTAATTTAGCAAGATCTGGTATACCCCCGACTTTTTAGGACTGTAGCAGAGATAGACCAGTGAGCACATCGACGATGATTTCTCTGAATTGGCTGAATGAAATCACTTCAACCTTTTTCAGCATGTAGATGACTTTGAGATGAATCCAACAAGCTTTGAATCACTGAATTTGGTGGAGTATTGGCTGAGATATGCCCTTGACAAGTTGACAGACTTTGGAGTAGACAATCAGTGAGCACAGAGATGAATGATGTAAATTTATCTATAAATTAACACTTGTGTACAATCCCATTGGCATGACAAGCATTTTCTAATGGTGTAGAGAGGTGTAGACTATGATGTAGTGCTCACACACACTCAATGACAGTAGAATGAAGCTCGGGAGTGATGTCTCTACTCGCGACTTTTCATGTTAACCTTTTGTGTGAAATGTGTAAGAATTTGAATTCAAATTCAAATTCTTGGCTCCCTCTAATCAAGCTTCTAAAAACTTGGAGATATTCTCTCAATCAAGTGAACTACCTTTTCCACGAATCATTTGGGTAGGTGATTACAAAAGATTCTAAGTCAAATTGACTTTTACAATGAGGTAAAGTGGTAAGTAATCACTAGCATATGTTCCTATGATTCTTCATGCATGCAGAGTCTTCATGATATCTTCCAAGCCAAATGTGTAGGCTTGTGATTTACACCAACATGTATATTGCTTCCATGTAATGTACAAGTGATTTGAAGTCTTTATATAAACTCTTCAAGTGTTCCACAACTTCTACAAGTGGATTTTGAATTCAAATGATGGTGGGATTATTTGTTGAAGAGAATCCATTCACTTTCCTACAATCTAAGAAAAAAGAAGATCTAGTTTGATCTACTTTTCGGTGATTGATTGATTCATTGATTGCCAAGTTCAACCACCTAAAATTCATGAAATTTGAGCTCTCTTTTTCTCCTTTTGCATGTTTAAAGATCTAGGCTTTTACAATGGTAAATGATCCATAAAAAATCTTTTAGAAAAATGCAATAAATGAGCATAAGTAAAAGAACTCTCCAACAGATATTTTTGTAACATAATCCAAACAATAGCATAGCCTAAGCTTGATGTTTGAACATCCAAGCCTCCAAAATGCTCCGATACCTCTGACGAGGGAAGATTCTTACACCCCAATGCATCAATGGAAGATGGTTGCCCCCATACAAGCTTGATGTTCGATAAAATCCACCTCAAGCATAGCCTAAGCTTGATGTTTGAACATCCAAGCCTCCAAAATGCTCCGATACCTCTGATGAGGGAAGATTCTTACACCCCAATGCATCAATGGAAGATGGTTGCCCCCATACAAACAATGATATATGATCATTGTCCTCTACTTTTCTTTGTTATTATAAAACAACATAAAATGAAACTTTTGAGACTTAAAATAGACCTTGAGGCCTATCAAAAAATCTTTGAATCAAGCCAAATTGATGTTTCAAGTATGATAACAATCCACTTCAAGATAGGCTATCTGTTTGCAACACTCTCTACATATGTGCAAAGATATAGCTTTGCAAACTTGGCAATGTCTCACAACTCACTCACTAAAAGAACTTGAAACTATAGAAAAATTTGGGGATCTATATGAAAGACCAAATGAATCTTGAAATCACTAAAAATGAGCATAATAAGAGAGCAAATAATGTTTTGCAATCTGGAACAAGCTGAATTGTGAAAGACTAACTATGTCTCTAAATAGATAGGAACAAAATCATGCAAAAATGAGATAAGAAAGCAAGGGGACTCCTTGCAAGATTTTAAGAATTCACTCAACTAAGTGGGAAATTCTTGGAATGCATAAAAACAAGAAGCAAATGTGAAATGGCGCTTATATAGAAATTTTATTTTTCCTACAATCTAGCTAACTACCCACCAATCAATGTAGGTGCACTTTTTGGTGGGTAATTGAAGAGATTTGAATTTGATTGATTTCAGTAGAGCTCTTAACTTGATTCCATGACTTTGGGTCCTCCTTTTTTATTGGTCCACTTACAAAACTCATGGAGAAGCCCCTTTGTATGATTGAGGCTTGATTTTCAACATTTTATAGATTATTCTATAAATCTATTATGTATTTGGATTTCATGTGTAGTGGTTTGAAGCCTAGGTGACTCTAATAGACATAAGAACAGTTTCCATGGGCTCAAAATAGCTAAGAGAGGATATTCGATGCATTTCCAAAGTGAAACTTTGGGTTGTAGAGATTCACAATAAGCTAGATAATTTATTAGATTCATAAATTAATATCTAAATATTTAGTTTCTAATCAAGATATTTTATAAGGGTTTTCTAATGCACGAAATCCAAAAGAATGAGACCATATGTGCTTAAGGTCAATAGAGTAAAAAGAACAACCGTAAATCAAACAATATCTAGATTTTGTTAGCTCAACCAAGATCGTATAGGTAGTTACTACTTTTAATTATAGAGAATTAAAAAATGAACATACACTGTTTTTTAAGGATCTTCAAAAAAGTAAAAAATGAAGGTTGGAAGACTTTTGTCAATTATTGAGGGAGAATATTACACAAAGTTGAGTTACAAGCAAGTGAACGCACATGAACTAGGGGTCTATTTGGATCAAGTCAATAAGGTGCTACTTATAGTGAAAAATTCTAAATATCCAAATCTGATTTTTTAGAGTGATAATTATGTTTACAACCAAATATCAATTTATACAATAGTTGATCAACATAGTAAGTGTTGAGGAATTTTAACAAGGTCTATGTTTTTCAAAAGAGGAAGCTAATCCAAGGCCTATTCTTCCTTGCATGAATCAATTGAAAGAACAACTATACAAGATAAGGGGTCATAGTACCCATGGGATCCCCCTTTTCCCACAAAGTAGGGGAAGGCATAAAAACTTTGACAACTCGAAGGTGGTAGGAACATTATCCCAACAAATAGGTCCATTATTTAATACCATGTCTAGAAGCAAAATCTTTATAGAAAGTTATCAAGCACATTAATCACCTTTTCATCCCCCACGTGGAGAGCTCAATTTCTGTGGATCTTGTTGTTCTCCAAAACAAACACCCTTTGATGTCTGAAGGGAGGGGATATACAGATTCTTCTACTTAGAAGGCTAACGGGTCTTGTGAATTGACCACAATTTTGGAGGGTTGTCAAAGTTCCCAACACACCTTTCTTTCCAAAGTTTCCATAGAGCTTCTCCTTCAATGGCATTCCACAATGTCATAGAGCAACTATTGGTTCTAAGTAAGACTTGTTTCTAGTTTATTTGTGTCTTCATAGACAAAATCTCAACAAGGTTATCAAGAAATGTATACAAGAGAATAAATTTCATTTTGTAAGACGCTCTTGAATTGATCAAAAATCTATATTAGAAATTCATGATTAAGCTCTCTCATGTGTTTTGGAACCTATTTTCTATTCCTTGTGTGTGTTCCTTTCCTTGTGTGAGAGAGTGTCTGAGAGCTCTCTTCCTTATCTCATTGCCTTGATAGGATGTTCACTTAAAAACAATTTTGATTGTTTGATTCATAACACTATTGTAACTTCAAGATAATATGTGTATGTTTATCTACATGATTGTGATTTGAAAACTATTCTTATTGTTTAAATCATAGCAGTGATTTTTATATTTGCAATTCAAAAACTACTCTATTTTCTTGACTCGTCATTGATTCTTACTTCACATTATAATGTGTATATGTTGGATAGTAGGGTGTACACACATCCTCTTTTGTGCATAGGAACCCTCCCTTGAGCATGGAAATACCCCTCTTTGTATATTTTTAGAGTTTCACATGAGAACACCCTCTTAGAACACTTTTTGATAATTTTCCAACACTATGGTATGGAGGCTTGTAAATAAATCCCACTTTTGTTTTTTTTCAAGAAAAAGGCAAAATACCAAGTAGTAAAAATCCCACACCTGTTTTTGAGATATGAAAAGATTATCATAGTGACTATACAAGCAATTTCATCCTTTTGTGCCATATATATATATATATATATATATATATATATATATATATATATATATATATATATATATATATATATATATATATATATATATATAGAGAGAGAGAGAGAGAGAGTTTTGGGTTAGCCAGTACAAGTGTTTCTCAAAGTCTAGTATATATCTAATAGAGTTCGATTGGTTATTTCTTTTCAATTTTTTCAAATACAATAAATTTTTTGCTTCAGGGTATTTAATAAACGAACACTATCATATGACTATACAAGCAATTTCATCCTTTTGTGCCATATACATATGCAAAAAAGTGAGAAATATGTGAAGGACCCAATATATATATATATATATATATATATATATATATATATATATATATATATATATATATATATATATATATATATATATATATATATATATATATATATATATATATATATATACACTATAGAGGGTACTTGACTCCATGTTTATATCTTTCTAGAACTTTCCAGATTTTCCTAACATCAATCTGAACACTTCTTAGCCCCATATGGCTATTTTTAAAAGCTAATCAAGTCAGTATAATGTGAATAATGTTTTTTTTATAAGGAAGTTTGGTGTTGAGGAATTTTAACAAGGTCTATTTTTTTTCAAAAGAGGAAGCTCGACCAAGGCCTATTCTTGCTTGCATGAATCAATTGAAAGAACAAACATACAAGATAAGGGGTCATAGTGCCCATGGAATCACCTTTATCCCACACAGTAGGGAAAGGCATAAAAACTTTGATAACTCTAAGGTGGTAGGAACATTATGCCAACAAATAGGTCAAATATTTAGTACCATGTCTAGAATCCGAATTTTTACAAAGAGTTATAAATCATATTAAACACCTTTTCATCCCCCTCATGGGGAGCCTAATTTTTGTGGATCATTATGTCCTCCAAAACAGAAACCCTTTGATGTATGGAGGGAGGGGATTTCTTACATATACAAATTCTTCTACCTAGAAGGCTAAGGGTCTTGTCAATTGACCACTCTTTTGGAGGGTTGTCAAAGTTGGCAGCACACCTTTCTTTCCAAAGTTTCCAAAGAGTTTGTCTTTTAATGGCATTCCACAATGTCATAGATCAAGCTATTGCTTCTCTAAGTAAGGCTTGTTTCCTGTTTAATTGGGTCTGAATATACAAAATCTGAACCAGGTTATCAAGAAATGTATATGAGAGAATAAATTTCATTTTGCAAGATGCTCCTAAATTTGTGAAAAATTTACATTAGAAATTCATGATTAAGCTCTCTCATGTGTTTTGGACCTATCTTCTCTTCCTTCCTCGCATGTGATGTGGATTATCGATTTTTATACCTAGATCTATTCTCAAGGAGTGTTTTTCTTGTGTTTTGTGCTTGGTTTGTTGTGTGTCAAGTTACATGGCTTTTATAATTTGAGTGATACATCACACTTGATGTTGGAAAGGGAAACACATGGTGCTTCTAGGTCTCGGGTAACTCTTGGACATTATTATCGGGGTTTGGGATCATCAATCGGAGTCCCTTGTGATGGTATTCAAGCATGTGAGAGATTAAGTACTCATGATACTTTTACTTGAATCCATTTTCTTACATTTCCATTTTCTTGAGCTTCATCTTCTTCATCGACTGCCATAGTTAGGAGTGGATTTTAGGAGCATTTTTAGGTCACATATCGTTCATTATGAGAAAAAATGGACCCTCCTTGAGCATTTTAGAGAAAGGGTTTAATGATTGACCAATGAGGAGAGGGTGGTGGTCACACTCTAGTCCTTTAGTCACCTAGATTAGGCATATAATTTCCTTGGTTTTGAGTGGTCAAAAAGGAAAAGCCCACCCAACACTTGTATCTTTTGTTGTTGTGTGAGTAGTTTTAAGAAGCAAGAAACCAATCATAGGCCATGGATTTCGATAATCTTTAATGGCTCAGATTTTGACCCTCATAGAAAATGCGGCATGAAATATGAGCCATTAAAGCTCCATCGGATGGCTCTCTTTGAATGAAGACCACCATGAGTGCCTTAAATTGCCACCATTCGATCGCCAATTGATCTAATGGCTAAGGATGGCTTCCGATAAGAAAAGGCACCTTTGGATAGGCACCATTAGATGAAAACTTCATCGGATGGTTATGGATCAATTCCAAAATGCACTCAGGTTGAAACGAGGATGTCCATTGGATAGAGGCCTAATCTAACCAAATGTTATTTTATTTGCGAAAACCACTAGCTCTTTTGTGTAAACTATCTAGTACTTCCTTGAGAAAATCAATGATTTTGGTGAAGTAGTCAAGGATGATCAACATCCAACAAAGGATGTGTAAGAAGAGGTAATAAACACCCCTTGTGGAAAATGATTCCTCACACGGATCCTAAGATTTCATAAACTTCCTTATGACGATGGGCTATAAGAGATATTTGAATGAAGGAAAAACCAAGTTTTTTTGGGTATTAACTTATGTGTATGCATAGGGTCCCACACATTTCAACGTTTAGGAGTCCAAAGGACCAACATAACAGAGTTAAACAATGTATCTAGATAAACAAAAGCAAGAACATTGACCTTTGGATAGAATTAGGAATTCCTATTATACTTATCATGATTAGAACATTGACCTTTGGATAGATTCGTGTTTTGTTGATGCCTTTCTCCTCTTCCTCTTCTTCTTCCTCTACCTCTTTGTGATGCGGTGCCCTCGTCATGTCCTTGATTGCTTGAATGGCCTTTTTTTCCTTTAAACCTTCCTTTGCCCCTGCTTTGTCGTTGTATTCCTTTTCCCCTTTGATTACCTGCATAAAAGACTTGTGCATCCTTACTTTTAGTTGAACTTCCACCTATGTTTCATTTCTTCTGTGACCATGAGAGCAACTAATTACTCAAAATTAGGGAGATTATCCCTTACATAGACTGAAGTGGTAAAGGGTTTCCACTTTTCGTCATCCCTCAAACCACTCAAAGTATAAGGCACAATGTTGGCATTGTCTATGTGGCTTCCAATGGATCCCAATGCATCTCACAATTCCTTCACCTTAAGTATATAGTCATTTATGCTACTCCCTTAGGCTTTCCTAAGTTTGTTGAGCTTATTCTTGAATTGGATCTTCCTTGCCTTGGTGCTCATTGAATAAAGCCTCTCAAGTGAGTCCCATATCTTCATGCTTGAATCCAAATCTTAGATATGGCCGATCAAATACTTTAAAAATTCAATGATGAAGTGAAAAAAAATCAAGGATGAAGTACATGTAAATTTTCTTATAAAAAAAGAATCTCAAACCAATCGATTGACAATTTGTATCGTTTCCTATTATTTAAAGAATACTAGAGAATATAAAACACCATCCTAGAGTAAAGTTACCACCACGATGCTATGAACCATTCATGATCATTAAAAAAAAAAAAAAATTAATGTAAAATATTTCTTTTTTGTTAAAATTACACGATTTGTTCTCATAATTTTTCGAATACCATTTATATAAATTACTCCAAGATTTGAGATTCCGTTACTTCTTGAGAAAGATGCTAAAATTCATGAAGATCATTTTATTAATTCCGTAGACTATTATTAAAATTCAATTGGTCTTCAATTCCGTAGACTATTATTAAAATTCAGCCGCCACTCTATTGAAGACTCACAATAGATATAGAGAGAATCGCTTAGTCTAAAGTATGATCACTTGATTTCCAGATATCATTCAAGATTTCAACACGTTAATAATAGCAATAATATTTCAATTACATGCATATTTTTCTTCTAGCACATGGGGCATAATTAGTATTGGTTAGATGTGTGATATGAATTGGCCATCCCATGTCTAGCTCTTATGTTTCTCAAGTGATTTTTTTTGGAGGCATGTTATAATTAATGTAATTTCAGGATTATTGGGATTTATTCATGTCCAAATCCCACAGAATAGTTAATTTTCACATGTTCAAACATGTGACATTGGCCACATTATGTTAGATAAATAGAAAGAAATTAACCTGATGTTTGTTTTTATTAGTAATTCGAGGATAATAAATGTGTGGCCATTATTCAATAATCTGAGATTGCATTTACTTTTGTTTGAAACGTGAGAACTCCTTTAATGATTTGTACATTAAAACATTAAATGAGTAACTTGATTTGTTTATAGAGGAGTGGACTTGACTCCATGTTTATATCTTTCTAGAACTGTCTAGATTTTCCTAACGTTAATCGGAACACTTCTTAGCCCCATATGGCTATTTTTAAAAGCTAATCAAGTCAGTATAATGTGAATAAGGTTTCTTTTATAAGGAAGTTTGGTGTTGAGGATTTTTAACAAGGTCTATTTTTTTTTTAAAGAGGAAGCTCGGCCAAGGCCTATTCTCCCTTGCATGAATCAATCGAAAGAACAAATATACAAGATAAGGGTCATAGTTCCCATGGGATCCGCCTTATCCCACAAAGTAGGGGAAGGCATAAAAACTTATTCAAAAACTACTCTATTTTCTTGACTCGTCATTGATTCTTATTTCACATTGTTATGTGTATATATTGGGTAGTAAGGTGTACACACATTCTCTTTTGTGCATAGGAACCCTCCCTTGAGAATGAAAATACCCCCCTTTGTACATTTTTAGAGTTTCACGTGAGAACACCCTCTTAGGACACTTTTTGATGATTCTCCAACACTATGGTATGGAGGCTTGTAAATAAATCCCACTTTTGTTTTTTTTCAAGAAAACGGCAAAATATCAAGATATGAAGAGATTATCACAGTGACTATACAAGCAATTTCATCCTTTTGTGCCACATATATATATATATATATATATATATATATAGTTTTGGGTTAGCGAGTACAAGTGTTTCTCAAAGTCCAGTATAGATCTAATAGAGCTGGATTGGTTATTTTTGTTCAAAATTTTCAGATACAATAAATTTTCTGCTTCAGGGTATTTAATCAATGGACACTATCATAGTGACTATACAAGCAATTTCGTCCTTTTGTGACATATATATATATATATATATATATATATATATATATATATATATATATATATATATATATATATATATATATATGTATGTATGTATGTATATATATATATATATATAGTAGAGGGGACTTGACTCCATGTTTATATCTTTCTAGAACTTTCTAGATTTTCCTAACATTAATCGGAACACTTCTTAGCCCCATATGGCTACTTTTAAAAGCTAATCAAGTCAGTATAATGTGAATAAGGTTTCTTTTATAAGGAAGTTTGGTGTTGAGGAATTTTAACAAGGTCTATTTTTTTTTTCAAAGGAGGAAGCTCAGCCAAGGCCTATTCTCCCTTGCATGAATCAATTCAAAGAACAACTATACAAGATAAGGGGTCATAGTGCCCATGGGATCACCTTTATCCCACAAAGTAGGCAAAGGCATAAAAACTTTGACAACTCGAAGGTGGTAAGAACATTATGCCAACAAATAGGTCCAATATTTAGTACCACTTCTAGAAGCCAAATCTTTATAGAGACTTATAAATCATATTAAACACCTTTTCATCCCCCTCATGGGGAGCATAATTTTTGTGGATCTTTATGTCCTCCAAAACAAAAACCCTTTGATGTATGGAGAGAGGGGATTTCTTACAGATACAAATTCTACCTGGAAGGCTAAGGGTCTTGTCAATTGACCACTCTTTTGGAGGGTTGTCAAAGTTGGCAGCACACCTTTCTTTCCAAATTTTCCAAATATTTTGTCTTTTAATGGCATTCCACAATGTCACAAAGCAAGCTATTGATTCTCTAAGTAAGGCTTTTTTCCCATTTAATTGGTTCTGAATAGACAAAATCTGAACTAGGTTATCGAGAAATGTATATGAGAGAATAAATTTCATTTTGTAAGATGCTCCTGAAGTTATGAAAATTCTATATTAGAAATTCATGATTAAGCTCTCTCATGTGTTTTGGACCTATTTTCTCTTCCTTCCTCGCATGTGATGTGGATTATCGCTTTTCATACCTAGATCTATTCTCAAGGAGTGTTTTTCTTGTGTTTTGTGCTTGGTTTGTTGTGTGTCAAGTTACATGGCTTTTATAATTTGAGTGATACATCACACTTGATGTTGGAAAGGGAAACACATGGTGCTTCTAGGTCTCGGGTAACTCTTGGACATTATTATCGGGGTTTGGGATCATCAATCGAAATCCCTTATGATGGTATTCAAGCATGTGAAATACTAAGTACTCATGATACTTTTACTTGAATCCATTTTCTTACATTTCCATTTTCTTGAGCTTCATCTTCTTCATCGATTGCCATAATTAGGAGTGGGTTTTAGGAGCATTTTTAGGTCACATATTGTTCATTATGAGAAAAAATGAACCCTCTTTGAGCATTTTAGAGAAAGGGTTTAATGATCGACCAATGAGGAGAGGGTGGTGGTCACACTCTAGTCCTTTAATCACATAGATTAAGCATATAATTTCCTTGGTTTTGGGTGGTGAAAAAAGAAAAAGCCACCCAACGCTTGTAGTTTCTGTTGTGTGAGTGGTTTTAAGAAGCAAGAAACCAATTATAGGCCTTGGATTTCGATCATCTTCAACGGCTCAGATTTTGACCCTCATAGAAAATGCGGCATGAAATATGAGCCATGAAGCTCCATCGGATGGCTCTCTTTGAATGAAGACTAGCATGAGCGCCGTAAATTGCCACCATTGGATCGCTATTTGATCTAACGGCTGAGGATGGCTTCCGATAAGAAAAGGGACCTTTGCATAGGCACCATTAGATGAAAACTTCATCGGATGGTTATGGATCAACTCCAAAATGCACTCAGCTTGAAACGCGGATGTCCATTGGATAGAGGCCTAATCTAATCAAATGTTATTTTATTTGCGAAAATCATTAGCTCTTTTGTAAGCCTTTTTAATCGCTTTGAAAAGACCTTATGTGCAAAAATCAATTTAGGAGGATTGAAAAGATAAAATTATGGTGAAATTTGAAGGGGGTATGTTATGTAGACAAGCTAGGGGATCTGTAAACTATCTAGTACTTCCTTGAGAAAATCAATGAGTTTGGTGAAGTAGTCAATGATAATCAACATCCAACAAACGATGTGTAAGAAGAGGTAATAAACACCCCTTGTGGAAAATGATTCATCACATGGATCCTAAGATTTCATAAACTTCCCCATGATGAGCGGCTATAAGAGATATATTTGAATGAAGGAAAAACCAAGTTCTTTGGGTATTAGCTTATGTGTATGCATATGGTCCCACACATTTCAACGTTTAGGAGTCCAAAGAACCAACATAAGAGAGTTGAACAATATATCTAGATAAACAAAAGCAAGAATATTGACCTTTGGATAGAATTAGGAAGTCCTATTATACTTATCATGATTAGAAATTTTTGTCTGTTAGAAAGTAGGGACCTAAGCCTAGCAATCCTGAGAAAGGTATAAAGTAGAATTAATGGAGAAGAAAACTTGACATATCCTTGTTGATTGGAGTCCATCCACTTGTTTCTTCATTGGTTACCAATCCACTTAGAACTTAGTGATCACGTCTAATACTAGAAGCACATCAGACTAGAATGCCAAAGAAAGAGGAAAGAAATCATGATCGCCCTAGATCTGTCAATGGAAATGGATATAATCACACATTAGAACCATTTTGCATCCCTAGAATAGATCATGTAAGAACATTTTGAACCTCCAAAAAGTTTCTAAATGAATGAGAGATTATATGATGGTTCTAGAGAGCCTCATGAAGATGTATCCAAGCTTTAATAGATCTTAAAGATAGAAAGATTGGAGGATTATTTTATGCAATATAATGCTTTGGATTCACGTTGAAAGGAACTAACTTGGTTTGGTTTTAGAAGTTCTAGTAGGAAAATTCATTGACGAATTCTCTAAAAGATAAGTCCATCATGAGGACTTCTTGTTAGTCCATAACTTGAAACAAGTATCCATAAAGATAATTGGATTTTTTTCTCAAAATTTCAAGTATTACATCAGTATATGTCTAGAGAGATACTGCAACCATCACAAGAAAATGTGGTATCTCTTTTCATAGGTGGACTCAATACCACTCAAAGGATCCTAATAAGGGGCAATTTCTTAATGAACTTTCACCTCTTTACAATGAGATTTTAAGCCATGAAACTCTAAGTGAGGGGCCTATGTTCTTGAATGCGTTTCCAAGATACATGGAAGAATACAAATATGCATCAATATGTAGAAGAGATCTAGTATGAAACTAGCAGGCATCCACAAGGCTTAGTGCGAGAGCTACAAAAGGCAAAATAATTCAACTATGGAAGATCTTTTCAATGTAAAGTCACATCTATGGAATCAACCATACCAACAAACAAGAGCATAGAACTTGAGCTAGAGGATAGAGAGCCTCCAAAAGAAAGAATGATTTTTCATCAAGCTCCTCTAGAAAAAGTAAGGGATCCCAATGGATACATAATGAAAGTTATAGTAGATTCTAGTGCAACTGTATCCATAGCAACCAATCGCTTTTGTCGAAAGTGAGAAGAACTCACATTAAGGTAGAAAAGAGTGAGAATAGAATTAATAGATGAAGATGTTGATCAACCATCAGGTCTACTAGAAGGTGTGGTAATCAATAGTTGTGGTGTCACTTCTGAACATACATTGGTTGTATGTCAATTCCAAAAGGCCAACAATCATAAAATGATCTTACAAAGGCCTTCCATGCATGAAGTTAGGATTCAAATAGTGAAGTACTTTAGGAGGATTACATCTTTAGGAATGTACCCACAATTCAGTGGATTTGCGTCCATAAAGGTGTAGCCATGTTATCATTGCATAACGCATATTTGAGTGGTGCCTTTTTTATGCACAAGGATACAGACTTAAGAGACGTAAAATGAGGAAGGATGTGATCTATTCATGGCTCAAATCTAGAAGTATTAGATCTTAAATTTATACATCACCGTATTGCATATGCAAGTTTTCAAATGAAAAATAATAAAAGAAATCATACATGAATGAATGGAAAGGATTAAACATGGTCTATTTCATGAAGAAAGCTTTTCATTATATTTTGACAAAATAAATTGAAGTTCCTTGCAGAACATCAAGCACTCCTTTATCCCTTAGATAGTCCATGCAATATGGGATGTTTACTATGATGGTTTCTCTTACTAATGGAACTTGATTTTAAAATAATGACCAAAAAAGGAAACACAAATATTAGAGATGACCATCGATCAAGACTAGCACATGGACAAACCACCATAGGTGTCGAAGATGATCTTCTTGAGGCACATTTATTTTATATTAGAGTAGTTCCTAATTGGGAAAAGACTATGGTCCCCTTACGGATCTATGCAAATCTTCCTAAAAGAATACATACTTCTAAGAATTTGATCATCAAGCTCATAAGTATTAAATCATTGTAGGCAACATTTGTTGTCAAGACCATCAAGGTGTGGTGCCCTATTTTGTAATGGAAGATGATAAAATGGAGCTAATGTCTACATATCATGTTGGAATTCTAGAACAACACTAAAAAATTTGCATGTTGTGGAATCCAAAAATATTAGATCATATTGGCCACATATGGAAAAATATATCCATATTCATACTCATTCCTATGGATTGTAAACTGAGAACTCCAATGGAATATGCATTTTTGTACCAAGTTTCAATAGTAACTAAATGGAAAACCTATAATTGATCACCTTGTAGACAAGATTGTTCCAAAAGGAGTTATCACTTCATAAAAAAGAATATTGGAAAACGAAAACAAGGTATATACATTTATAGGGTATCATTCATATACGAGGAAATATTATTTTATTACATCTATGTGTTTTGTAGCTAGTTCAGGAAAACTCTTTATGACATAATCAATTCCCTTGTAGTACTTGCAAAACTATTTCTCTTTTCTATCTTCTTGTCATCTTTGTCTTTCTTCTCTGAATGTGCACCATTACCAGATTTCTACTTACTAGTAAATGAGATCCATTTACCTTGGTCCTTCTAACTAGCTACAAAATCTTGATCTAGAGCACACATAGTTGACCTATTCTGCCTGGAGTAATCTTCCTGCAACAAAATAGAGACTAACTCCTAGAATGCTAAGGCATTTGTATTGCCTTTCATTATCAACCAAAGAGTAGAAGTGAGACTCTAATATGCATATGGAAAACATTAAAAACGGTCTACAAAAATGAATTACCTCAAAAGATTTCATCAGCAAAAATCAATTGCTCCTTCAACTCTTTGATCTTTGCCAAATTTTTATCAATTTAATCTCCTTCATTCATATGCTCACCTAAAAATGCTTCAAAAATTAAGAAACACGATTCACATTCCTTGCCTGGTATAATGTTGTACAAGTATCTCAAGCATCCTTTGTTATCTTGTAGGAGTGAATTTGAGGGATAATTGAGCATTTTTAAGACAAAGTTATCAATGCATGTTCCTGTGCATCTTTACCATCCCAATGAAGTTTCTCTCCGATAGGTGCAATAGAAATTGTAGCACAAAGAAGAAATTGAAGATCATCATCTTTAATACAATCTACATGACCTTCAATAACTATATTGGTAGGTGTGGTAAACCTTTTTTCAACATTGCACAATATTCCATAGCCCTTTTGCTACCAATGCATGATGCATCATATATGCCCACAATGGGTAGTTAGTACCATCCAAATTATTCTCAAATGTAGCCAACATATGGAATACATCATTGCTTTTTGCCATGGGGAGTGACTAAATATCCTAATGCAAAAATTTGACTACATCTAAAAATTTTGAACAGAAACACCATGTCAAGCACTGCTAAACCTATAGTAGATTTTAAGGATGTTGGCCAAGCCAAAACTTGTATATATGTTTGGCACAAAAGCAAAAAAATTGGCCACACAATGGCCAAGATAGCGCATTCAAAAGCTCAAATGAGCTTAATCCAAAATTTCAACACCACAAGAAAAGTTGTTTTGAAATTCTAGTCACCTCGAGTATGCTCACCAATTTTCATGTGACTCTAAGACTAGGACCAAAGAGGTATTGTGACATGCTAGATGAAGCGATGACCTGCTCTAATATCAATTGTTGGAGTTCCACACTTGTGAAAGCACATGAACAACAAAAAGAAGAAGAAGGAGAATCTTGGAGAAGAATTAATACATAATGTATTACCAAGTGAATGTACAAAGATAAGTGACATGTTAGGGTTATATGCATGTATATATGTTGGGCAAAAAAACCCTCCTAAAGAGGGGAAAAAAATGTTGTGGCAATTCTAAGTGTGTTCATAAACATCACTAGTGAAATATATCAAGACTTTCATTTACCAAAGAAACATTACTTAGCTTCAAAGATGTGTATTTACACTTTGCTTCCTCTTTTTATAGAAGGATAGTCTAGTGCTAGTAAAAAATGAGGCGATTTCTCAACCTTTACAAGTTCCAAATGATGGTTAGACTATTTCATTTATAGTGCAGATTTACATGATGCACTTGTTGATGAGAGGATTGACATAGAAGAGGCATAAATTATGCCCAAATGTTTAGTGCAAACTTTGATAGATAGAAAGTTAGATGCATCTTTGTGATATCATGCTTTTTTAGGCCCTCGTAGTGCTTCATTTGCATCATATTTTCATGCAATGGATGTCTCTAGTCTTTTTTATGAGAATAAGTCTGTTTCTTTTAATGAAGCACAAAATTTAGAAAATCAGATGGCTACTATACAATTAGAATATGATGCTATACAAGTTGAAATGTAATTCTAAGGGAATAATTGACAAGTATAGGGCTAGTCCAAAGTTATGCTGAAGAGAGAGGCATTGATTTTGATGAGACACCCCTTGTTCACTGCATCAATCCTTGATGGGATTTGTTTTCACCTCAGCTTGTATATATGCCTATAAACCAAATGGATCACTTATTTGTACTTTCACTTGGTCATACATTTAGTATTGTGTTGTGCTCCAAGGTTCTTCTTCTTCCTTGTGTTGTTCTTGTGCTTCCACAAATCTCAATCTACAAATTGTATGTGTATGTGTGTATATTATTGTGAGTCAAAAACTATTGTGATTGTTAGACCCAACATTGATTCTTATTTCACAATACTATGTGTGTGTGTATGTGTGTATGCATCCGTGTGTATCATTGTGAGTTAAAAACTATTGTGGTTGTTTGAATCAACATTGATTGTTAATCCACAATAATATGTGTATGTTTATATGTGCTTGCATGCATGACTATGTGTGTGTATGATTGTGAGTTAAAAATTAATGTGATTCTCTAGCTGAGCATTGATTCTTACTTCACAATAGTATGTGTATTATGTGTATGCATGTGTGTGTATGTGTGTTCATGATTGTAAGTAAAAAGTTTTGTGATTTTCCAACCCAAAATTGTTTCTTACTTCACAATAGTATGTGTATGTATGTGTATATATGTGTGTAATTTTAAAACTATTGTGATTGTCTCATTTGACATGGATCTTTAATTCACAATAGGATGTGTATGTGTGTATATGATTGTGATTTAAAACTATTTTGATTGCCTAAATCATCATTGATCTTTAATTCAAAGGTAGGTGTATGTGTTTGTATGTATGTATATGATTGTGATTCAAAAGCTATTGTGATTGTCTCACTCACACCATCAAGAATTTGTAGGTTTGCATGTATGAATATGATTTATAAATTGTTATAATTGATTGAAAAGTGGCATTAATTCTTACCTCAAACTCTTTTGTGTAGGATGTAGGTTTGTGTGTAGGATTTGTTGAAATATCAAGCTCAACATGTGATGATTGAGGATGACATGCAGCACTTTTCATTTTTTTGAAAGCTATAGTGTTTACTCTGATATATGTGAGGGATAATTTTAGTGAGCTTCATCAGAGTTATCTACCAGGAGTGATGGAGAATTTTTTTCTTGCCAACTCATGCATTTGCAGACATTAGGGTTTTCTTTATGTTTCACTCTTTATATATTATATTAGTTGTATTGTTGTATTAGGGAACTCTTTTGTATTCTTTTAATGTAATAGAAGTAGAAGAAGATCATTCTTCCTTTCCTCAATCTATCTGTGCTCCTCTCCTTGTGTATGAGAGTGTATGAGATCTACCTTCCTTATTCAGTTTCCCTAGAGATGGTATGAGAGCCAGTGTAACTATAGAGAGCTCATGAAGAAGGCCGATAGTGAAGAGTCTATTAGAAGACCTAGAGAACATGTGCTTCATAGATGGTCTTAGATTGCTAGGAAATTTGATGTGCATATAGAAGGTGTAAAATTATTTTCAAAAGTTAACTCGTTATGGGAACTCATTTTGTTCATATTTATATTTTGGAGCTATCTTGACCTTCATTTCAAGCTTGCAAGGTGAGGCCCATAGAAAAAACAAGTGGTTTGCAAAACTATAAATTGCATTCTCTTCAATATTCCCAATCATTTTAGATCCATAATATCAAGAGACTTTGTGTACGTTTAAAACACAAAAATTGTGTTTTTCTCAGTACAAATTATCAAGTCACAAAATTTCGATGGCTTGGGTCAACTTATGATCAACAATTTGGACAAGAACAACTTTTGTGCTTGGAGATTCAAAATGATAAATATAATGATGGGAAAGTACATTGAAGGAGATAATGAAAACTCCCCACAACTACTAGAGAGGAATTGGACGGCATACTAGTTAAGAGCATATGAAGTGTGGAATCAAGGAGATTGGAAGGTAATGTATTGGTTGTCTATTAGCATAAAAGATACCATGACTGAACACATACAAGATTCCAAAACTCCAAAGGAGGCTTGGAACGGTTTGGTGACATTTTATCAAACTAATACAAACTTAAAAAAAATGCAACTCAAGAATGCTCTGCATACATTGCAGAAATAGAGGATGTTGGTAAATGAGTACACATTAATCAAAAGAATATATTAGTCACTTGCATCTATTTTAAATGATATAGATATCGATGATAAGGCTGAAGTCTACCTTCATGGTTTAGGAGGAAAACTATGCATTCACAAGCCCAAATGATTCAAAGAAGTTATTTATGGTCCAACATCATATGATGAGCACAATGTGTATGATGTTTCAAAATCGTCCAGCCAACTAGCACATGACCAACCCTTGAGATCATGCATACTCAAATAGACATTATTGGCATGTGATAAGTGCAATAAAATCCACTATGTACTTTGGAGCATCCAGGAGAAAGAGCCGATACAAAACAGATAGGTTTGCACATTGTCTAGCAATCTTTGGATGAAACAATCAACTTCAAATGCTCATAGCATCCAGCATGATTACAATTGGAAAAAATAATTTTGGAGGAATGATACACATAGGGTTGAGTATATAAAATTCACAAGACTACAAATAACAAGAAAAATATGATTCTAGAATGAACTTGACACTCAACAGTGGTACCTCCTATTTTTCAAGGCTGTGCAAAGATAGACCCCAAGACTCAAAAACTAAGATATCTCCAAATTTACTACACCAAATGTTTTGAAAATTTGTACACAAACACTAGACACTAATATCTCTCCAATAAATGCTAATCCATACAACTTGAAGCTTCGTAGAGAGAGAAATAGCCTCAGCAAGTTGATTATTGTCAAAGAAGATGATGCAGAGAAATGAAGGAGCAACACAATGATCACCAAATGTGTATGTATATTTCTTTCATGTATTGTACAAGTGATTTGAACTTTTTATTTAGACTCTTGAATTATTCCACATCATTTACAAGCAAATTCTGAATTCAAATGAAGGCAATATAGGTTTTTGAAGAGAATCAATTCACTTTCCTACAATCTAGGAAAAGTGAAGGTCTACTTTGATCTACTTTTAGTTGATTATTGATTCATTTATTGTCAATATCAGCCACCTCAAACTCGTGAATTTGAGCTCCCTTGTTCTCCGTTTACATGTGTAAAGGTCTAGGCTTTTACATTGGTAATTTATCCATAAAAAACTTTAGAAAAAATACAATAAGTGAGTATAAATAAAAGAACTCTTCAATGTAGATTTTTGATGTAATCCAATCAATAGCTTTTTGATGTAGATCAAATCCACCTCAAGCATAGTATTAAATTGATGTTCTAGTAGCTTCCCCTCAAGCCAAAGTAGACTTCATTCTCTAATAGGTTTAATACCTGCCATTGATATAAATCTCCAAAGCTTTATTCCATCAAGTGCCTTTGTCATCATATCTGCTACTTGCTTTTTAGTTTAAACAAAAGAAATTTCAATCTCTTTTGCCATGAGCTTCTCCCTCATGAAGTGGTAATGAAGCTATATGTGTTTGGTTCTTGCATGGAAAATAGGGTTTGGTGCTAGATGTGTGGAACTTACATTATCTCCAAATATGTGAGGTTTGGAACTCATAAGTCCCAAATATATATACAATGCTTTTAACCATATTGCCTCTTGAGTTTCTATGGTCAAACCTCTATACTCTTCTTTAGTTGAGGATAAAGCAATTGTTGGTTTCTTCTTGGAACTCCATGACACTAGCTTTGAACATGCAAATCCTAAGTAACCAGAGGTACTTCTTCTATCATCCTTAGCTCCTACCCAATCTGCATTCGAATAGATTATGATATCCAAATCTAAATAATAACAATAGAATATGCCTTCATTGATTCTACCTTTGAGGTACTTAAGTACTCTCTTAGCTGCATCCATGTGTGGCCTTCTTGGCAAGTTCATGAATTGGTTTAGTACTCCTACACTATATGAGATGTCTACCCTTGTATGAGTAGCATATATCAAGCTACCTACCAAGCTTTGAGACTCTTTAATGTCTTCAATTTTCTCAACTTCATAAACACTAAGTTTATGATTCATCTCGAAAGGTGTAGCTGCAGGTTTAGTCTTCTCCATTTTGAACTTAAGAAGTAGATCCTAAATGTATCTCCTCTGAGTCAAATACATTCCTTCATCTGTGTATATGACCTCCATACCTAGGAAGAATGTGAGTTCACCTAAATCACTGATTTTGAACTCCTCTTGCATGTTTCTCTTTTTTTTTAATGCCATTCATATCATCACTTGTGACAATTATGTCATCTACATATACACATAGAAAGATAACCTCATTGTGATCCCTTTTGATGAATAAAGAAGGATTTGAGTTGCTAGGTCTGAACCCTTGATCTTGAAGGTATGTAACTAACTTCTAATTACAAGCTTTAGGAGCTTGTTTCAATCCATACAATGCTTTCTTAAGTGTGCAAACATAAGATGCATGATTAGGGTTTTCAAAACTTGGAGGCTCTGACATACATACCTCTTCACTAAGCCAACCATCAAGTTGAAGGAGTCTCCAAATTCTTGAAGCAACTACACTTATCAATGTTTTGATTGTAGTCATCTTTGCAACTGGTGAGAATGTTTCCTCATAGTCTATACAAGGAGTTTGTGAGCATCCTTTGGCACCTAATATTGCCTTATACCTACAAATTGATCCATTTGAATTTCTTTTGAGTTTATATAACCATCTGCAACAAATTATCTTTTGATTGGGTGACATTGGAACCAAATCTCAAGTGTCCATCTCCTTTA
Organism: Ceratopteris richardii; assembly: GCA_020310875.1. Taxonomy (NCBI): domain Eukaryota; kingdom Viridiplantae; phylum Streptophyta; class Polypodiopsida; order Polypodiales; family Pteridaceae; genus Ceratopteris; species Ceratopteris richardii. The sequence continues at coordinate 69,395,641 of CM035429.1, read as the reverse complement.
ATGCATCTATTCCTTATTTCATGGCCTTTTACCAATTAGGGTTTCCGTTTGCCTCCTAATAGGTTGAGGGTTCTTCTAAAATTGAGTCTTTCTCTGAGTAGATTGAATGCTTTGTAAAAAATTTGGAATCATATCCATACCTTTCAGGTTCTTTCTTCTTCCTTGTTGATCTTCTAAGGGCTTGCCTGGAGCATTCTCCGAACTCTTGCATCTTTGCTTTGCCTCTTGACTTCAATAGTTTGTAATCATTTTCCCTTTCATCTTGGTCGTCATTTATATCACTTCTTGGATCATGGGCTTGTGTATCATGCTTGCTTCCTAATTGATGAGAATCAGAATCAAGATCATATGGCAGAGTTTTTCTTCATCATAGCAAGACCTCTATTCTTCAAACAAAACATCCCTACTGGTAGTGAATTTCTTGGTTGAAGGATTATAGAACCTTAATAGTTGAGTCATACCCAATAAGCACTACCTTTGTTGCCCTTCATCTAGCTTAATTCTTATTTGTGATGGTACATGATTATAAGCTAAAGAACCAAACACCTTGTAATGTCCAAGACTAGGTTTTCTTCCATTCCATGCTTCATAAGGAGTCATACCTTGAAGTGATTTGTATGGTAGTCTATTGACAAGGTACACAATAGTTGAAATAGGCCCTGCCCATAGATAATGAGGCAACCTCTTCTCTTCAAGCATTTTTTTGGCTGATCCAACCAAAGTCTTGTTTCTCCTCTCTGCAATTCCATTCGGTTGAGGAGAGTACCTAGTAGTCACTTCCCTTTTGATACCTTTATCATGCAAGAACTCATCAAAATCTTTGGAGAAGTATTCTCCCCTCCATCAAATGTAAGCTTCATGAGTGATCTATTTGCATGATTCCCCACATGTGCTAGATACTATTTGAAGCAATCAAACATTTCATTCTTAATTTTGATAAAATATAGAATAGTCCATCTACTATGGTCATCAATAAATGAGTCATAATACCTTGATCCTGCCAATGAACATTCTTGAATTGGCCCCCATACATTTGTATGTACTAAGTCCGATAAGTTGTTGTGGATGCAGCCTTTGTGGTCGAATGGTTATCTTTGTACCTTCCCAATCTAATCATCTGTTGATCATGTGTTGCTTTTATATGTTTGTAAGCCCTAGAACACTTTGACCCTTACATATATCCTTCAAGTTTCTTACATTCACATGAGAAAGTTTCTCTTGCCACACTTCAAGCTCACTTATGGTTTGAGACCCAAAGTTGAATAGATCTATGTTCCTAGTTTCTCCTGCTCCAAAAGTAAAGAGCCTACCATGCTTCTCATCTCCAACTATCTTCTTGAAGCCTTGACATGGATCTTCCACAAACGATCCATGTTGGGTGAACCTAACTTGCAAGACTTTTTCAACTATTTGGCCTACACATTAGCTTTTAGTTATAGTGGGTACATAGAGAACTTACTCAAAATGTTTGTCCTACCATTGGAAGCTTTGGCATTACCAATCTTCTCTAGATTGTGCTTAGTATCATCCCCTATTTTTAGTTCATGTCTATGCTTTGGACTTTCCAAGTCAGATATAAGAGCAATGTTGCATGAAACATGATTTGAACATCTTGAATCTATGTAGAACAAATTATCATCTTCTTTACCTTCCTTATGGCTCAAATTCATCAAAATCAATGAGTCTTCATGTTTTTTATCTTCATAATAATTTTTGTAGTCCATTTTATTATGGCCTCTATTTTCCTTTGCCTCTATTGCTGCCATATCCACCTCTTTCACATCCTTTTTGGGTCTTCCCATTGAACCATCAATTTTGAGTGGTGTGGTTGGTCTTATCACAGATGACTCAAGGTTGAACATTTTGATCTTTGGTTTTGTCATGCTTTGATCCTTTCTTCTTGCCTTTCCACTTTCCCTTGTCTGCAAAGTTGGCTTGGGAAGTCTCCTCTTCATTTTATTCCTTCTTCAAGCCTTTCAGTTGCTTGTCCTTCTTATTTGCATATAGAGCACTAGTTGAATTACCATGATGGGAGTAAACTTCCTTTATGCTAGTGTTGGCCTCTTGATTGAAGAGTTTTCCAAGAAAGATGTTGAAGTCTGGAGTTTGCACATTGTGTACCTAAGTCGTGAAGTCTTAGGGACTTGTGTCGATGAGACTAGACCTCAATCGCCCCACAAGTGCATATAGTGGTGGATTAATACACATTTAATTATCAATCCGAGGAACCATGAGAACCAAGTGTATGAAGATGTGTGCATACATGATGGTAAGTGAAGTGGTTAAGCTACAATGCATGTGAAAAGACTCAACTAACTCTACAACTCACTAATCCTCTAAAAATGCATGCCCTGATACGATTTACAACAATAAGCACAAATTTGAACTTTTCTTCTAGCTTCGAACTTCGAGTATGGTCAACAGTGGGTTCATTTTGAAGCTCTCAATGAGACGCATCTATAGACATACGAATCTGACAAACACTCTTCAACTTATGAGCCAAATAGTGAATGGAAGGAAACACCAACACTCGCTCCACAACTCGTTATGGCTCACACACATGCACACACTACAGTAGTTCAAAAGTGATGGGAAGGGATAGACGACACTCTTACACACACATTTCAAGCATTATACACACACACACAAAAAAGATCATGGGGAAGGAGGAAATCTACAGGAAAGAAGCAAATTCAAAATTCTTCTTCAATTCTTCACAATGGAAAAAAGTCTCTTTACAAGAGTCACAAAGTGACTTATATAAATGTGCCCTAAAAATGGTCCTTTCACACACGAGACAGGCACTTTTATTGGCTAATTCTAATTTCCTAATATTGTACAAGGATTATGATATAATGATTGGGGCTTATGCATCTAGAGGACTCCTCTAGTGCATTTACAAAGATTCGAGGGATTTTCATAGGAATTCGAAGAAGAAAAATTATGCTCGTAATTTGAAGAGTTTGGGGCTCCTCTTTTGTGATCTTTACTCTGCAACACTCTCCCCCTCTTTGTCTTTGTCGTCCCTTGACAGGCTTTGCTTCATGTCTTCGTTTGCTGTGTTAATTCGGGCTACCATGCACACATCCAGTGGCTAAGAATGTGATACTCTTAGTCACCCTCTTCAACTTTTCAGGCTCTGCCTCTTTCTAACTTTTGGTCTTCGGATATTACTGTCTTCACAACTCTGACCCTGTTGTATTGCTCTGGCATGTTTACTTCTTTACACTTCATGCACTTTGTGAAGGCCTTAGAGGGTCAGACGCACGCATCCAACAAATGAGGAAGTTGTGTGCAACCTCCCCCTAAAAGGTCCTGGTTGTTGTATTTCTTTGTTTCCACTCTTTGAGACCTGGTTCTTTGGTGTTGCAGCCTGATGCCTGCCCCTACGGGGCCTTGGGCAGAGGGTAGTTCTTTGTTATTGAGCTTCTTCTTTATTGAGCCATTTTGGTCTTCGATCTTCTTCTTCTTCTCTTTTTGCTTGATTCTCCCTCCACACGTCCCTCCTCTTGAACTCTGTCATCCTTGATAGGCTTTTTGTGGTGAGGGGCATATGTTTGTATTACTTTTTGCTCTCTATGATTAAGTGAATTTGCTTGACATATCATGAGCTCCTTCCATTGTGTGGACTTTACCCCATCATCTGATGCCTGTCTACAATCTGCAAAGAAACTTAGCTCATAGGCCACTAGTCTCGCATTTAAGTTGGAAGACATTTTAACAAATATCTCCGAGTCCATCTCAAAAAATCCTGTGAAGAACGCTTCTTTGAATGTTTGCATATATGGACTATGTAGAAACATAAGAATTGAGTATATTGCCATGATGGTAAAGCGACTTGGAGTAGTAGGTAAATAAAAAATTAGGGCATTTTCTCCTTGATTAATACCGATAAAGTTCAAAAAAGTGTATTGCACATGTTGAAATACATTCAAGAGAGTAAGTAGCATACTCAATATTTTATTGGTCATTTTGATGGCTAAATCGCGTACCGTCGCACATCTTGATAGCCAAAACTCTATGGTTCGCACCATGTATTCTTCTATTGATAAGTAGTTGCGTGGCGGACTAGGTAATAGCGGATAGTTTAGCCATTTTTTATTCAAGCTACCCTGGTGCTGTGATTCCTAAAATTGCATCCAGGAGCGTCTTCTAGGGACTATGCAAAAAGATGGATTAACTTGAAGCGCATACAGTGCTGACTCCCAGTGTACTCTTAGTGTTGGATTCTTCTCCAAAAATTTTCATCTCCACATGGGATCTACCTAATCAAATTCCTCTTGGGTATATGTGAATGTTTGTAGAGTGAATTGTAGATCATTATCAGGTTCTTTATTGGTGGTGTTCTTTATATAGTGTCATGTCTCTTCTTTGAGTAATTCGTAAGGTATATTGAATGGCTTCAAAATCTATTCCAGGCTCTTACTTTCAATCTTTGCCTCTTTCACTACCCGTATCACTTGTTCTTCAAATTGTGATGTAAGTTGGGGCACTAGTAGTGCCCTCTCATGTAGGCTTAGTTCTGCAATAGCTTGATCATGTCTTTCAGTGCTCGGCTCTGCGTCCTTCTTTATAGGTGAATGATACATGGGGGGAGAAAGAGGACATACCTCCGTCTCCATAGTAGCTGCTTGGGAGCTTGGAACTACTGGTGTCCCCGTTGTTACCTGTTGTGCAAGTTAAGCATTTAGCTTCTCAATGATTTCATCTTTTTCCTTTATCTCATCAGTGGCTCTCGTGATTGTTTCTTTGTTCTTCAAGATTTCTTCTCCTATGGCAGCCATTTGATTAGCATCCTCATTACATTGTTCAATGAGTTTGTTCTCTTCCACCTTCCATCTCCTTTCTAAGTTCGTGAGTGTCATGCATGTATTTCTTCTCCCATTTGTCTCTTAGACCTTGCTCTTGTTTGAGATGATCTTCATACTTTGCAATTTGAGCTTCCAAAGCTTTTGTATCGATTGTTGTCACCTCTTGTGCTTCTATGGGTTGGTTGCATAGGATGGCAGTCATAAGTTCTTTATTTTTTATCCTTAAATTATTTGCTTCCTCCATATATACCTTTATTTGAGATTCGAGCAATTTACTCCTAGCATTCATTCGTGCTTGCTCAGCTTCACCTACTTCATACTTGCTTTGGAGTTCTTTGAGTTGATCTTGGAGTTTCTGGTTATCGGCCGTTAACATAGTGCACTTTTCCATGGCTTCATTAGCTTCGATTTCCTTGGCTGTGAGTGCCTATTGAACTCGAATTAATTGTGTAGAGAGTTTTTCACTTATTATCTAGAATTTTCTTCTCTCTCTCATAGCCTTGTCATAGTCTGCATCTGCTTCGAGCATTTGTTGTTGAGTATCCATGATTGTTTGTATCATCTGCTTTACCACTGGCTTTAGTTGAGCCACATCCACATTTATCCATGTTTTAGGGATACTCGGGGCCTCCCCTGTTAGTACATCCTTGCCTTGATCCACATGTATGGTATCATTATGAGGTTGCCTAATTTGCATATGCATTTCTCTCTCATATCCTTGTTCTTCATTAGCACTAGGCTTTGTAGCACTTCTTTGAAATGTAATGTCTAAAGGAGAGGGCTCTGCTACAACCCTAATTGGTGTGAATGGCTTTGGATCCTTCACTTCTTCTTGTTCTTTTTCCTTTTTTGGCATCTTGATTGGGGCTTCTCCATGTAACTGGGTCTCTCTGATTTGCATCTTTGTCTCTTCATTCATTTTGAGTATATGAATTTCTTCTTTAGATGACCCTTGCTTTGTTGTGTCCATGATTGTGTCATCAAGAGTTTGATCTACCTTTGTACCTTCTACTCCAAATTAATCTGTGACTTGAGTCAATGCATCCTGATTGCCATCATCTTTTGAATCACTTTTGATATCCACATTCATCATGGATGGCTCTTGCTCTTCTTGGGTATCGGAAGATGAACTAGAGTTGGTCAATCCCAACTCTTTATATCTATGAACTTTTGTCAGTCTCTTTCTTTGCTCAGTGTCTTCATGAGACTCGTGGTAGTGATGCCCTTGTACCGATAAGTTTCCTTGACCTTCCATGTATTCGTGGGTAGCCACCATTGCTTCATTTAGCCATTCTTCTGTAATTGGTTTGATGTCTTGAATCTTCATCCTTGGAAGCACATGTATCCTCTTTGAAGTAGGAAGTGCTTCTTCGGCCTTCATCAATTCTCTTAATCTCTTGGCGCCTCTCATCCAGGCTTGGTTGCGAGCTAGTTTCGGCCTCTTCCATCACTTTTACTCCCTTCTTTTTCCTTAGAACTGTGGATAATTTAGCATACTTAGCCATCTCCGAAGATGAGGGCATCTCTTTCAGATGTTCTCGGATACCTAGTGCATGCTAAATAAGTATGGTCAGGGCTACACTCCTGTTCAAAAACTTCTTGTGGTTCCATTGCTTCTTAGCTTCAAAACGATGCTCTTGGACGCATGCTTGCATACCAAAACTCTTTGCTCCATAGTGCAATTTCCAACGTGAAGGGATACTTGAGCTTCTCCAACACATTCTGTAACCTGACCTCCAATTCCTATCATTCAAGCTTTAGTTGGGCTTATGGTTTTTTAAAGATGCGTAATTAACGTCATTAGTATATAGCTTAGGGTAGCTCCTGAGTCGATCAAAGCATCTACTAACTGGTATTCTAAGGTTCCAATCCCTAGGTTTAAATATGGTTGGGAGATGTTATAGCCCGTGTTTTTTGAATGGTTTATCGTGTAGTTTGCCATGGGTATAGGTTCCTCTCCCTGTAGATATCATTCATCCCTTTGTCTTATCCACTCCTTCCATTTCTTGATACACTCTAAGGCTTCTTGGCGTGCTTCTTCTCTAATTCTCTCCTCTTCCTTCTTTCGATTTTGTGCTCCTGCAAGTCGTGTTAACATCTGAACTGCTAATGGCTCCATGTATCATTTTACTCGACATCCACTGATCTAGTTAGGAAGTATATCTCCATCTAATGTGGCTAGATTGACTACTCCACTCGTTGAGATTCTATTGATCAGTAAGGGTCCGTATCCATGTTGTTGTAGTTTCTTGGTGTGTTGTTTCAGTGTATATACTAGGACTAGATCTCCTTCTTTTAAGCCTTTGTCTCTGATATGTGCATCATAATATGTCTTTTGTCTCCCTTTAGCATCATAAATTCCTGTGACTACTTGTCTTCTTGTTTTGTGTAACTTCTCAATTTGCTCTAGTTGCTTGGATAGCTCATGTCCTATCCACGCATACTGTTGTGCTACTCATAAAGTAGGTATCAAAAAGTCAATTAGTAAGATTGCATTTTGTCCACAAACTAGGTTAAATGGAGTAGTTGCAATGGTTGTCTTGTAAGCCACACGGAAGGCCCAAATTGCATGATGCAATTGTTTGTCCCAATCTGACCTTCCATCGTTGACTATCTTTGTTAACACCATACACAACACTTTCTTGGAACTCTCTGCTTGACCATTGGCTTGAGGGGGATAGGGGGCCAATTTTTTATGGATCACTAGGAATTCATTCATCAAGGACTCTATTACCTCGTTAATAAAGTGAATTCCTCTATCACTTACTATCTCTATAGGTAATCCAAAGCGAGTAAAGATGTTCTCAAAGAGGAACTTGGCTATGGTCTAAGCGTCATTATTTCTAGTTGCTTTTGCTTTTACCCATTTAGTTAGGTAATCTGTCACCACTATTATGTACTCAGTGTGCGATTCTTTGGTTGGTGGATTAATAGGTCCTATGAAATCAATACCCCATTTGGAAGAGGCACTCACACAAACCATGGGTTTGAGAGGCATATCATCTCTCCTAATAGGGTACTTGGCTCTTTGGCATACCTCATAACTTTGTACATAAGTGTCTGCATCCATATGTAGAGTTGGCCACCATAAGCCTGCAAAGAGAGTCATTTTTATAGTTCTTTCGGCTGAAAAATGTCCTCTTCTGGCGCCTGCATGTGCCATTTCTAATATAGACAAGTACTCTCCTTCATGCACACATAGTCCTAGCTGATTGTCCTTTCCCCTTTTGAATACTTGCCTTCCCAATATAACGTAGTCCTTACTCATTTCTTCTAGGGATCGCTTTGTAGCTAGATTTGCTCGTTCCTCATGCTCTCGTGTTTTTAAGAACTTCACGAATGTCCTGCTCTAGTCAGGTATCGTAGAGAATTGTAATGATGTATGGTCTTCTAGAGTATTTTCTTGACATTCCAAGAAACTTCCAATATACTCATGAACATCCTTAGGCACATATGGCCAATAAACTCCCAATCGTTTTAATTCCCTCAATGTTCCATGAGTTCCCTTATGCATTCTCCATCTATTTTTTGGAATTTGGGGCCCCAGGATCGTTCCAATACTAAAACCTTTTGAGCATACACAACTTAATTGACAAGATGATAAGTGAGATAGAGAAAGAAAGAGATCTTGAGACAAGGATAGGGAACGTAAGCTGGATGCTTACTTCACTAAAAATAATAGATGTCCAAATTACAACATGGGAGTACTACTCAACCATATAAAGTGGTGCACTCACTAATGGAAGAATAAGAAGATGATGATACAAAATTTAGATTATGTCGAAATAATCTAAGTGTGTGTGAAGAGAATGAAGCAACGAGGCTAACAAAATAGTGTAACGAAATTGTAAATCAACCACAAGGTTAACTCACAAAAGATAGTTACCACCACCTCGTAGAAGACTTCCTGCTGCAATGAGAGTAGTCTCTCCTTCACCAAAACTTCACCTCCTTCAAGAGTGTGAGAACACTCTGTCTTCAAGAAGATCTCCAAGCTCTAGATCTTTGAGTGAGTGATTATACAAGGAGCCAAGGCCTTGTTTATATAGTTGTTCTCCTCCTTGAAAAGCACATCCAAAAGCACTAATAAAGCTCCGTTTGCTAAATCTATCGGAATAGCGTAGCTGTCCGTATGCTTTTCCCAAAAGTAAAGTACTAAAAAGAAATCCGTCTTCGCGTTGCGTTTAACGGGATTCGAACCCGGGTCTACTGAGGGAGCTTTTAGAACGATGGGCTAGACCAAGTCGACCCGTCAGCTTTGTTGTACAAGAGTCTAGAAAGACTCTCCTATATGGATGTTGCGCCCGTCGACTGCTTGAAGTATGAACTTGAACTATTGAATTATTGTTGGACCATATGATATTGACTCCAACAATCCCTCCTTCAATGTCATATTGGTACAAGATTCAGTAACCTGCAAATCTTCTCATGACTATCTCTAGTCAATGCTTTGGTAAAAATATCTGCAACATTCTCACTAGAAGGAACATAAACTAGCTCAATGTGCTTCTTAGCTATCTGCTCTCGAATATAGTGGTAGTGTACCTCTATATGCTTTGTCCTTGCATGATGCACTGGATTTTTAGCTATAGCTATAGCACTCTGGCTATCTGAAAATATCTGAATGGGTTGATGTACTCTTACATCAAGATAACTGAAAATCTTCTGCAACCATACTGACTCTAGAGTAGCTGTAAATGCTGCACGATATTCAGCTTCACATGATGAAGTGGCAATAATGGGTTGTCTTTTTGAATACCATGAGATAAGACAATCTCCAAGATAAAAACAAAATCCACTAGTACTTCTTCTTGTGTCTCTATTACCTGCCCAAGCAGAATCTGAGAATCCTTTTAGTAACAAATGTGTAGATTTCGAAAATACCATAGCATAATTTGAAGTTCCCTTCAAATAACGAAAGATCCGCTTTACTGCTTTCCAATGTAACACTGTTGGATTCTGCATGAACCTTGATACTTGAGAAACTGCAAACTGTATATCAGGACGTGTATTACAAAGATATATCAAGCAACCAACTGCTTGACTATATAGAGTAGCATCAAATGGCTCTGCATCTGCTACCATTTGTAAAGACATGTTCTGATCCATAGGTGTTTGCATAGGTTTAGAATTACCCATCTGAAACCTTTCCAAAACTTTCTCAATGTACTTCTGTTGTGTCATGTAGATACACTCATCTCGAAACAGAAACTGAATCCCAAGATAATAATGTAGAATGCCTAAATCATTCACATCAAATGTTTGCTTCAATTCTTCTTTGAACATCTGCAAATCTTCATCTCTGAGACCTGTGACTATAATATTATCCACATAAAATGATTGCTATAATCATCATACCTGTTTTAGCTTTGACATAAAGAGTTGGAGCTGCATCTGAGTTATGGAAACCAATGGATAAAAGATATGTATGTATCTTTTCATACCATGCTCTAGGTGCCTGTTTTAAACCATACAAAGCTTTTATAAGCTTACACACTAAGTGTTCTTTACCTGTCTCTTCAAAACCTTCTGGCTGCTGAATATACACATCCTCGTGTAAATCACCATTTAGAAAAGTAGTCTTGATGTCAAGTTGATATATATGCCAACCAAAATGAGCTGCTAGAGCAAGTATTGACCTAATAACAGTTATCCTAGAAGTAGGAGCAAATGTCTCATCATAATCAATACCTTTTTGTTGTGCATATCCTTTGGCAACCAACCTAGCCTTGTATCTATCAATAGTACCATCTGCTTTCCTTTTGATTTTGAAGATCCATTTTACACCTATAGCCTTCTTTCCTTCTGGTAACTCACATAGCTGCCAAGTTTGATTCTTATGAATAGAATCAATCTCTTCTTGCATAGCTTTTCTCCAAATCGGAATGTTAAGTGCATCTTTAACACATGCAGGTTCATCTTCAACAGTCGTAAGTGCCAAAATATCATGAATCTCAAAGTCTTCAGCAAAACTTACATGATCTTTTTGTTGTCTAGTTTGACTTCTTGTTCTTACATGATCTTGTTGTTGTTGTCTAGTCTGACTCCTTGTTCTTCCAGTAAAAGTCTTTATACCACTATCTTTCCAAGTCTGATATAACCACGTAGGTGTATCCTTGAATAGTGGTGAAACTCTTTCTGAACTTTCAGCTTCCATAGGTTCTGGAACTTGTCCTGTCGAGGTAGTAGGACTTTCTGGAACTTTAACTTCTTCCATTTCTGGAACCAAAGTCTCTTGTGGAACTGACTCTGTAGAAGGTTATGAAATTCCTCTTTCTTCAACTTTTTCTTGAATATTAGGAATTTGAGTTTTAACTCCCTCCTGATATGGCTGAACATCTACATCCAGAATCTTTCTAAAAATTCCATAGTCATTTTCACTAATGAACTCCAGAATTTCTGCTTCTTTATCATAAACCTTATCTTCAACAATATAAGCATTACGTGAAAGAATAACTTCACCTGTCTCTGGAACATAAAACCTGTATCCTTTACTTTCAATAGGATATCCAATAAAAATAGCTTTCTTTGCCTTTACATCTAGTTTGCCTCGGTCCTTTTTCTCAACATGTACATAAGAAAGTGATCCAAACACTCTGAAGTAACTCACATTAGGTTTTCTACCATAATAAGCTTCATACGGTGTGATTACCTTTAAAGCTTTTGTAGATGACCTGTTTAAAATGTGATTAGCTGTATGTACTGCATCAAACCAGAATTTCAGTGAAAGCTTCTTGGACGCCATCATGCTCCGCATCATTTCAACAAGTACTCTATTCTTTCTTTCTGCAACACCATTTTGCTGAGGAGTATAAGCAATAGTAAGGTGTCGAGTAATACCTTTCTCATCGAGAAATGTCTGAAACTCATTTGACAAGTATTCTCCACCTCTATCACTTCTGAGAATCTGGACAATTTCTTGACTTTCATTTTCAACCATAGCTACAAACTTCTTGAACATAGGAAAGACTTCTGACTTCGACTTAAGACCATAGATCCATGAGTATCTTGTAAAATCATCCACAAATAGGACGAAATACCTGAAACCCTGAATAGAGTCTGCTCTCATAGGTCCATTCACATCTGAATGAATAATCTGCAATTTCCTGGTAGTTGTAATATGACCATGTTTCTTGAAAGGTAGTTTATGCATCTTACCTTCAAGACAACCTTCACATATATCTGAATCATCAGGTAGCTTGAATGAGGGTAAACTCTCAACCATAACTCTGTCTTTGATATTCTTGAGAGCTCCAAAACTGATATGTCCAAATCTTTCATGCCATAGCTTCATATCTTCCACCGGTGACGAAGATTTGATTACATATGCCTGACTGATTTTTGACAAAACAAAGACCCCTCCTTTATGCTCACCCTGTAAAAGACACTTGTCTTCTTTATGTGATAAGACCTTACAAAGATCTTTCTCAAATACAACTTTAAAACCATCACTTAAAAATGCAGATATAGATAGCAGATTCTTCTTTATTTCAGGTACATAAAGGACATCTGTAATTTGAAAAACACCACCTTCTCTTGACTTTAGGGTTACTGTACCTATTCCCACAACATCCAAATCATTGCCATCTGCAATAGTAACTCTTCTACATGAAGAATAGGAAAGAGAAGAAAATACATCTCTGCAACCTGTCATATGCTTAGTAGCACATGAGTCGAATATCCAAGGACTTGCTGAAAGAACTTGTAAAGCTGCTTGATCAAAAGCTACTTCCTCAATAGTGATATAGGCATAAGAATCACCTTGAGATTTCCCTTTTTTATCATCTTCTGCAACATTACTTGATGCCTTTTTCTTTTCTGCTGCCATCCTTCTATAACATTCTGACTGAATATGTCCACGTTTCTTGCAAAAAGAACATATTTTTACCTTCTTCTTAGAAGAATTCTCTTTAGATGTCGTAGATACAGAATCTGAAGTAGAAGGTGAGAGGGATCTACTTTCCTTCTTGGATTGTTTTTCCTTCTTCTTATCCTTCTTCTTCTTACCCTTTGATGAAGATGAAAGTACTTCTTCATTCTCTTCCATTCCCTTCAACTGATCTTTATCTTGAAGCAACAAGAACTCTAACTCTTCAAATGTAACCTCTCTATCTCTTGTGGTAAGGGTAAGAGTGGTTATGGAAGATCGATATGAAATAGGAAGTGAATTAATCAGCGTATTTACCATTTCTTCATCTGATATCTCAACTCCTACATTTAGAAGTTGATCTCTCAAGTCAACGAGTCTCGTAATGTGGGTTTGAATTGACTCACCAGCTTTCATCCTTGTATTTGCTAGTTGTCTCCTCAAGTGAGCTTTCCTAGCAGGATTTCTGCTCTGAAAAAGATTCTCGAGCTTTAACCAAGCTTGACTAGAACTTCTGCAAGATCTGATCTGTGGTAGAATATGCTTTTTGACACTCATTGCTATGAATGAAAGTGCTAAAGCATCTCTAGCATCCCATCTTGCCTGATCTTCAGTAGGAGGAACTCTAGGTAAAGACCTAGCAGTGACTCTGGATGTTGAAGTGGTTACCTCTTCTTCAGTTGGTTCTGTAATAGCAATTCCAGTACCTCTTGAAGCTTCTGTAGACCCTTCTTCGCCTTCTCGTCTTGGTCTTGTTAAGGATCCATTGACGATACTCCATAAATCCTTTGTCACTAACAAGTTCATCATCATGAAACTCCACATGGGATAATTCGAAGATCCATCCAACTTGTCTTCAATCTCAATTCTAATCTCACTCATCTTATCTTAAGTGTGTATGTCAATTATGTAGCTCTGATACCAAGTGTTGGAATTTGGGGCCCCAGGATCGTTTTAATACTAAAACCTTTTGAGCATACACAACTTAATTGACAAGATGATAAGTGAGATAGAGAAAGAAAGAGATCTTGAGACAAGGATAGGGAACGTAAGCTGGATGCTTACTTCACTAAAAATAATAGATGTCCAAATTACAACATGGGAGTACTACTCAACCATATAAAGTGGTGCACTCACTAATGGAAGAATAAGAAGATGATGATACAAAATTTAGATTATGTCGAAATAATCTAAGTGTGTGTGAAGAGAATGAAGCAACGAAGCTAACAAAATAGTGTAACGAAATTGTAAATCAACCACAAGGTTAACTCACAAAAGATAGTTACCACCACCTCGTAGAAGACTTCCTGCTGCAATGAGAGTAGTCTCTCCTTCACCAAAACTTCACCTCCTTCAAGAGTGTGAGAACACTCTGTCTTCAAGAAGATCTCCAAGCTCTAGATCTTTGAGTGAGTGATTATACAAGGAGCCAAGGCCTTGTTTATATAGTTGTTCTCCTCCTTGAAAAGCACATCGAAAAGCACTAATAAAGCTACGTTCGCTAAATCTATCGGAATAGCATAGCTGTCCGTATGCTTTTCCCAAAAGTAAAGTACTAAAAAGAAATCCGTCTTCGTGTTGCGTTTAACGGGATTCGAACCCGGGTCTACTGAGGGAGCTTTTAGAACGATGGGCTAGACCAAGTCGACCCGTTAGCTTTGTTGTACAAGAGTCTAGAAAGACTCTCCTATATGGAGGTTGCGCCCGTCGACTGCTTGAAGTATGAACTTGAACTATTGAATTATTGTTGGACCATATGATATTGACTCCAACACTATTTACGTGAGCTTTCTCGAGTAAATTTTTCTACCCAGCTTCTTCTACACACCTTAACAATACACCATTAGGGTCTTTAAAGTACACACTTCCTGCCACAATGTGCAAGTTATGTGATTGTAGAAATCCCTTCCTAACATCCTTGTTAATTTGATGTTGTGGTCCATGGGTGAGTATTGGAATTAACGTCTCTACCCACTTTGGACATACTTCCAAGTTGGAAAGATAAGTGTCTGGTAGGTCATCGACCACTCTGTTAGGTGGTTCTCCATGCGTTAACCTAGACAAATGATGGGCTCTTACGTGGGTATTTCCTTTTTTGACCACTACTTCGAAGTTGAACTCCATCAGCAACAAAAACCATCTTATTAGTCTTCCCGTATTACAGGGCTTATTGACTAGGTACAATAGAGCATGATTGTCAATGAAGAACTTGAACTTGTTGGCTAGAAGGTAGTGTCTAAATTTCTTGACTGCATACACCATTCCTAAACCTTCTCGTTTCGTAGTCGTATAATTCCTTTCTGCATAGTTTAGTTGTCTGCTCGCATATGCAATAGGGTGTTCTAATTTTCCTTCATCTGTCGGTTGAGCTAATATGCATCCTATTGCATAGTTGGAGGCATCTGCATGAATATGAAAAGGCTTATTCTAGTTGGGTGTTTTCAAAATAGGTGTTGCACGTAGTCGTCTTTTCAGTTCATTAAAAGCTTTCTTGCACCCATAAAAGCTTGCACTTAGCATTTTTCAGTCTTGGAAGCTCTAGGATCACCTTTACCTTATCCTCGTCAGTGGAAATTCCATTCTTGGATACAATGTGTCCTAGGATCTTTCCTTGTAGATAGATACATAGACAGATAGATAAATAGATAAATAGATAGATAGATAGATAGATAGATAGATAGATAGATAGATAGATAGATAGATAGATAGATAGATAGATAGATAGATAGATAGATAGATAAATAGATAGATGGATAAATAGGTAGATAGATTAAATAAATAAATAGATATATAGACGAATATATGAGTAAATATATGTGTAGATAGATAACTTGATATATAGATAGATAGATGAATAAATGGATGGATATATATATATATATATATATATATATATATATATATATATATATATATATATATATATATATATATATATATATATATATATATATATATATATATATATATATATATATATGAATGAATAAATAAATGAATAGATAGTTAGAGGGATAGATAGATACATGATCAAATGTATATTGAATAGATGAATACATGAATAAATGTATGGATAGATAGACCAATAGATAGATAGATGAATAAATGAATGTATAGATAGATCAATGGATATAATATGGAAATCCTTGAATAATGTGACTATGTTTGGTATTTTTCTATTATTTGAGAAAATAAATGCAACATAGGTGAAAATTTATGCACAAATCTATGGCTTAGATGATGAAGACACATTTAATCGCAAGTAGAAAATGAGCATAGTTTGAGCTTTAGGAACTCTTGGAAAAGATTTAAAATGGAGAATTTATCAATCTAATGCCAAAAGTTATCCTCAATCCAGAATCAAAAGAAGAGGAAGGCTTCATGTTGCACCTAGAAGGATATGCACAACATAAATACCTTGATTTTGTTTGCAAGATTTAATGAAGATCCAAGAGCTTTGACCCAAACTCTTTTAGATTATCTTATGAGCAGTCGTTTTGAAGAATCAAAATTTGATCCATCATGCTTTATAAGTAATAATGGGTATCAAATGTGGTTCTTTGCATCAATGTAAATGATTTGGTCTTGATACGTGACAAAGGAGGAACATAAAGAATTAAAGCAAAAGAAATCAAGGATTTAAAAACATTGGACCTTGAGAATTTGACTCAACTATTTCTGACCATTGATTCTAGCAAGTCAAATGTAGGCATCTACTTGATTAAAAAATACATATTGCATGTACTTGATATGTATGGAATTTTAGCATATAAACCTCTTAATAACCCCATAGGTTGGAAATTTGAAGTTAAAAAAAATGATGGTGATTAGATTGAAGGTTTGTAACTATATAGATGTATCAAAAGGTCTTTGAATTATGCTACAATCAAAATCAGCATTTTTCTTCCACAATATTCAATCAATTCCTTCTTTGGTGGAATTTCATAACTTGCGCAAAATTGATTGCCTTTGAACTTTTTATGACTAGAAAATGATATGTGATCTGAAAACTTCTCATAAACATGAAAATCTATTGTCGTAACTTTTTTGTTTTCTTAAAGAGGAAGTAATTTGGCCGAAGCCTCATCTCTCATGGCTTGAATATATTGAAAGAACAACTCTACAAGTAAAGGAGAGAGTACCCATGGGACTCTCTGTATCCCACAAAGCAAGGGTTAGAATGCCAAAGCATCACAAGAAAAGAGTTGCCCAAAAGCATCTAATTTCAATGGCATGAAGGCATTACAACTAAGTAGACCAACCAAATGGACCATGTATGTCCAACAGCCTGAATAGGGATCAAACTTGTGACCTCTACCTCAAGAGATGAGAGCTCAACCATCTTGCCTATGGTGCATGCACAACTATCATACCTTAGATAAAGAGAAATAGAACTATCATAAGTATCAAGTGTTGCCTTGGAAAAGTGCAGACCTTCTAATCTTGGGCCTTGTGGACATGACTTAAGCTCCATAAGCTGGATATTAATTTTAGGCACTTCACTTTAAATATGTTCTCTTCATCTCCAATATTTCATTAACTTTTGCTCTTTGATCTATCGTCCATGTTCTCAAACATGGTTGAAGAACTACACATAATAACTTAAGGTGCGAAAAAGCCTAGCATAGGTAAAAACTAGAAAAAATGGGGAACAACTAATTACGGGTAAAATTATTATGAGAATACTTTGCATGCATCAAAAGTATGGAAGCCCACATTTTTATCCATGTTAATGGTTGTTCATAATCTCCTTCCATTCTAGGGACATGTGCACTTAGTTATGTTTATTTGATACTTTCTATTGCCATTTTGTGATTTTTTATAGCTTTAACTTCCCCCAAGTGCACTTAATTTGATACTTTCTACTGGCATTTTGGATGATTTTTTATAGCTTTAATTTCCCCAGATTCGTTTTGTGAAAATATCGAGCATATTGTCTTTGTTTTCAATAATGTCCACCATTATGACCCTTTTTGAGGATGTGATTTCATTTGACTGTTTTTTACAACTTTATCTTAGCCAGGCTTCTCAAAGAACCTAATTTGGTTGTTAGTGACAACTAAATTAGGTTATAGCAATCTGAAATCCTTTGTTTTATGTACAATATTTTTCATATCAACAACAAATCCTCTTCTTCCTTGTACTTCTAGAAGTATCACAATTCTTATGAGCCTCTATTTAACGTTGGCTACGCTCCATAAGTAAACGTTTTTGTAAGAGATTAGGGGAAGCGAGCAAAACTTTGTCTGTGCCCTAGCTTGAATGGCGTGAGTTTTTGGCGTGTTTGGTTCTCTTTGGGCGCTCCTCAGCTGTGGGGCTCTGCTCCCCTCGCGGCCCTTGCGGTAGGGGGACTTTTGCTTGGAAGAGTCGTTCTGGGCAGGCCTTGCATGGCGTTGCATGAGGCTCTGCAAAATGGATTGTCCAAGGGAATAAACTATGATGGTCTCTCAGGTAAGAACCCTAATTGCTTTGATGGATTAGAGCATTCGTTGACTGAAAGGAGAGACGATACTTGGAAATATATTTCCCCCAGAAATGCTAGAAGCAGCACTGGTGTTATTGGCCCTCTAGTAGCCATTTCTAACAACGGGTTAGCGGCCAATACTTCAAGTATAATTCCCGACTTTTATCAACCTGTGGATAGTCTCTGCAATGACATGCAGTGCCAGAACGAGGGTATCCATATAAAGGATGACCAGAACCTTAACAAGGGGACGTATGCTGCAGCTCTTCAGCAAAGAAAACAAGATGACTTCTCCACAATCGATAATCTTGCGTTTATAGGTAATCGTTCCCGTGCTGCTGATATCAAAGGCAAACAGAAAGTTTATGAGGGTCTGGATGATGGTAGGAATAGGATTAACATAGATGCCGATGGTGACGAAGGGGAGGATAATACCCTGGTGATAGACAGAAATTCTCTCAATAGCTGGCACAATGTGCTGTATGAAAGAGCTGTGATTGGGCTCTATCATGGGCCTAGGCCTCCCCAAGATGTTCTTAAAGGATGGATTAAAAGCAACTGGACAAATAGGGGAATGAATCTTAAGCACGTTCAGTACCTTCCAAATAATTTTTTTCTCTTTTTCTCTGAAGATTCTAACAGTGTTATGCAGGTTATGTCTGAAGGGCAGTGGCTGATCAGAAACTCCCCTCTCCATGTTCAGATGGTACCCTGGATTTAATCCTAAGGGAACTAAACCTACCAAGGTGCCTGTATGGGTAGAGTTCCCTGACCTTCCTGTTGAATTTTACCCCTGGGTGCAGCATTTAGGGAAAATGATAGGAAAAGTGCTTGGACAAAAAGCCAAGAATGGGCTTAATCCTAAATGGGATCCCCAAATACTTGTTGAGGTAGATATTTCCAGAGAGGTTAAAACATCAATAGTCCTTAAAGACTCTGATGGATGCAAGTTACATGAGCAGAAGGTAAGTTACAAGAACCTCCCCAATGCCTGTTTTAATTGTTTTAGACAAGGTCATTTAATAAAAGATTGTCCTCTCCTTGCCAACAAGAAGGACAATATCGAGGAGAAAAGTGAGCAAAAGGGTAAGGTCAAACAGCAAGAGCCTAACAATATTAAAAGGTCCAATGTCAAAGCGAAAAAAGGGCTACTAACAATTGGAGTAATAAATATGATGTCCTCTTAGAAGATGTGTCTAACCCTTTCGAGGTTGAAGAAGAAAAATCTGATTTGCAGGCTTCAGGGAGCCAGGAAGGTTGTGAAGATCCTCTAGTCACCTCCTCTCAGATGTCTGAGGGAGACTGGACCTATGTGGGTAGCAGGAGAAACAGAAAAGCAAAGCAAGATTCAGGTATCCATATTAACCCCTCCTCTGCTAAAGTAGAATGTGCAGGGCAGAACAACCAGGAAAAAGATGAATTTTCTTGTCAGCTCACTCAACAGGATAATGATCAAATACTACACTTTCAAAAGAACACCGTTGATCTAGAAGATGTTGAATGGATGGACGATAGCAGATTATCACCTAAACAGCCCAAAACCAAAAGAAAAAATGGTGTTCCGGTATCTGGGTCTATCATTAAGCCTCTAAAGAACCTAAGGAAGTAAAGTGGTCTCTCCTCTTCTTGGTCTTGTTATGAATACTATTAAGTTACTGTCTCTAAATATCAAGGGGATCACCGACCCTATAAGAGGTAAAATCGTGAACAGTTGGTTTAAGGATGTTAATATGTTACTTGACAATGTTTGTCTTCAAGAGTTGAAGGTTGGAGGCTTTGAGCTACAGGCCAATCTCCAAATTGTCTCCAGCAATCATTGTTGGTTCTTCACTAAACATAGCAACAGAAAAGGTGGTGCTTCCATTGGTATTGCTTCTAACCTTTCTCACTATATTGATGAAGTTACTTATAGTAGCACCAATCAATGGGTGGCCCTGAAATGCAAGGACCCTATTAACTACACCATTGTTAGTGTGTATGCTTCTAATAATCAAGCTGATAGAATTAATTGTTGGAAAGAGCTGAGTAATCTGATAGATGATGTCATCTTGTTGGGAGATTTTAATATGATTTTACTGGAAAAAGACAGAATTGGTAATCCTGACAATATTTTGCATGGTTTGGAAAAGAAGGAGTGGATTGCTATGATTAACTACCTCAATCTGATTGATTGCTCTGATAGTACTGGTCACACCTGGAGGAACAAGAGTATTAGTAGACCGTTGTCTGCTAGGCTAGATAGGTGTTACATTAATGTCAATAAGTTTCATGACCTGTGGCAGCATAAGTGCTTTATTGATCCCTCTCTCCAGCTGTCTGATCATTTTCCTCTTATTATCCAACTGGATAGAAATTCGCCCGACTATAGAGTTGGTTGGATCCACTTGGACGCTTCCCTTCTTAAAATTAAGTGTGTCAAAGAGAAGACCAAGAGTATCTTCAATAAGCATTTTACCTCTAATTGTTCTCCCTTGGTTGCTTGGGAAAGAGCTATCAAAGACATCCAGATTCTGTTCTATAAGTACAAGCTCCGGGCTAAGGAAGTCAAAAAACAAAGGAGGATGATGATTCTTAGGGAGATAGACATTATTGAAAAGAGTAATTCTGATGAACCTACTAGAAGGATTAAGCTTAATAATCTCTAGGAAAGGTTGAGATTGGAGGATTATATCTCGGATAGTGGTGCTCTTGCTGCCTCTAGAGAATTTTGGGCGGGAAAAGTTGACAGACCTAACAAATTCATGTTTGATCTTTTGAAGAAGAAAAAAGCTAGGGATTTTGTCCCTTTATTAAAGAAAAGAGATGGTGGGTTTGCTTCCTCTATGAAGGAGAACTTGCAGGAGGCCATTGGCTTCTTTACCAATGTTTTCTCTAGGCCTCCCAAGAGAGGGGAGGACATCCAGAGGGCCAGGGCCACCATTGCTTTGAAAAGGAAGAAATTGATTCCTCAGGAACTGGCTTCTATCCTGGACCTGCCCCTTTTTGCCAGTGAGGTTAGAGAAACCATTAGTAAATTGAAACCCTGCAAATCTCCTGGGCCTGATGGTATTCCTAATGAATTTTTTCACGAGCTTGCTGATTTCATTGTGCCCATTATTCTCTTGGTGTGGCAAGAGGCCATTAGAAGGGGTTCTCTTTCCACCTTTATCAATTCTGGTGTTATTAAATTGGTCCACAAAAAAGGGGATAAGGATGACTTGAATAACTGGAGACCTATTTCTTGCCTGACTTCTTTGTATAAAATTTTTGCCTCTTCCTTGGCCAGGAAACTTAGCCCTATCATGGATAAGATCATATTGCCTGAGCAAAAAGGGTTCATCAAAGGTAGATACATCTTGGATGCTATTATCTCTATATGGGAAGGGATTGATTATGCTCAAGAAAAAAAAGATTGATACCTTCTTTTTCAAAGTTGATTTTGACAAAGCTTATGACCATATTGAGTGGGACTTTATTCTCCAATCTCTTCAGGACATTGGTGTTGGTAGAAGATTTATCAAGTACACCAGTACTCTTTTTGGTAATGCTAACTCTAGAATTGCTATGAATGGTTGTCTCTCTGACCCCTTTCAATTGTTCAGGTATGTTAGGCAAGGCTGTGCCCTTGCTCCTCTTCTGTTTGCTATTACTAGTGATTCTCTTGGGTGGTTGATAAGAGACTGCATGGAACAGGGTACTATCAAAGGTCTGGTTATTCCTGGTGCCCCTTCCCCTCTTGGCCTTCAGATGTTTTCTGATGACACTAACATGATTACTATGGCTGATAGCTTGTCTGCTGAAAATTTCATGCATTGTCTTCAATTGTTCTGCACTGCTAGTGGGTCTGTTGTCAATCATGCGAAAACTGGCTTCTACTCCTCTAACAAAGAAATTCCTGATTGTATTAAGGCTAATAACTGTGATCTCATTAAGGAAGGCATTATTTTCAGACTGCTGGATATACCTATGGGATTTGGGGTGTCTCTTGAGCAGAGATGGAACTGGGTGTTTGATAAATTTAGAGCTAAAGTGTTTCAATGGATGTCCTTCCAGCAAACTCTTTCCCAAAGAGCTTTTGTTTTAAACCATTATATTTTACGTGTTTTGACTTACTTTTTTGCTTGCTGGAAGCCCAACAAAAAGCAACTTGCCCAGGTTATTGCCCTGTCCAGAAGATTCTTATGGGGGGGGTCTCAGCAAACCAGTAAAATACCCAAAGTTGCTTGGAGTACCTGTTGCTTGAAAAAAGATGAGGGAGGGTTGGGTATTATTTTCCCAGCTAAGATGGCCATCCAAATGGCTGGCAAATGGATCCTAAGGGCCACTAACTCTGGTGATTTTTGGTCTGCATTAATTAAAAGGAATGTTGCTGAGTTTTATGTTTCAGGACACAAAATCTGGACAAACCTCTCCTGGTGGGATGTCATTACCTCTCCTTTCCAAGTAACTCCCAAGGGAAGTAAACTTTTATGCTCTTTTTGGAAAGCCTGGAATGTTATCAAGAGTAGCTACAGACTGCCTGTTCATTTTAAAAACAATTCTTCATTTGTTTTACAAAGCTCTATGTGGATTGGGTGGTATTCTGATTCTAACCCTCTCTTCTTGTCCATTAGGATGAACAAGTGCAGAAAAGCTGGGTTTGATTCTTGGAACTCTCTCTGTGATGGCAGGCAAGTAAGGGAAAGTAACTTTATCCAAGGAAATAATGGTCTGTCTAGTGCATGTAAACAGGTATTGATGAATAAAAGGAGATGGCTGATTGATAAGCTGGAGGAATACAATTATCACAAATGGATTGGGTTGGATGAAGTCGCTGCTCTACAGAAACTTCAAATATGCTGGTCATTCTGGCAGATTGGACATCAACAAGCTCAATGTCAAATGGAGGATTCAATGGAACAGGTCCCAATGGATGTACAGATTCAGGACTATTTGGGCCTTTGCCTGTACCTCCAGGCAAGCTCATTTGCTGTGGTTGATTGCTCATCAAGGTGTGTGGACTGGAAACAGAGCCAGGAAGGCTAACATTAGTGCAGGAAAATGCCCCTTTTGTGGGCAGCTTGAAGACATTGCTCACATGTTTGTCATCTGTAGAAATGCCCAAAAGTTTTGGCTTTCTCTGAATTTGTATTGTATTGCCAAAGGCCTCCCCCAGCTAGGATACAAGGAGATTCTTCTGGGGGAATGTAAAAGTCTGGATATTGCTCTGTGGCAGATGCTAAGAGCTCATATTCTCTGGTTTATTTGGAAAAGCAGGAATGAGAAGATCTTCTCAAACAAACCTAGGGATTATCTTTTCTCTTGTAACCAGGGCACCAGGAAAATCTTACAGCTTTGTAAAAAGTACATCAGTGACACCAACTATAGAAACTTTGATCAATATCATGTCATTAGAGGGACTAGGCCCAATAGATGGAAAGACTCTCTGCTAAAAATGTACTCCCCAGCAAGGCTTTCCATGATACAGTTCCTGGAATCCCTCTGAGTCTCTCTCTTGGGATTAGCTCCTTGTTGTATAATTTTTCTTTCCTGCACTAATTTTATCTTTCCTATTCTGTCAAAAAAGAAAGTCCTGGAGATTAGGCCATGGCCGAACTTCCTTTAAAAAAAAAAAAAGATAGCTTTTCTCTGATGTTACAGGAGGGGAAGAAGCTATGTGAATTGCCTAACCTACCGCTCGGCGCTGGCTAGGCGGAGTAGTCGAGCAAGATGATGGTTCAGTGGACAACCTTCAAATTTAGTTGAAGAAAGGTTGGTTAGAGTTGGAGGCTGGACTGTGCACTGTGTAGCGTCGAGGGCCGACTTCGAGGCGTTGTCTGACTTTTAGCCAGATGCACTTGCAAGTGTGCAGCATTCTCCTGGCTTGGAGAATCGTAATGGTCCGCGTTTCCCATCTGGGTGATATTCGAGAATTTCAGAGCCCTTATCTGACAAGTATCCGTAAGCAATGTGTGTCGTTGCAGAAAAGGTCGCTTCAATCTTGATATGGAATTCTTTTTTGTCTCTGCCAGGTCCCGGCCTCGGTCGGGACTCGGAAGTTCAGCATGGAGACTTCTCAGATTTCTCTCTCTCTCTCTCTCTGGAACGCACCAAGAGCATGATGTCAATAATTTCTCTCTCTCTCTCTCACAGGCCCTTGACGCGCACACAGATATATGCACAAAGATCGGCGCATCGGGGCTCAACGTCCGAAGTTTGCAGCAAAGTATACACAAATCAGGTACATTTCTCGCTCTTATATGCACAAGCAGAGACAGAGACATGAGCGCATGCCTCCGTGTGTGAGTACCATACACACGCCACAGAACACGAACACGATCACCAACAACG
This sequence comes from Ceratopteris richardii, assembly GCA_020310875.1. NCBI lineage: Eukaryota > Viridiplantae > Streptophyta > Polypodiopsida > Polypodiales > Pteridaceae > Ceratopteris > Ceratopteris richardii. The sequence continues at coordinate 69,371,190 of CM035429.1, read as the reverse complement.
AAATAGCAGACGCGGCATACTTCCAAGTTCCTGCTCAGTTTTTTGTGCCCGTGACTTCCTTTTCTTCATTTTGAATTTTTCGAATTTACGCTCGTCATTCGTAGCCCTCAATTGCAATCGCCTCCAGTCGGCATCTACAAACTTCAATTATATGGCTCCAAAGGGTTTCTGTGTGCAATATGAAACTACACGGTCGCAGTTGCATACTGGCATGGAAATGACGGAGAAGGTGCCGTTTCTTATTCAAGAACACTGACGGCATGTGTCGGAGGTCGTTCAGGGAGTCAATTGAAACTTATTGCAACAGATTGGTTCTGGACACGAATTAACACCTCACCTGGTGCTTCAATTTTGAAGGAGCTCCAACTGCAACGGGTATGAGAGAGGTACTCCCTATTTCTCCTAGCAGTACTTGATTACTGATGTTATCCGCTTCGCCCTCTGATGACACGACAAATTCTCTTCTTATGATGCAAAACACTTGTGATCTGGACAATTTCCATGTTTTGCGTGGAGACAAGGGCATCATCGATACGCGGAAGGGGACACTAATAGTGTGCACTGATCTTAATGCACAGAATCAGAATCATTCGTTATGCTCGATCACACCTTCAGAGTACACGGATAGAAATGCAAGCAATGTGACCGGAAAGTGGGCGTCGGATGAGAGTTCCGCGAAGGATAGTAGTCACAAATTCTCAATTCCTAATAGTAGCGAAGACCAATGCTCAAACTCCGCTTCTGGATGCGAAGGCCTTGCTGACGCAGAAGATGGAAGCGAGTCCTCTTACGAAAACGATCATAGTGATAATGGCCATGATGAATCAGAGGTCATTTGTGGCAGACAAGATACGATCGGACTTGCGCAAGCTTTCGCTGGGAAATGCACCCTGATTGAACTCCAAAGTGAGCCGGATCTGCGAATTTCAGATGCAGAGAACGCTAATGTATATACAGCAGCGTCTACGCAAAAGATGGAACACTCAAATTTTTCAGTACGTTTGCTTTGTTTTCTTTGCGTTGCAGTGCAAGTCCGCATTATTGCAGTTTGTAATACTTTAGCGGCAGCTTGATCTGTGAGCTTCACACATGAAAAAATTCGTGTATTGAACTTCAGAATTTCTCCTGTCTGATTGTGTACGAAGCTCCAGCAATACAGAGTTCCTCAACATGGAGTTGCTTTTTTTGATAGATTAAACATGAAGTCGTAAATTTCAGGCTAAAGGTGGCTGCGTTCGTGATATTCTGCAGAACAAGTGCCAACCGAGGCGGACATTTGGAGAGGTGGAGAAGATAAGATGTTGTGGCAGTACCAATCAAACGAATTGCTTCAGTAAGCTACACAATGTTAGTCCCAGAAATAGAACAACCATTTGCGAGGACAAATACATTAGTCATCCACTACAAGGCAGCTTAGCAAGCCTGCTTAACTTTAATGGAGTAGTGGATCGTGTATGTTGTCGATTCTTTGCCTATCTAAATGACCTGATAAAAACACAGTGTAAATTGTACCGTCTTTCTTTTTCTGAAATTGCGTGAAGTTTTGTTTTCTTTAACTGAAGGTCACATTCATATCTGCAGGTTCCGGAGAAGGTGAAGGACATGTGTGTGTCCTCGCAATCTGTTTCTGCGGAGGTCAGGCATGAAATGGGCGAGCCGGCGGCTGATCCCGTCGACCATCTATTGGCGGAAAAAGTGAAATCTGCAATGGTAAGGTTCGGAGCTTACAGTTTTCCGTCTGGTGGATTTTCTCTCTGTGGACTAGGCTAGATAGCTGATTATGGCAAGCCTGTCTCGGGGTTTGCTCTTGCAGGCTGGAGGACTTTGGGAGGAGCTCAATCTTGCATCGTTTGATCTCTTAGAAACAACTGAAGAGATAGCGTCTCTAGAGAGAGGGAGTCAATTTGGTTCTCGAAGGCAGACCCAGCAAGTGAGTCTCCATGGAACTTGTCCAGAGAGAGGATCAGTGATATTTTGTGATTGGTTTTTGTTTGAAATTTGTTCTCCATCCTCAGACAGTTGCCGAGGAGATGTATTGCAAGGAAACAATAAAGAGATTGATACAAGAGACGCACGCAGAGATCGAGCAATGGTCCCAAATGCAAGATCTCTTTTGCATACTGCATGATGAGCTTAGTATCTTGAGCGAGGCAAAGAGCCTGTGGGAAGAGAGAGCTCACTGTGCAGAGAAAAGAATATCTGCCCTTCAAACAAAGGTGAGAATTTTAATGGTTCAATTCTTGGCTCTAGAAAGAGTAAGACCGATGTCATTGCATGTACATGACCTAATTTGATGTTTCTCATGTTGATGCTAGATCTGTAAGTGGAAGCTTCAAGCTCGGAGCGCTCAAGAAGAGCTCGTGATGCTTCGTTGTGAAAGGAGGATCCTGAAGAATAGAATCGAGATGATGGAGGAGGCGCAAATGAGCATGCCAATTGATATTTGTCAGAGATCTGAGCTGAGGCGAAGCAGTTATAAGAACCCAGGAAGACGGCACGAACAATTCGGTGAATGTGAGTCCTTCGTTCACAGCCGCAATGCGAGCAGCCGTAGTAGCGTCGACATGGCAGCGCTCTCAGCAAGGAGCTTACAGAAGAGCATCAAGAAGAAGGATCCTGTCAGTAACAAGGAAAACATTTCCGCGCAGAAAATCGAAGCTGATGAACTTGAAATAGAACCTGGGAAGACAATAGCCAGAGCGAAGTGCTTCAGTGAGAGCGCGAATATGGGCAGCAAGGGGGAACACAGAAATCCATTGACATTGGCAGATTTTGTAAATTTGAGCGCCACGAATACACAGAGCAGCTTCAAGAATGTACAGCGGAAGGAAGAGAAGATGACAAGGCGGGTGACCCACAAAAATAAGTCCATAACCACAAATAACAGATTCAGTGAACAAGCTGGCACTGCAGACATGATGCAGGCGTTGAAGCCTAGGTCTTCCATGGCCTTCTCTCCATCCTCAACACCATCAAAGGTGCTATTGGGCAACATTGTGAACATAACTAAACACTAACAGAGATTTGCTTTTCACAGTTCTTCTGATTAAGCGTTGTCGAGGCGCACCATTGGGCGAAGCAGATGGCTGGCAAAACCAGGTATTAACACCATCAACGTAGCAGAATATTGGAGTATTTTTTATTCCTTGCAGAAACCATTACACCTCAGGAATTTTCAAGGCCATAATCATCTACTGAAAGAGTACGGATCAAATTCTTGCGCAGCTGTTCACCATGACATTATTACATGGGAATGTTGAGTAATGACGTCCGACCTCGTCAGGATCTGTAACCTTAGATGCGCATGATCGGTCCGCATTGCCTAATGAGGTTGCCCTCAGTAAACCAATTCCTGCACTTTGAAGATGCCCGAATTTTCTCGCCATGGTTCTATTTTGGCGTTGTAATCTTTCAAATTTGGATCTAGCTGTTTGCATCCTACCGATTCCGCTTCAATTTCGTCTTTCGTTTCTCGACTCTGCATTTATTTTTGTGTGCATGTGAACTTCGGTTAGCGCAAATTCCTTGGAAACACAGCTACAAACATATGGATTATTTTCTAATGATCATGTGGCTAGTAGCAGCCATCATCATGCTTGTTGCAAGCCCTGGAAGCATTCAGATACCCAAATCATTAAGATTTGAAGCCGATTTTTCCAAGTAGATAATTTGATTCATGGAAATTCTTCGCAGGCAAAGCTTTCACTATTAGATATGGCCCTGTATAGAGATGTTTAAAACGATGCTTTATTCGTCTCTAAAACGATGAGGCCCGCCGCCCACCTTTGCTTGGAGCATCAGTGTTGTATGTCACTACAGCGAGACTCTAAGCAATCCTCAGAACGATGACAAAGCGTCACTGATACAAGCTGACTAATGAGATTTTTTTTTATAAAAGGTTTCCGCTTGTGTGACAGTCTATCACATAAACGTTGCTTCGATGCATAAACAATGCATTGTTGAACAAGTGACGCACGTATGGAACACTTTGCAGTCATTTAAGGGATACTCTTAGAAGAAAAAGCAGCTTTGCTTAAACCACATCTCTTAAGCGATGACCTGTACTATACGAAACCAATGGGTCGATCGATTGATCTTTTCAAGATCCACCTTTCATCACACATTGACCTAATCTTTCAGCTGTGTGCACATTTGTAACAATTCTCTCTCGTTTTCTCTCAATCTTCTACCTTCTCTCTCTCTCGCACACACACTCACACAATTCTCTTTCTCTCTCTCTCTCTTTCTCTCTCTCTGTGTGTTCTTTGTCTTTCTCTCGCAACTCTCTCACTTGCATCTTGTTGTTGGAATAACTCATGAGAAGAGTAGAAAAGAGAAGAAGGTATGAAGAGACCTATCAATTTTTTAACTTTGGGCCATGAAGAGTATGAAAAATATGTTAGAATGTGCTGATTATTAAAGAAGTAGAATCGAGGGAGATTGGAATCACCAGAGGTAATACAAGTCACTTTGTGCTTATTTTTGTAATTCTATCATGCAGTTTTCACCTCATTTAGAGGTTTTATATGTGTTCCAACTCCATTTTTGTAAAGGCAAAAGGAATTCTTGAGCCCACGAAGTCATTTCAAGCGTTCTGTAATTTTTATAGTCATTTAAGTAATCTTAGCCATGTTCCTATTAGCTTTAGGAATTTATTTTTAAGACAATTGCAAAAAGGGATGCGAACAATATCAAGTTCTCGATTATAAAGGAGAAAAAGCCTAAGTTGTAAAGAACCTTTTCAATGCAACTCAATGATTTTTTGTGCATCTTACTTCTTGGGCTATTTTTTCTTTTTCTTTCCCATTTGGAGATTTCATGGTGTTCTTTGTGATAGATCCAAATCACGCAAGATGCATTTGATCCTCACACTCAACAATCCTTGTACTCAGCCTCACATAACCGTGTTTTCATGGGAGTGGCAATAGGTTTGCAATCTTCAAGTCCAAAACGTTGCAATAATGAGTCAATGTTTTTTTTACATGAAGTTATTCCCCCATCAACTTGCATAACTTGAATGCCCAAATAATGATGCAAATGTCCCAAATCTAACATCTTAAAAGAGGCATGGAAGTGAGCATAAAATTTAGCAATATGGTTCACATTAGGACCAATGAGTAGCATATCATCAAGATATATAACAATGATAAGAGGTACATCATCTGCATGCTTAACATATAAGGTGCTCTCAATTGGATTGTTCTCAAAACCATCCACTAGAAAGTAGGCATGTATCTTTTCATACCATGCACATGGTACTCACTTCAAACAATATAATGCCTTTGTCAACCTACACACTTTGTTTTTATGCCCCTTTTGTACAAAACCACGAGGTTGAAATACATATTCTTCATGTAAATCACCATTCAAAAATGAAATTTTGATGTCCGATTAATGTACATTCCAACCATGATGAGTTGCAAAGGAATATATGGCACTATGAACAATGTTCATTTGGCATGTGCAAGGAAAGGTCTCATCAAAATCAGTGCCTCTCTCTTGAGCATAATCTTTGGCAACAAGCCTAGCCTTACATGTGTCAAATCTTCCATCATGCTTACATGTCAACCTCTAGAATGGTTTGGTGCCAATGGCCTTTTTGCCTGGAGGCAACTCAAATAAAGGCCAAGTACCATTCTTCATAATAACATCATATTCTGATTGCATAGTAGCTATCCATTTTTTTGAATTTCGTGCTTCATCTAAAGGAATAGGCTCATTCTCATCCCAAAGACTAGAGACAACCATTTCATAACAATCTAATGCAAAGGAAGCACTATGTGAGCCTGAACGAGTATGATATGATAAAGGTGCATCTAGTTTGCTATCTCTCAAACTTTGTGCTAGCTGCTTGGGCATAGTTTTAGCCTCTTCTATGTTATCTCTCTCATCAACAAGTGCAACATGTAAATTTGCATTAAAAATGGAATGATTTGCATCATTCCAAACTTCTAGAGGTTGATAAATTGCCTCATTGGGATCAACACTAGGGTAAAAAATAAAACCACCCCCTTGACTCAAAAGTATATAAATATTGGCGAATTTCTTGAAGTATATCATATTATAATCATAAGTATTTTGGTGAATATTGTTGAGAAGTTCCATTGGAAAAATAAAAAAATTGGCAAATTCGGATGATGACTTTCATTGAAATATAAAAATTCAGGTGAACTCTAGTAATAACCTCCCTAAAAACTATAGATATGCTTGAGTATTTGATATCATTCATGATGCTAAATCACCTCTTTTGCTATCTTTCCTTTGTAATCATCTTCACTTTTTCTACTTCTTCTTACATTGTTTGCTCAAAATTTTCTTCACCTTCATGAACCATAGGGACAAAAACACATGCACAATGCACACACATCATAGATGCACACATAATGCATAGACGTACATGCCCACATGCACACTTCCATACATATACACATACATACACTTGAACATATGCATATTTTCACACAGATACATGTAGGATGCACACACATACATGCACACATACATACACACACATACATATGGACACATACACATACACACTCTTTCATGAACATTCCACATACACATGTAGCATCCAAGTTGTCGCACATTCAAACACAATGAGACATGCACAAAATTATGAGGAATAAGCACCACATCATTGTCCCTCAACATACATTCTGGTAAGCTCTCTCGGTGATGAGCACATAATTGACATAATGCCAAACATAGGAACAATCAACCCTTGAAGAGAACCGAGTAAAAAAAAAAACAGCTTGTTACACAACTTAACAACCTTGTCTAGGATTGGAAGCAAGTTGAAAATGGATACTTCTCATCGAACTACTAATGAGAACAAATTGGGAGGAACCAAAGTTGAGAGCATGAGTTGCATAGAGAAGCTCCTAACCTGAAAACAACCAAAGCACAAAAATCAGGAAACATATTAAAGACACATGACACAAACTACAAATTTTTTGCTCCTAAATTGCATTAATTTTTATAATAAAATGTCATGTACATAATTCACCATAGATGGTAAAATTCACAAAACCAGATCAACCAGAGGGTTTAGGAGTCAGGACCCATCATAAAAAGGATGGGATGTCAAGAATTATTAAAATTCTGAAATAACCATCTTGAAATGTCAGATAAGCTCAAAGTCTTATAAAGTGTCTTGCAATCCTGCATTTGGAGCTAACCACCTCCAAAATTACTTTATTGGTATCAATTGGAAATCAAGAACTACTAATCAGTACCACCTCCAACTTCAAAGCTTGATGGAAAGTTGAAGGTAACCATCAATCTTCTTCTCAGTCCACTCAAACCCAGACATTTCTAATAAGTTGAGATTTTCACATTGCATGAAAAGCCAACTGAAGAGCTTGGTTGTGGGATCTGTCCAAGCCTTGATATTGTAGCATATCAACATATACCCTCAAACACATTATTATCATGCTCAAGTGCTTCCCCTAGTAATTATGTACTAAAGTTAGTTAATTGTCCAAAAGCTACCAAATCATGGTAGTCCTTATCCTCACACTAAAGAGGTCCCTAAAGGTAGTCTACAAAAAACAACAAGATGTTTACTACAATCAAAATCAACATATACAAAAACCATACTGTCATACTAGCATCAAGAAGAGATCTGCTACCTGGACCTAGATTATTTCGCTTGAAAATACCAACAGGACTTTCTTCCAATCCCTATCAGACAATGAAGTCTTTTAATGTTTGTGGAATTTTGAACATGTTGGTGATATTGAGTACTTCCCTGTGTGCCTCCAATTGTTATATCAATGGAAATTCCATCAAGAAAAGACAAAGTACTTGACAACTCCATTGTAGGCCTAAAAGGGCACTTCAATAAAATCATTGATGCATTTGTTATAACATTGATACTTTCATAGTGTTTTTCTCCTTTCAAAGACAGACCAAGCTAAGTCACAGGCCTATGGCAACATCTAATTCAACATCACTATGTTACAGGCACAACCTTGTAACAAAAGAGCCATATATCTATATAAAAAAATCACCCCAAATTTTTATCATAAATATTCTTTCAAAAAATGGAAAGATAACAAGAAAATATAGATCATATACCTCAACATCAGCACTGGACCACAAAGCTCTTAGACTATTGCATACATAGTTTATAGTAGTCACCAAAAGTAGTTCTAGTATGATAGATGTAGTACCTTCTATTGAACATCTCACAATTTGATTGAAATTTTCATTTGTTTCCTCATAGTCATGGACAAACTCAGCCATACTAAAGCTGAGAACAATCAAGAATATGGAGTTCAAAAAAGGTTGTTGTCTAGTATCTGTAAAATGGAGCAAAGTTTCAAGGCATAAGAACTACTTACCATCATTGTGCAATAAAGATCACTAGTTCACCAAGCCAAAAAAATCTAAGTGTATGAAAGCAAGCACTGCACAAAAAAGAAATATAAAAGTGAGCTAGGAGTTCACAAAAATCTAAAGATATACAACTCATATAATTTGCCTTACAAATCAGTAAGTTGTCAATTATCCCCCACACCTACCTCTACAAATTTCCTACATGCATTGATCAAAGTTCTGCAAATATCCAAAGTTGGAATCGCTAGACTACAATTCACAATGTCCTGCTCAAGCCTTAGACAACAAACCTATAGATTGAAGCCACTTGACATAACAATCCCACACATGCCCATACCTATCCACACATGCATAAATAAGAATCGTTAGTATGAATCATACTTCACCATAATATTAAGAAAGGAATCAAATAAAAAAGACACCTTTTTGTAATCGATCGAGACATCCTCCATGTGTTTCCTCTCATCTGCTACTACACATTCACTTCTTTGTTGGCATTGACTTTTTCATATGGCATAATCTTCTTTGAAAGGGAAAGTTTCAAGCTCACTCTTAGAAACAAACAATCTAAGACATGTATCCAAGTTTTTATCCAATCTATTCCTCGTAGAATTTCTTATGAAAGTTAAGCTAGTCCATAGACGTTCATCTTCAATGGATCCAAGAATCATTGTTAGACACAAATTCGATACTTTAAAATACTGGGACATAGATTCTTTCAAGAATGGAGATATATCGAGCTTTTTCCTTAGCTTTGTCCTTGCGCCTAGATTTGAGGGATCTTCGATGAAGTCGAATTGCTCCTACATTGTTTGTACAAATATCCTAGATTGTTTTTTTTTTGAAGACATTAGAGGAAAAAATGAACCCTACATGGGCCTTTTAAATTAAGGAGTGATTAGTGATGGACCAATTAGAAGAGGGTGGTGGCCACAATCTATGCCCTATAAAATACTAGGCTGAAGGGGGAAGAGAGGATAGATTTCTCCCTTATTTAATGAGTTGCGTCTAAAGAGAGAAGGAATCTCGTAACTTAGTTGGGGCAAAAAATTCAACATTTCTAAAAAGTTGAAAAACTCATGATAACACCTAAGAATGGACCCCCCATTACTTTTTAGGGTCAAAAGTACTCTTTTTGAACCCAAATTCAAAATCCTTGCATGTTTTGAGGTGAAAAATGGCTCTTTTCAAAAATACTCAAAAAAGAGTTATTTCCCTCCTAAACCTCACATTTTCATACCTAGGTCCCAAAAAGTCCTCTTTTCCCACTACTTTCACTCTATAGCACACCATTGAAGCTCTTGTTTCTGCATTCCAACCTACCTGTATCTCCTATCTTGAATTAATATTATAGCTTGAAGACCTTTAGCTTCAATGGCAACATCTAAAGCTTCTAGGCGTCCAAAAGATGAAATCATCACAGTAAGATGTCACAATATCAAAGCTATAGATGGACAATGGCTATCACATGAGTACTCCAAAGGTGCATGGGTGTACCCTCTAGAGTTCGGCCTCATCGACTTAGAGATCGTGGAAACTTGGATCTTCATTGGAAGGGAAAATTACTTGGCTTCAAGAAGCACAGAGACAATGGGATGGTTTCTATTGTACAACATGTTTTTACAATGGCAAGTATGAAACTTGAAAACTCTATTAGAATGAGATATCTTGTGAATTGTAAGTATTACTCTACAATATTGTATGTTTTATAGTGTTGAATATATTTCTCAACTATTTAGATATGATTTTGTTTGTTTCAAATATATTTCCTTCTACTTTGGTGGAAGAGCAACCACTTCATAGTCTTACATGTGCCTTCCAGGCATTGCTTGCAGATGGTGGTGCACTAGTCTTTCTAGAAATATCTCCTACTCAACTTTACCATGATAGAGTTTTCTTTTACACACATAGATATGTTATACCCTCTACAATGAATGGTTTTGGAAGGTTAGCCTATAGAATTGAAGTACATTCTCTTCTTAACTTGGAGTGTCCAAAACCTCATATGCTCCATAACATTTTTGAAGCACAAGATGGTAATGGATATACATAACTCTTTGAAATTCACAAAAGAGTCTAGATCCATAGGTTTGCGCTGCTCTTTTTCCATCCATTGTTTTGTATATTTATTTCAAGGATTCTCATTCCAAGGGACTTCCATCATGTTCATGTGTAAAGATATCACATATGAGCAGGTCGAAAGTCTTCTTGGTGAAAATTGGGGTTTGATAGAAGGATTGAAAAAGGTGATAAATATCTTTGTAAAATAGGTGGAACAGGTATAGGATTTTGATATTTGAAACAATGTACTTCATTATACATTAGATTCTACTATGATCGTTGGATGTGCAAACTTGGCGAATGGATACCATTTCAAAGTTTAGGGGGATCTTTACATTCACATAAAGCTTAGATTGCCCAACAATGAAATAGAAACTATTTTAGTGAATCATCATTGAACCTTGGCTAATCTGAGAGAACACTTGGTGATTATGGGGTTTGAAGGACTAACTCAATCCAAATTCAAAATACAAGGACATAAGGTGAGAAATGTTTTGTGCTTTGTTAAAGTAATCTTTTCATTATTGTGTATTTTAGATTTATAACTTCAATTTCTTGCAAATTGATTACAAATAGAAAGAAGATTGGAATACATAATGAAAGTCCTTGTAGATTGGAGCAAAGATGGAACTCAACTCTCGTTGTCATAGTTCTTTTGCAACCTGATAATGTCACTTTTTGGGTCTTAGTCCTTGTATCTCATGGCTTTTGCACTTTCAAGAAACTTGTAAAAACTAAGTCAAACAATTCATGTTAGATATTGTATATACCTTCTTATGTGCAATGGTAATTTCAAAACTTTTGGAATGTCAAAAGTCTATGTTCACTACTTTGAAATGTGGTTGGTCATGTTTTTTGTTGTATTATGTTTAAACATTTGCTTTGATGCAAAAGAATTCATGTCCTTTCGTGTTCTGTGCATTATTTTGTCATCAGAAACTCATTTTTTGAACTTTCACTATTTTATTATGTACTTTTAAAAGTGGGCCTAGTCACTTTAAAAACTTGAAACTACTATAAAAATGGGTTCTATGTGCTCATTTCCCACATTTGCACTCACAAGGAGCTAGAAAGCGCAGACCAACCAATAGAATTCTTGTGTGCAAGCAATGGCTGCTAGCACTTCCACTCCCATCAAATCTCCTTTTTTGGATACTACAAACTACAACGATTGTACGGATTTGTATGACCTAGTCTGTAGAGTCCCTAATCTTGAAGGGACAGTAGCCATGAACTCCGATGTGCACGAGGAGATTACAAATTTTTTGGAATTCTATATATGAAGATACGCTATAGATATTCCAGCATATGATTGTAAATGGGTCCCCTGTGACCTACTTTTATACATTCATAAAAGAGATGAGGCCTTTGTGAAGCACTTAAAGTGTCTCATGGCTGTTGTTGAGGATGTAGGGCACCTATTAGATGACACATTGCCTTTAAATTAAACAATTAAATATCTCTCCTATGTTGCAACAACAATCTCTCCTATGTTGCAACAACAATCTTTTTTGTCAATGAGGAGCTCGAACCTACACCCATAGACCTACCCCATCTTGTTACTGGGGGTTTTGTAGATGGGAAGAAAATATCTCTCCTATGTTGCAACAACAATCTTTTTTGTCAATGAGAAGCTCGAACCTACACCCATGGATCTACCTCATCTTGTTATTGGGGGTTTTGTAGATGACAAAAAGGAACTGCAAACAGAAGCTCTCAACGAGAGTCAAAAAATTTGCAGACAATTTCCACAAGGGGTAGTGGAAAAATTGAAGGAAGCCAGAAGTGCATAGAATAGTCCACCCTCAAACTTAGAGCTCGTGGAACCCCACTCTACCAGAGGTAGAGATGGAAATGTTTTCAGTGGTACTTGTCGACGGAGAAGAATTTTTGTCCTACATGATATTGAAAAGGCATTTGGTCTATGCCTCGACGAATGCCTAAATATTTTTTGCTCGACCTCGGATGCTCCCATGGACAATACTTCTGATAGAATTGAAAAGACAACCATTCCATTTGGTCATTCAGTTGCAGACACCATTGCATTTGTGTGTGAAGAGATTTTGAGTGATGCCAATCAAAATTCCACTGAAGAAGATCTGGCCGCAACAAGGGAAAGAATTTTGGAGAAGAAGATTCCAACATCCCCCATTGTGGAGCAAAATGGCATGGTTCACTCTTCCATTCCACTAGATGCAATGGGAAGAGGAGAGGATGAAGATAGGCTTCAAGATGTAAGTATCTAATGGCATTTACGATTGACTTTGTTTCATATTCATACAAGATGTAAGTATCTAATGAATTTTATGATTTTCTATGTGCAAGAAGCAATCGAAGTCGATAAATTTGCAGCAAGGAGTGGTGGTGACCATGTTGCTCGTGGCAGTGGCTCTTCCTTGGCAGACTACATTGGGAATGGCCCTCAAGGACACTTCATGACTTGGTGTGTGAAGGCCTTGAGCAAACTTTTGTGCCTATCCACAATAATGCAAGGGACCAACTATGTAATTTTGGTTAGGAAAGTTTGCCCTTACTACCCTAGGAGTTAACTTTAGAGGAAAAATATTAGGTCAAATAGGAATAGCTTTGGGTCTTGGATTGGCAGACCCCCATTTAATATCCCAATCAGTTTTAACTTACCAATCGCCACTATCTTTTCAGAGAAGAAAGAACATAGTGGAGAGGCTCAAGGCCAAGAGCCAATTGTAAAAATTTTATAATATCAATTATTCTTTTTGCAATTTCCATGTACATTCAATTGTCTATTGTGTCTTTATGTTTTTGGCAATCTCATAAGTTTGCACAAATAAATTTGTCTTTTTCCAGTAGTTCCTTTTAAATGTTGTTGCCCAAAATGCTTGTAATGGCCTAGGAATGCAAAAAAAAAAAAAAGCCTGCCACAAAAACGCGAGGAAGTTTTGCAAGGCCCATCCCCACGTTTTTGTGGCAGGCCTTTTTTTTGCATTCCTAGGTCATTGCATGCACTAGTTGCCCAATATTGAAAGTCTATGTCCCTCAATTACAACCTAAACTTGGGGAAGTGTGGAAGACTCTTCTGATCTGCAATGATTAGAGAATATTTAGACTCCTCTAGGTCCATATAAGCATGCATCAATTTATAAGTACATTTGAGTGTTCATCAAGCTTGTTGTTCTATTGGTCAGAGGGTTTGCATGAATTGCACCCTATCTAAGGCAAACCATATGCTCCAATGTGCATGGCATACAGTTTAATGACCTTGAATAGCATAAAAAAGGTGTCCCTGCATTTCTATGGTAGGCCTTTTTTTTTGCATTTTTAGGCCATTGCATGAACTATGGGCACAATATTGAAAGCCCATGTACATCAATTATAACTTGAACTTGTGAAAGTGTGGGGCATTTGGATTGCATTTCATAATTAACTGAAGAATAGAAGTAAAAATATGATATGAATATGGAAGAGTGTCTACAAGTCAACCATTCCTTCAAATCTTTGATCTTTGTCAAAAAATTATCCATATAATCTCCTTTAATCAAACTCCAACTATTTTCACAAGTAAGCAGTAGGAGCTTCATTTCTTGCTTGATATAATTTTTATAAGAATACCCTAAGAATCTTTTGTTGTCTTGCAAGAGTGAATATGAGGGATAGTGGAACATTTGATAGACAAGGCTATCAATGCGTGTGCATGTGCATCTTTGACATCCCAAAAAAGTTGCTCTATAGTAGGTGCAAGAGGAACCACAACATGACCATGAATCTGAAGATCAACATCTTCAACAACATCTGCATTACCTTCAATAACAAGTGTAGTAGGAAGTTTTTGAACACCTTGCAAAATATTCCACAACCCTTTTGCTACCAATACATGACACATCATATATGCCCACAATGGCTAATTAGTATCATCTAACTTATCCTCAATAACCAGCATTTGTAGTACATCATTGCTTTAAGACATGGCCAATGACTAAATAGATTACGGGAAAGAATCAACCCTACATGGGCTTTGTAAGGATTCCTAATTTTTAGGGATTAATCTTAATTATGTTCTTTTTTAAGGGGATAAAAGTGCACTTAATAGGGAACTTTTTAGTAGGTTGGAGTATGCTTTTTTTAGGTTTTACTAGACTCCTCTCTTTCTTCTTCTAGAGATATAGAGAGCAAGAGAATCTACTTTCCACATCATCAAACTCGTGCATGTATCTAAATAAAAAATGATTTTTTGAAAATCAAATTTTTAGTTTATATTTACTTACAAGGGCCCACTTTTTAATATATATTTGAGAAGTCACTTTTTTTACTCATTTTTTAAAGTTTCTTTTAGAAAAAGTATAATTTTCAAACTCCCTCCAAAAGTAAGTTCCACATCATCAAATCCGTAACTATATTTCCCCAAAAAATGTCTTTTTCTTTTTAAATTTCATCATTTTCAGCCATACATAGTGGAAAAACACACTTTAACCCATCCACATACAAGAAAACACATTTTCTCAACAAAATATATGCTTTAGAGTCCCTTCCAACTAGTTTTCCACTTTGTTTTTTATATTCTTGGTCATTAGCAAAGATGGTATTGACGTGTATTACAAAATTTGCACTAGAACATCATCATACTCCTTGATCAACAAGTATCCATGTTTGTGTGCCTAGAGAGTTTGCTCCAAATACACAATGCAACAATGATGTGGATTCTCAAAATGAATGTCATGGAGCAAGAGAAAAGAGTATTGATCATTGGACTCATGGTTCACTATATCCTCATGATCCAATATCTTCATACCATCCAACATTCCATAACCCCTCAATTTTACTTCAGTTCATTGGTGCAGGTGAAGTTGGACTATTATGTTACTGCAAACGATTATCTACACATTCACATGCTACTGCTAAATATTGGTTTCGACAATATCAACTCCATCATATGAGGGTGGTCACTTTAGAATGCACAATCATATCTTTACAAAAACAACTTGCAGAGCTTGAACAGGATATGGAAGCGAAGGAAAACACAATTGCAAATTAAATGTCAATCTCTAGTAGCTAAAAGAGAATCCACTTGGTATGAGATATAGGAAAAGAGCATTATCATCCTTGAAGCTCTTTCAATAAGTGGTGAATCATGCAAACGGGGTATTTGTGCAACAAGGTTAGTGTTTGTTTACCTTTATTTGCTTTAATGAAGGTTTGAAATTGAATCTTTCATTGTGTAGGTCATTTATTCAAGGCATTAATGTTTCATCAACAACACAAGACCAATTCAAGTTGATGAATAGTTGCATAAAAAACAAAGAAATCAATTTTGCTATAGAGACACCCATAGGAAAGTGCATTAGAGTTGTTGTTCAAGCAAAGTAATTTATCAAAGTGCAGGATGTGTAGGTAATATGTGACAAAGCGAGCATCAATAGAAATGGGTATGCTACAATGTACAACCTTATGAGGCAAGTCGTACAAGCATAATGTATTTCTCAAAGTATATTTCCATGCCCATATAAAGTGTCTATCAAGAAAAAAAACTTATAATGATGATGTGGCTCATACTATTGGACAAGATTTATTCATAAAAGATACTATGCCTACCTTTGTTTATCATCCAAATATTCCCAAGAAGCAATTGAAGATCCTATCTACACAAGGATTTACTTACACTAAATTCAATAATATATTTGTGGATCTTCAGAAGCTTCAACAAGCAATGGTTCACTTTTATAGTTCAAAAATCAAAGGTACCCTAATACATTTTATATGATGTTGAAGTTTTATTACATGGAAGTGTTAAATTAAGGTAATGTTTCCTCTTTTGGGCAGATTCTAATGTTAAATTAAAGTTCATACCAAAGCTTGATGAGTGTTGGAGTTAGACGTGTGCAAAAGCAAGCGAACAGCACAAGGAAGAAGAAGAATCTTGGAGCACAACACACAATACTTAGTGTATTACTAGAGAATGTACAAAGATATATAGCCCATTAGGGCAATCGGCGTATATACAAGCCGGGGGGAAAAAACCTCCTAAAGAGGGAAAAAAGTGCCCCGGCGGTCCTAGTGTGTTCACACACATCACTACCTAAATATATCAACAAATCCCCCCTAGGAGTGATGCGGTGAACAAGGGGTTGGCACTCATGTATAAGGAAGTGCCAAGCTATGTGGAAATCACTCCACAAAAGGAAGTAAGCCCAAAGATTTGCGGAAAGCTTCAAATTTCTCCCTAGGCAGAGCCTTTGTGAAAAGGTCTGCAATGTTCTCTTGCGTGGGCACATAAGCCAAGCTGATCTCCCTAGCAGAGAACCTCTCCCTGACATAGTGATAATGCACCTCAATGTGCTTAGTGCGAGCATGGAACACAAGGTTCCTCGCAACTTCCAATGTGCTCTGACTATCAGTGAAGATGGTGGTGGCAGAAGTCTGACCAACACCCAAATCAGCCATAAGGCGTCTGAGCCACACACACTCAACAGTTGCTGTGAAACCTGCCCTATACTCAACCTCACAACTGGAAGTGGCCATAGTAGGCTGCTTCTTGCTCAACCAAGATATACATGAGCTACCAAGCATGAAGCAAAAGCCACTAGTGGACACACGAGTGTCATAGCAACTAGCCCAATCAGAGTTAGAAAAAGCATGCAAATCTGGCGGTAGTGATCCGCCCTTGGGATAAAACAACCCAAAGTAGCCGAGTACCACTCAAATAGCAAAAGGTGCGCTTAACTGTCTCCCAATGCTTGACTCTTGGGCAATGCATAAACCTATTCATTTGTGAGACAACAAACTGAATATCTGGCCGAGTAATGCATAAGTAAATCAAGCATCCAATAGCTTGCTGACAGAGAACAACATCAAATGCATCTCGAGCATCATGAAGACTCAATCGTAAACCTGTCTCCATAGGAGTGGCAATAGGCTTACAGTCTTCAAGGCCAAAATGCTGCAATAATGTGTCGATATATTTCGTTTGACACAATGCCATTCCACCATCAACTTGCATAAACTAAATGCCCAAATAGTGATGTAAATGCCCTAATTCAGACATCTCAAATGAGGCATGCAAATCAGCCTTAAAATCAGCAATATGGTTCTCAATAGGACCACTGAGCAACATGTCATCAACATAGACAACAATTAGCACGCTTAACATATAAGGTGCTTTCAATTGGACTGTTCTCAAAACCATCCGCAATCAGATAGGCATGTATCTTCTCATACCAAGCACGCGGTGCTTGCTTTAAACCATATAATGCCTTCTTTAACCTGCACACCTAGTTTTCATGCCCTTTCTGCACAAAGCCACGGGGCTGAAAAACATACACTTCTTCATGCAAGTCGCCATTCAGAAATGTTGTTTTAATGTCCAACTAATGTACATTCCAACCATGATGAGCTACAAGTGCACAGATTCTCCGAACAGTAGTCATACGACATGTAGGTGCAAAGGTCTCATCAAAATCAATGCCTCTTTCTTGTGCATAACCCTTTGCAACAAGCCTAGCCTTATACCTGTCAACTGTACCATTCGGTTTACGCTTCAGCTTGTATACCCACTTAGTGCCACTGGCCTTCTTGCTAGGAGGCAAGTCACATAAAGACCAAGTACCATTCTTCATTATAACATCATATTCAGATTGCATAGCAGCCATCCAATTTTCTGAATTTTGTGCTTCATCAAACGAAAAAGGCTCATTCTCATCATAGAGACTAGATGTAGCCATAGCATAGCAATCTGATGCAAAAGAGGCACTATGAGAGCCTGAACGAGTACGATATGACAGAGGTGCATCTAATTTGTTGTCACGCAAGGTCATCACCAGCCATTTTGGCATAGTTCTAGCCTGCTCAATAACAACTCTCTCATCAATAAGTGCATCATGTACATCTGCATCAGAAATGGAATTATCTGCATCATCACATGAAACCTGCAAAGGCTGAGATGTTGCCTCATTAGGACCAGCACTAGACTGTCCACCTGTAAAAAGAGGCAGCAAAGTATCATACATGTCTTTGGAGCTAACAGATGTCTCCTTAGTACATGAAAGCAATGGTTGAATAGCATCTTCCACAAAAACAACATCACGGCTAACCAGAATGCATTTAGTCTGTGGATGATACAGACGATAGCCTTTACTTTCAGAACTGTACCCAACAAAAATACATTTTACTGCTTTATCATCCAATTTTCTACAATGTTATGCAGGCACTAATGCATATGCCAAACAACCAAAAACATGCAGATGAGCAACAGATGGCTTGCGGTCATGCCAAGCCTCATATGGAGTGATAGACTGCAGCGCTTTAGTGGGACACCCGTTCAGTACATATGTTGCACACATGATAGCCTCAAGCCAAAAACTATGTGGTAAAGCCTAACTCTTGACCATACACCTCGCCATCTCCATGAGTGACCTGTTTTTTTGTTCACCAACTCCATTCTGTTGAGGTGTATATGGCAGTGTACACTAGTGTTTTATCCCACGTTCAACCAGAAATGCATTAAAATCAAAAGACATATATTCGCCCCCTCGATCAGAACGGAGGGTGCCCATTTTACATGCTGACAGATTTTCAGCCAAAACCAAAAACTGTTTGAAGCACATGAACACTTCGGACTTTTCCTTCAATGGATATACCCATGCATGCCTGGAAAATCATCGATGAAAGTCACGAAGTAAAGATAATTCCCAAAAGAAGGTGTCTACATAGGACCACAGATATCATTATGTACAAGCTGCAATTTTTGAGTAGCCCGAACTGAACCATCTTTTGGAAAGGAGGAATGCTGCATTTTGCCCAAAATACAACCTTCACAAACATGTTTTCCAGGTGCCTCAAGTTTGGGCAAAGAGGACACCATTTCAGATTTCTACAGGCATAGCAAACTAGCAAACTTCAGATGACCAAAGCGTGCATGCCAAAGCTTTGCATCTGACATAGCTTGAGCATCATTTATTGCACATGCCAAATCATTTATAGATCTTTCATAGTCTATGAGCTTATACAGCCCATGGCATAAAATGCCAGAAGCAATAATCACATCTCCATTTGAAAGATCATGAACTACACACCTGTAATCAACAAATTTCACAACCAAGCCAATCTTGGCTAATGCAAAAACTGATAACAGGTTCTTCTTGATCCCTGGCACAAATAAAGCATCTGAAAAAGCGAAAGAACTACCATCAGCAGTAGTCAAAATGATCTCACCAACTCCAATAACAGGATAAGAGGAGTTGTTGGCGCATGTAACAATATTCCCTGTAGGGGCGGGCTCGAGTGAAGAGAAGAAACTGCACTGTGAGGTAATATGTTTGGTCGCCCCAATGTCAAAATACTGGCAAACATCTGAGTCTACTGCAAACATGCACTACTCATGAGAAGATGGGTCAAAATTGTGAACAGTAGTAAACGCCCATTCTTCTTCCTGCACAAGATTAGTAGACTCTGTTTTTGGTATAGAGGCCTCTGCAACAACCATTCTAGCCTCTTTCTTCTTGCCTCTTTAGTAGCCAGTTTTGGACAGTTCTTTATGATATGATTATTCCCTTTACATTACTTACAAAACAATTTCTACTTTTCTAATTTCTTCTCATCTTTATCTTCCTTCTTCGAATATGCAGAATTAGCAGATTTCTACTTACTAGTAGAAGAGCTCCATTTTCCTTTGCCCTTCTGACTAGCCAGGAAAGCTTGATCTACAACACGCATAATGGACCTCTTCTGCCTAGACTGATCTTCCTACAATAGAACAGAGACTAACTCTTCAAATGACAAGGCATTTGGATTGCCTTTCATCAACCGAAGAGTAGAAGCAAAACTCTGATATGAATCAGGAAGACCATTCAGAACGGTCTGCACACGTGAGCTATCTTGTATAACCTCATCAGCAGAAATCAACTGTTCCTTCAAGTCTTTGATCTTCGTTAGGAAATTGTCCATAGAATCACCTTCATTCATGTGCTCACTCTCCAACTGTTTTCAGAGGTAAGCAACACGAGCCTCATTCCTAGCTTGGTACAATGTGGTAAGTGTATCCCAAGCATCCTTAGATGTTCTGCAAGAGCGAATGTGAGGAATAATGGCACGTTTGACAGACAAAGCTATCAATGCATATGCTTGGGCATCTCTTCCATCCCAGCAAATCTGCTCTGCAATAGGTGCAATAGAAACCGCAGCACGAACAGAAATATGCAAAACATCTTCAACACCTTCTGCATCAGCTTCAGTACCTACAATTGTAACAATTGCAGGTGTGATAGGATGTTTTTCGACACCCTGCACAATGTTCCACAGTCCTTTTGCAACCAACACATGTCGCATCATATAAGCCCATAATGGGTAGTTGGTACCATCCAACTTATCCTCAACAGCCAACATATGGAATACATCACTGCTTTCAGCCATGGCCGGTGACTAAAATACCTTGACGTAGAAAGTTGATTGTATCTCAAAAAGTTGAACAGAATTGCTGAGACGAATTCCACTAGACCTGTAGCAGAGTTTGAAAGGCTTATACTGGTGAACAGAAACTGGTATATACCTTTGGCACAAAAAGATGAAATAGCCTGCACAAGCGCTACGATAGTGCGTTCAGAGGCCGAAACGAGCTCAGATCGCGATTTTGGCACCACAAAAGCGAAGTTGTTTTGATCTCAAAAACACATTGAGTATGCTCACCAAAATTCATGCGATTCTGAGACTGCAAACGGAGGAGTTTTCGACGGTGCCCTAGATGAAGCGACGGCCTGCTCTGATACCAACTGTTGGAGTTAGACGTCTACGGAAGCAAGCAAATAGCACAAGGAAGAAGAAGAATCTTGGAGCACAACACACAATACTTAGTGTATTACTAGAGAATGTACAAAGATAAATAGCCCATTAGGGCAATAGGCGTATATACAAGCTGAGGGAAAAAAACCTCCTAAAGAGGGAAAAAAGTGCCATGGCGGTCCTAGTGTGTTCACACACATCACTACCTAAATATATCAACAATGAGTGCCAAATTATAAAGGGTTAGTGATTGGAAAGGTTGAGTCTAACCCTAATGAATGAAGTTATGGACCCAGCAATGGGTGATAAAAATTCAGGATCGTGTTCTCATTTTACTCACAATGTCCAATCAAAGAGAGATATCTAGTGGTTACATGCAATAGAAGTTCCCAAAGAAACAAACAATGTTATTTCGTGGATTTTTAGTAGGACTCCATGTATTACAGAAGTAATTTTTTCTCAAATACATGGGCAAAAGCTTTCTGTAGATGGTATAGGTGATTTTGAGGTAGAATGGCATTTGGGTGGAGACCATAAGAGTATAAAATGCATGTTAGGTTCCAAACAAGGAGCATCTTCTCTCTATCCTTGCCCATATTGGTTACAAAGGATCTAAGAGACAATCTAAAACTGTAAGGGCATTGATGAGAGTTGATGACTCTGAAGAGATTTATGGGAGAGACTCATGGAATAGTAGGGAATGGGAGATATCTCTTTTGACATGTCAAATGTTAGAAGAGTCAAATTGTGAAAAAACAAAAAATTATTGAAACCCCATTATTCCATTTCCATTGATCAATGTTTGCCTTTGTACTTTGCCTGCATTCATGAGCATCTTCGATAGGCTTTTGAAGCTCCATGTTGAATATGCATTTGCAATGAAAACACTAGAGAGGTCTACAATAGCAATCCAAAAAGTAGAAGATCTTCGTATCTCTATTGGTTATCATGGAGGCCATATATCTTTAGTTGTTAAGAATTATGGTGAGTCTCAAGAGATTTTACAACAAGCTTCAATGATTGGGAAGAAGGCAAGATGTTTCTTTAAAAGAGATATCAATAGTCAAGATGATGGGAAATGGGAGCTTTGGAAAGACCTATGTTCGATTATGGTAGACAATGATAATCAGGTTGATCTCATTAATAAGCGAAAGAAGGTTTGGTCATCCTTAGATCAATTGTTACATTTGATGGGTTTGGTTTCCACTAATGCTTCACAACAAGAATTATTCCAAGTGACTTTGAAGGATTTTACACAGTCATTCATCCTATCATGGGGAGAAAGCAACATTACATGTTACATAGCAAGTTTTTCTTACATTTTTTAATACATTTGTTAATACCATGTGTATACTTATTGGCCAAACCATAGCATATTCTTTCAGCACATGGAACATATTTTATGCAGTGATATGGATCAGTGAAGATTTTTAGTACACAAGGAATGGAGAATTCACATTACAGGGCTTGAGGTATTTACTTTAAAAATGCTCGTCATGGGGGTGGCCTACCTCAATCAAACTATTTAGAAGAAACATTCAAGTGGTTTTTTCATACGACATTCTCTAGAAATTATACAATGGAACAAGCATGTGAGCCACAAATAGCAAAAATTTCAAAGAAAGATACAACACGATATTGCAAGAGAGAAGTGGATGTCATCATCAAGACCACTACATCATGCCCAATGGCATGCACAAAGAGTCCGCAAGGGTTCTACTTGGAAATAGTTTCCCAACTCCCACAATACATTATTTCTTATCAAAATTTTTTTTAAAGATTTTACAATTTCTTTTTCATCAAATAGATTTTCAATTCTTTCATATCATGCTAACTTTTTTATAGTTATTGTTACATTTTAAATGATTTTTTGATTTTTTTTTATGTTTTTAAACTAATTTTTGTTCATTTAAATGTGAACATGACAAATCTTAAGTGAAAGGCTATACATAAAGGTGACCTTATTCATTTTAGCACTTTAGATCCTAAGAGAATGGCACGCATGAAGCAGAATGCTAGGAAGGATCATGTCATCTACCCTAGCCGTGTGCAAGGTACTTAGTGCCGAGCATGGATGAAACCCCACAAGAAGCGTCGAACTACAAGCCACTCTTCAAGACAAAACTCAGGTGAACACACACACTCTAGCAACATTCCATCATGGGGGAATGAAGCTTTACAATAAGAGAGAGATGTAACACAAGAAAGGCAAACTTTCCCTCCTATGCCTGATGATGAGCAACCTTCCCCTCCTATATCTGATGATGAGCCCCCACCTAAGACATGATTCAAGGCAAGGCCCAAACAACAAGGATGGAGACGCTTCATAATGGCATCAATGTCAAATTTAGTGGAATCCTCCAATGAAGAAAGAGTTAAGGAGCCACCATGGAACCATGATCATATCCCGGTGAACCATCGAGTTACACAAGTAGGCAAGGCACTACCTATAGGACAAGGGCAAAGACCAACCGATTAAGAAAGAGAACAAAGTCAACATGCATATATGGGAGAGCATGTAAACAATGAGGAAGGACCATTTAGTGTGCCCCAAGAAGAAAGAAGAACTATCAACCATGGTAGACAACAAAGACCACAACACAACATTCCTCTAAATGCAAGAGCACCAGAAAGGTGTAGAAAGTAAACCAAAGCCTTTGTAGAGATTCGGCATTATCGAAAGTATGCAGAGCTTCTTATTCCACAAAGGTCATTTGCAAAAGTTGTGAAGGAAGAGCTAGTCTAAAGCGATTGCGCAAGACTTGATATTCAAGGTATAGTCATTTAGGCACTTCAAGAAGCTGTAGAGGCATATCTAATATCAATTTTGGAAGGCTCAAACATGTGTGCTATCCATGCACAGAGAGTGACAATACAACCTAAAGATATGTAGCTAACTAGAAGGATTAGGGGTGAGAGAACTTTTTGTATACCCCAACTGATTAATATGATCTTCTTCTTATTTATTTTTTTTCTCCAAAGTGTTTGTCTCTTAGTCTACATGTTTTGAATTCTATGTGTCTCCTAAGTATCTAAAAGTATCTCTATGTCTTTGCACATAAGTCTCTTAGTCTTTCACATTGTTTATGAAGTTAATAAAATATTTCATGGACATGGGGTGTGTATTTTGTGCTTAAAGTGCTTGCAATGGCCAAGAATAGCCAAAACAAGGCTGGCCACAAAAACATGGGATTAGGCCCGGCAAAAGTTTTGTAGGGCCCCATCCTGTGTTTTTGTGGCATGCCTTTTTTTTTGCTATTCTTGGCCATCAAACCACAAGGCATGATAATTGGAGCATATGATTTGCTTTATTTGAGGTGCAATTCATGCAAACCCTTTGTATAAGATAGCCATAAATGTGATGCATACTTACATGTACTTATACCTTGATGCATGTTTATATGCACCCATAAGAGTCCAAATGTGCTCTAGTCTGCTCAATAAGGCCTAGGAATGTCAAAAGAAGGCCTACCACAAAAACATATAATTGTGCCCTACAAAACGTTTGCAGGGCCAAATCACGTGATTATGTGGTAGACCTTTTTTGGCAATTCTAGGCCACAAGGCATGATAATTGGAGCATATGTTTTGCCTTATTTGAGATGCACTTCATGCAAAGCCTCTGTACAAGAGAGCGAAGAGCTTGATGCATGTTTTCATGTGCTTGTACCTTGTTGCATGTTTATATGCACTTATAACTATGAAAGTGTGCTCTTATACACTCAAGACGGCCTAGGAATGCCAAAAAAAGGGTTGCCATAGAAACATAGGTATGCGCCTTTAGAAGCCAATTGCGCAACATAAAATTCAAAGAAACATTGATTTAACTATGCAAAACATATGAAGCATGTTGTCAAAAACATAAAGGCACGATAAACAATTGAGTGCCCATGGGAATTAAAAAAAGCATAATTTCTATTTTAAGTGTTTACAATCGGCTCTTGGCATTGAGCCTCTCCACTGGATTCTTTCTTCTTTGGAAAGATTGTGGCACTTGGTAAGTCAAAACTGATTGGGATATTACATGGGGGCCTATCAATCCAAGACCCAAAGCAATTCCTATTTGACCTAATATTTTTCCTCTAAAGTTAATTCCTAGGGTAGTAAGGGCAAAGGAATTCTTAACCAAAATTACATAGTTAGTCACTTGCATTATTGTAGATAGGCACAAAATTTTTCTCAAGAGCATCAAACACCAAGTCATGAAGTGCCCTTGAGGGGAATAGGCCTTGTGGATAATTATAGAATCTTCCTTTGGTAATTTTCCAATGTACTTTGCCATGGAAGAGCCACTACCATGAGCAACCCGGTCACCACCACTCCTTGCTATGAATTTATTAACTTCAATTGCTTCCTGTGCATAGACATTAATGAGTACAAATATGAAACATACCCAATCATATATGGCATTAGATACTTACATCTTGAAGCCTATCTTCTTCTCCTCTTTCCATTGCATCTAGAGGAATGGAACAGTGAGCCACGCCCATTTTCTCCACAATAGGGGATGTTGCAATCTTCTTCTCAAAAACATTTTTCCTTATTGCAGCCAAATCCTCTTTAATGGCATTTTGGTTAACATCACTCAAAATCTCCTCACACACAAAGGCAATAGTGTTTGCAACTGAATCACCAAATGGAATGGTTGATTTTTCAATTATATGGAAAGATTTTTCCATGGGAACATCAGAGGTTGAGCAAAAAATACTAAGGCATTCATCGAGGCATAGACCAAATGCCTTCACAATATCATGTAAGAATAAGAACTCTTCTCCATCTACAAGCACCATGGAAAATATTTGCATCTTTACCTCTGGTAGAGTGGGTTCCAAGGGCTCCAATTGGGAGGGTGGACAATCTTGTGAACTAGTAGCTTCATTCAATTTGTCCATTCGGCCATGAGGAAGTTGTCTACTTATTCTTTCACTCTCTTCTAATAAGTTGAGAGCTTCTGTTTGCGGTTCCTTTTTATCATTTAAAAACCCCCAATAACAAGATGGGAGGTCCATGGGTGTAGGTTTAGGCTCCTTGTTGTCAAAGAAGATGGTTGTTTGCAATGTAGGATAAATATTCTCTTCCCATCTTCCTTTTCTTTTTTAATTGCTTGATTAATGGTATCATGTCATCTAAGAAATGCCTTGCATCCTCAGCAACAAGCATGAAACACTTTAGAAACTTTGCAAAGAACTCATCTCCTTTATGGATGTAAAAAATTAGGTCACCAGGGATCCATTTACCCTCACATGTTGGAATATCTATGGAGGATAAAAAGATATAGAAATCCATATAATCAGTAATCTCCTCGAGTGCATCAGAATTCATGGCTAGTGTCCCTTCAAGACTAGGACTCTACAGAGTAGGTCATACAAATCTATATGACCTTCGTAGTTTTTATTATCTAAGAACTCCATGAAAAGATCTCGAGGAGATTTGATGGGACTGGAAGGTATGGAAGCAACCATTACGTGTAGGCATAGTATTCCATGAAAAGATCTCGAGGATATTTGATGGGATTGGAAGGTATGGAAGTAGTCATTGCATGTAGGCATAATATTCTATTGTCCTTGCAAGAATCTCTAGCCCTTTGTGAGTGCAAATGTGAGAAATGAGAACATAAAACCCATTTTTATAGTAGTTTCAAGTTTTTAAAGTGACTAGGACCACTTTAAAAGTAAAAATAAAATAGTGAAAATTGAAAAAATGAGTTTTTGGTCACAAAATAAGGCACATGACACCAAATGATATCAATATTTTTGTATTAAAGAAAATTTTTTAACATAACATAACAAAAAACAACATGAGCTGCCCCATTTCAAAGTAGTGAACATGGACTTTTGACATTCCAAACATTCTAAAATTACCATTACAAATAAGAAGGTATACACAATATCCAACATATCTTGTTCATCCCAATTTTTACAAGTTTCTTGCAAGTGCAAAAACCATGAGGTAGAATGATCAAGACCCAAAAAGTGACATCATCAGGTTAGTAAAGAGCTATGCCAATGAGATTTCACTTCTATCTTTACTCCAATCTGTAGGAACTTTCATTTTGTATTCCAGTCTTGTTCCCACCTATAAAGAATTTATACAAAATTAAAGTTATAAAAGTGAAATAAGCAATAATGAAAAGATTACTTATACAAAAGCACAAAACATTTCTCACCTTATGTCCTTTTATTTTGAGGATAGAGTTAGTCCCTCAAAGGCCATAATCAGCGAGTGCTCTCTGAGATTAGCGAAGGTCCAATGATAATTCACTAAAATAGTTTCCATTTCATTGTTGGGAAATTTAAGCTTTATTTCAAATGAATGCAAAGATCCCTCTTAACTTTGTAATAGTATCCATTGGCCAAGATTTCACATCCAACGATCATAGTAGAATCTTATGTACAATGAAGTACGTTGTTTCAAATATCAAAATCCTATGCATGTTCCACCTATTTACAAATATATTTATCACCTTTTGCAATTCCATCTATCATACCCCAATTTTCACCTAGAAGACTTTTGACTTGCTCATGTGTGATATCCTCACACATGAACATGGTGGAACTCTCTTGGAATGAGAATCCTTGAAGCAAATATGCAAAAAAATGGATGGGAAAAGACATGTGCAAACCTACAGATCTAGACACTTTTGTGAATTTCAAAGAGTTATGTATATCCATTACCATCTTGTGCTTTAAAGATGATATGGACCATATATCAGGTTTTGGCACTCTAAGCTAAAAAGAGAATCTACTTCAACGTTATATCAAAGTAGATAACTTGCAGGGTTGAAGGGTTCCAAAAGCTTGCTATTTATGGACTAGGTTCCTCTCAAAAAAATACCTAGTGCTCACTCACAGATTATAGTTCACCCGAGAGCTTTTAGAAATAGCTAAATGGATACTTTAGCTCACTAATAGAAGTTATTTCACTAATTTAGCATGAGTATATGATGGGAAATAGTATTAAGAAGTTGGCGTGTAATCCTAAAAGATGATAGTGAGCAGACATAGGTTACTTGCAAAGAATGTGTTTGACAATGTAATGAACCAAATGAGGTGACAATTGATATGTAGCAAGTAAACAGATCAAGATTTTAAATTTAAGTTGAATCACAACTAAAAAGTGAGTATACATAGAGAATGTGACTGATCAAGATCACTAAAATGAAGACTTTGCAATAGACAATAGTCACACAGAAAATGACTTGCACGAAATGAATCAAATGTAAGTAATTATGAAAGTATGATACAAGGGAGATGATGTAGGCTTACACATACATATGTGGGATTAGTGTAGCCACAATCTTGAAGCTCAATGACTCCTTCTTCTCTGCTCTTGCCCGTGACTAAAAGTGATGTAGTTTTATAGTCATGGAGTGAGTTTGAATTTTGAATCTACCACCTAAAAGTGTTTCTACCTTTTTGGTAGTCATTGATTTGATTCTAATAAATTAGGTGGGTGTGACTTGCAACTCATAAAGCTACAAGATTCCTCCAATCAATCTATTTTACTTTTATCTCAAGAGTTAAACTCTAAGATTTTCAAGAGGTGTTCATATATGTTCCATGAGTGATCAAAAACTTATGTGAGATAAGCATTTGATGTTTGGTGAAGCATCAAGGCTTGCCAAATGTACCAACAGCTCCCCCTCGAGCCTAAGATGCTTGAGTCTTCAATCCTTAGGTATTTCCTATAATCCAATCATGGATTTGAACCTGTTAAGCTTGCTTCCATCTAATGATTTGTTCATCATGTCTGCACATTGCATATGTGTCGATACATAGGACAATCGTATCTCCTTGTTGGCAATCTTTTCCCTGATAAAATGATAATGGACTTGTATATGCTTAGTCCTAGCATGAAAGATAGGATTCGCAGCTAAATGAAGTGAGCTTATGTTATCTCCAAATATAAATGGAGTGCCAAATCCAACCCTAAATATGTGTATAGGGCCTTGATCCACATTGTTTCTTGTGTTGTTTTGCCAATCCTCCATATTCAACTTCAGTTGAGGAAAGAGCTACAGTAGGTTTCTTCTTTGAAGACCAAGAAATAAGCTTTGTATTGCAGAAGATAAATATCCAGATGTACTTCTCCTATGATCTTTTGAACCTTCCCAATATGGATCAGTGAGTGGCTTCACATTTAAATTAGATGTGTAAGGATAATATAGACCTTCATTAAGTGTTACCTTCAAATACTTCAATATCCTTTTGGCTACATCCATGTGAGATTTCCTAGGAATGTGCATGAATTGGCTAAGCACACTTACTCCATAGCAAAATATCTACCCTAGTTAGGGTATCATAGTTCAAGCTTCCAACCAGACTTTGGTATCTTGTAATGTCTTCAATTAGTTCTCCTTCATGAGCACTTAATTTGTGATTGACCTCCATGGGAGTACCTACAACCTTAGTGTCTTGCATTTTTAACTTTGCAAGCATGTCCTTGATGTACGTCCTTTGTGTAAGGAACATTCCTTCATCTATGTAGACCACTTCCAATCCAAGAAAATAAGTGAGCAATCCAAGATCACTTATCTTGAATTCTTCTTTCATTTGGGCTTTAATCTTCCTGATTACATCATCATCATCACATGTAAGAATGATGTCATTTGCATACACATACAATTATACAACTTTAGATTTACTTTTCTTAATGAAAAGTGAAGAATGAGCCTTGCATAGTTTGAATCCTTTGTCCTACAAGAGTGTAACAAGTCTATGGTTCCAAGCTCTAGGAGCTTGCTTTAGTCCATAGAGAGATTTCCTAAGTTTGCATACATACTCAGGGTGTGATTCATCTATAAATCCATGAGGTTGTGCCATATACACTTCCTCTAAAATCCAACCATTCAAGAATGCATTTTTTACATCCATCTAATAGATGTTCCAATTCCTTGAAGTAGCTATACTCATGAGAACTGTGATTGTTGGCATCTTTTCCATAGGAGGGAAAGTCTTCTCATAATCTATGACTTGGGTTTGAGCAAACCCCTTAGCCACAAGCCTTGCTTTATACCTATTTATGGCATCTAAATTCTTTTTTACCTTATAGATCCACCTAGATCCAATGACCTTCATGGATGGCTTCTTGGGAATTAGGTCCCATGTCTGATTCTCTTGGAGGGCTTCTATGTCTTCCTCCATTGCTTCTTTCCACTCTAATTTCTTGTTGGCTTCTTCAAATGTTGATGGCTCCTCTGAGTTGATATCCTGAGCAATGTAAATTGAATGGTTAGTGACTAGAGGGGTGTCAAATCCATACCTTTCTGGCTTCTTCTTTTCCCTAGTTGATCTCCTTATTGTTTGTTGAGAAGATTCTACAATATCTCTCAATGCCTTCATCTTCTCTTTGTCTTTATTGTTCCATGCCTTGATGTTCCTCTTTGGTGCCTTCTAATCATCATCAGAATCACTTGCATCTTCATGTAGTTGATCATTTACATTTTGTAATGATGGAAAGTCCTCTAGGTCATAAGGTAGCTTGAATTTCCTACAATCATCTTCAAACCAAGTTGTTCTCATCAAAGACAACATCTATGCTAAAAATAAAGCCTTTAGTAATTAGATTATACAACTTGTACCCTTTTTTATTTAGATAATATCCAATAAACACACATTTCTCTGCCTTAGGATCTAGTTTACCTCTAATTTGTGATGGAACATGTCCATAGGCTATGCATCCAAATATCTTGCAATGATCAAGGCTAGTTCTTCTTCCATTCCAAGCTTCATAGGGTATCCCATCCAATGCCTTTGATGGGGGTCTATTAATGACATAGGTGGCTGTAGAAACAGCCTCGACCCATAGATAAGTGGGTAATCTCTTCTCATTAAGCATGGACCTTGCAGCTTCAACTATGGTCCTATTACTTCTCTCTCCCACTCCATTCTACTTTGGAAAGTACTTGGTTGTGATCTCTCTCTTGATGCCCCTATCTTGGAGATAGGAATCAAATTTATTGGAGAAACATTCTCCCCCTCCATCTGACCTTAGCCCCTTTAATGTTTTTCCTATTTGATTTTCAACAAGAACAAGATATTTCTTGAAACAATTGAATGCTTCATCCTTGTGCTTCATAAAATATAGGATGTTCCATCTGCTACAATCATCAATAAAGGATACATAATACTTGGAACTTGAAATTGATGGTTCTTTGTTAGGTCCCTAAACATCTGTGTGGACTAGCTCCAATAGGTCACCATGGATGTAGCCTTTCTTCATAAATGGTTGTCTATGTGACGTTCCAAATTGACAAGCACTGCATTTATATACCATATGTTGCTTGGATACATTAGGTAGGCCAATAACACTTTGATCCCTGAATATTTGCTTCAACGTTCTTTCACCAATGTGAGCTAATCTTTTGTGCCACATCTCTAATTCTGATAGGGTTTGTCCTCCATAATTGAATAGAGCTATATTTCTAGTATCTTGCAATTCAAACATAAAGAGTCTACCTGAATTGGGACATGCAACAGGCACTACAGGGAAGAGGCTTTGAACCCTCACCATCACCTTGGGAGGCATCTTCTTTATCCATTGCATCAAGCCTCTTTGGGTGCTCAATTGACGAAGCCTACCATACATAATCCTTTATTGTCTAGTCCTCGTGATGAGGTGCATGCATGGATGCCAAAATGCCCTTCAAGCTACTCCTATCAAGAGTTTGTTGTACTATTTTGAGATCTACAACAAAGATAGGATGAATAGAAGGATTATATTCAATGGATTTATGAATGCCTACTTCAAAATGGCTAGGAAACCCAAGAGATGTTGTTGGTGTGCTCAAAGAATGATATTGGAGGTGCACACTGCCAAAGAAGGTCAATTTGGAATGGATAGAGATTCAGACAATCAAAACCATCAAGACTCTTTGGAGCATCAAGGTAGCATATAGTTAAAGATTGTCAGATGTCATACCTGCAACATCCAACATAAGTGATGCCTACATATGGATGTGGGAGATGCATGATGATCATCAAGGCAACGAGAAGTAGCAAGAGAAGATGATGCTCTCCTCTATGATATCCTATGTTATTTAGCAAGGAGGATTTATGGCCTCAATTTCCTGATTTGAATGTTTTTAAATTTCTATAAGAATCTTCATTTTTGAGAAGAATAATGAAGGGTTAGGGGGTCAAGCTCTTGGAGCATAATCATATATATATAGAGAGTATTACATATATACTCTCATCTTGAGTCAAGGGTTCCCTCAAGATACAACGAAGCATAAGCTTTAAGCATCTCTAGAATAGTTCTTTTGCATGATTTTTACATTAATTTCATGTGCTATTTTGATAAGTAGCCATTTTGGGAAAGGGAAATGAAGAGGAGTTTTCCATAGATAAGTGTGAAAGACCATGCAGTCATATAGTATAGTGCATGGAATTGAATTTAAAGTCAAGAATTTCAAAGATTGGCTCAGTATGATGGGAGTTTGAAGCTCCACAAGACCTCCTTCCATCACTATTTGAGAGAAATTCTAGCACCTATATTTAGTAAATTCCCATTTTTGAGGAGGGAAAATGAGGTGCATTAGGTACAGATGGATGGGAAAACCTATACATATTGAGAGTACATCATATGATCTTCACAATGGAATCATTAGGTTCATCAAAAGGATAATGTAAGGAGGACTTTAGCATCCTCAAAGACCCCCTTTTCCACACTTTATGGAAAAAAAGTCAGTGCTAATTTTAGCAAAACTCTACTTTTGGGAGCAAGAAAAGAGATACTCTAAGAGGATTCCCATGACTTAGTCCCATACATGCATTAAGTATGCTATACATATTACCATAGGGAACTACAAAATCCAAGAAAAAACCACATTTGGAGTGGACTAGAAGCTTGGTAAAATCTCCCGTCTAACTTTTTACAAGAAAGTAGAAATCTTGATTTATGCCTCTTTTGGGGAGAAAATTATCATACAAGAAGGGAGGATTTGGAAATATGAAAGTAGGCCCAATCATCTTCATATATTACTCTCTGAGGTTATGGAGATAATTTGAGGATTCGTTTGACTAAAGAAAGCTTTTAGGCACTTCAAAAATCATATTTTTTACACTTTTTCCAGCCCCTCCACTAGTCCACTAGTTTGGCATATCACACTTGGAGAGCCCATATCTTGGACTACAGAACTCCAAATTGGACATGCTATGGCTTGTTTTGAGGAGGAAAATATCTAATTTCAATTTATGAAATGAAATTTTGTAAATTGTTTATTTTTCATCTATGTATAGGTTTGCAAAGTTTGAACCATTTTCGACAACTACCTTCTGCGAGCCATATCTTACAAACAAGGAAGGCAATTGAAGAAATTTCACTTTGAGCCACTTGAGCATTATGTATATTGTATTTTAAGAGTATTTGCAAGTCTTAAAAAAAAATAGGTCTAAAGATGGATTTCACATGCATTTTGTCAAACCACCTACGAGAAGTGGACTCACTATGCCCCTTCATTTGTTCAGTTGTTCTTTCAATTAGTTGTTCCTTCAATTAAGTCATGGAAGGGAGACTAGGCCTCTCTGAACTTCCTCTTATTAGAAAAAAAAAATCATTGCTACAATTTTTGTTGGTGCAATTCACAAGCCTACACATTTGGCTTGTAGTCCATACACATATGAAGATGCATAGGAATCTATGCTAGTGGTTAATTACCATTTTATCTCCTTGTAAAAGTCATATTTGACTTGGAATCTTTGTAAACACATACCAAAAAGAACTCGTGGAAAAGTTAGCTTTGATTGATGGAATATCTCCTATAATGGAGGAACACCTTTTTAGAAGAGAGCCAAAATTTGAATTCAAATTCAAATTGATGGTGAACTCTTATAAACTCTAAGAAAAAGTCGCGGGTAAGCTAGTCACTTTCCGAGCTCCTCATTATCATTTCTGACTGTGTGAGGTCTACACTCTAGCCCACACCTCTCTACACCATTAGGCAATGATCTTCATGCCTATGGCATTGTATACAAGTGTTCATTAATACATATATCTACATTGTTCATTTCTGAGTTCTCTATCATAGTGTCTGAAAGTCTGTCAACTTTTGGAGATCATATCTCACTCACTTCTTGACCAAATTCAAAGATCTATAGGTTGTTGGAACCAGCTCAAAGTATACTACACGCTATCAAAATTTTAAGGATTTCTATTCAGCCATTTCAAAGAAAAGTCCATCGACGTGATCATTGGTCGAAGTCTGCAACATTCCTAAAATATTGAGGGTAAAGGTTTACTTGCTAAATTGATTTCTCTGAGTATAGTTAATCTTTTTAAGTGATTCCACTTGGAATGGTTAGCTTGCTAAGCTAATTAGATAGCCTAAAAGGAATTTTTCCAATTCCTATTGTGCTGGTCATATTGAGTAAAAGATACAGCAGGTGTAGTGACAAAAATAGAAGGCTTTCTTGAAGACTTGAAGTTCAAAGTTGTCTGTTTTGATTCTATCTTTTCATACATCATTTCCAAAGTACATAAACCATTTTATGGTGTCATTGGAAGGCTAAAAGGGTCCACTTATCAACTCTGAAGCATCAAAGGGCTAGTACAAAGCAAGATTTGGTAGTACCTACTCATCCTCCTGAAGTATCCATCCATCATTCCCAACAGTTGTATTAGAGCAAGTTAAGGTAAAATGGGAGATGGTTTTCCTTCATTTATTGATAAATTGGACACGAACAATTATCAAGCATGGTCTCTAAGGATGAAGACATACTTACAAGGAAGGAGTCTTTATGGATACATCTCAGGAGATGAGGAATTGCCCTCATTCAAAACCAGAGGACTACCAACAAAGGAAGAACATGAAAAGCTCAACACATGGTGTGCC
Source organism: Ceratopteris richardii (assembly GCA_020310875.1). Classification (NCBI taxonomy): domain Eukaryota; kingdom Viridiplantae; phylum Streptophyta; class Polypodiopsida; order Polypodiales; family Pteridaceae; genus Ceratopteris; species Ceratopteris richardii. The sequence continues at coordinate 69,336,212 of CM035429.1, read as the reverse complement.
AAGGATGCATTAGCAAGGTCTTACTTACTCAACTCCATCTCTGATTTTCTTTTGCCACATATTAGAAACTGTAAGACATCCCAAGAGACTTGGGAAACCTTGTCATCCTATTTTTCTTCCAAAACAAGATCCAAAAAAAACCAATTGTGGATTGAATTCACCACACTAAGGAAGCAACCTAAGCAGGCTATTTCAGAGTTTGTGACTAAGATTAAAGATCTAGCATATCAGTTAGCAAGCATAGGAGAAGAGATTGAAGAGGAGCAGATAGTAAGGCAAGTGATCAATGGGATTAAAGCTAATGACAAATGGGAAAGCTTCACCACTGCCATGGACCTATACATGGACATGCAAATTCCAGATCTTACCACTCTCATGGGGCAATTGTTCACTCATGAAGCCAAGCTCAACAAGAATGGAGACTCATCCAAAGGTAATAGCTCTTCTGCCCTATACACTGATAAGAGTAAGTCTAAATTTAAAGGGAAGAACAAAAAGATAGAAGATGAAGGCACTACCTCCCAAGCCAACTATGCAGGGAGAGGTAGATCATCAAGAGGAAGGGGCAAAGGAGGTAAGCAAGGTAGGGGGAAGATCCTATAAATGCAACATTTGTGGTTTATCAAATCATACTACAGATGAGTGTTTGAGGAACTACACGAACCGGAGAGGAAGAGGATATCAAAGAGGTGGATACTCACAGTCAAGAGGCAGATTCAACCATCATCAAGGGTACACCAACAACTACAACAATAACTACAACAACAACTACAATGGCAACTACCAAGGAGGATTCAAATCCAGGAAGGACTACAACAACTATACAGAAGAGCAAGATGATTCTCTTCTAATTATGAACATGACCTCAAAACCAGGTACAAATGATGACCATCTCTTCTACATTGACTGAGGATGCTCAAATCATGTGGCTGGCAATGTAGCTCTACTCTTTGACCTTGAAGAACCAAAAGGTAAGCATCAAGTACAAATAGGTGATGATACCAAACACTCAGTAGTTAAAATTGGAAATGTTAAGACTTCTGATGCAAATCAAAACTTGTTGAGTAGGGTACTATATGTACCAACCATTACAAAAAACTTGATGAGTGTTGGACAAATTGTGGAAAGAGCCTTGTAGGTCAGATTCAACCAATTTGAAGCATTTGTGGAGGATCCAAGGCATGGGTTCAAGAGAATAGCTAAAGGAGAAAAATCAGGTAGACTTTTCACTTTTGAGCTAGAAGATACAAAGCATATTGCACTATACAGTTACAAAGATCAAACACTTTCAGAGCTTGAGATTTGGCATAAAAGATTAGGGAATGTAGGAGAAAGAACCTTGAAACAAATATGCATGGACCAATGTGTGCTTGTAATACCTAATGTTTCCAAACAACACATGATATATAAATGTAGTGCTTGTCAGTTTGGGAAGTCTCACATGTTACCCTTCTCAAGGAAAGGCTACATGCATGAGGACTACCTAGAACTTGTCAATACAGATGTATGGGGACCAAGCAAAGACCCCTCAATCTCAGGATCAAGGTACTATGTATCTTTTATTGATGATTATAGCAGGTGGACTGTATTGTACTTTATGAAGCACAAAGATGAAGTGTTCAACTGTTTTAAAAAGTATCTTGCACTTGTTGAGAATCAGACAGGGAAGAATCTAAAGAGACTAAGGTCAGATGGAGGAGTTGAGTACTTCTCCAATGAGTTTGAAGCCTTCTTGCAAGACAGAGGAATCAAGAGAGAAATCACCACAAGGTATACTCTTGAACAGAATGGGGTCGCTGAGAGAAGAGATAGGTTGATTGTTGAAATAGCTAGGTCAATGCTAAATGAAAACAAATTACCTAACTACCTATGGGCAGAGAGTGTTTCTACTGCCACTTATCTAATAAACAGGTTACCATCTAAGCCCCTTGATGGGATGACCCCTTATGATGCATGGCATGGTAAGAGACCCTCACTTGATCATTGCAGGATATTTGGATGTGTAGCATATGTACACATTCCTTCTCACATAAGAGGTAAGCTAGACCCTAAGGCCGAGAAGTGTATCTTTATTGGATATGATCTAAATCAAAAAGGATACAGGTTCTACAACCCTTCAAATAAGGGATTCATGGTTAGTAGAGATGTTGTCTTTGATGAAAATGATTCTTGGTATGAGAATGAATGCAGGAAGTTCAAACTACCCTATGACCTGGAAGAGGATTTTCCAAGTCTTGCTAAGGAGGAACCTACTCAGAATGAAGACACCAATTCAGATGATGAAGACATTATCAATCTTGAAGAGTTCAAGGCATGGAAGTCCAAAGGCAAACTCAAAATGAAGAAGCTTGAAGACATACCTGAACCTTCAAATCAATCAATCAGAAGATCACAAAGGGAGAGCAAAAAACCTATCAGATATGGGTATGATATCTCTTGTTACTAAACACTCTGTTTATCTTGCCAAAGATTTGTCAATTGAAGAACCAAGATCATATGAAGAAGCCATGACCAAGACAGAATGGAAGGAAACTATGGATGAGGAGATTGAAGCACTCAAAGAAAGTGACACATGGGAACTAGTACCAAAGAAAGAGTCCATGAAGGTAATTGGATCCAGATGGATCTATAAACTCAAAAGAAATTCTGATGGTTCAATAAACAGGTACAAAGCTAGATTGGTGGCCAAGAGTTTTGCACAAACCCAAGGCATTGACTATGAAGAAACATTCTCACCTGTGGCCAAGATGCCAACCATCAGGGTGTTGGTGAGTGTGGCTGCATCTAAAAATTGGAACATGTATCAATTGGATGTAAAAAATGCTTTCTTGAATGGTTGGATTTCAAAGGAGGTATATATGTCACAACCTCCTGGCTATGAGGATCCAAACAGGGTAACATATGTGTGCAAATTAAATAAAGCTCTTTATGGATTAAAGCAGGCACCTAGGGCATGGAATCACAGGTTAACCACATACCTTCAAAACCAAGGTTTTGTCATGAGCAAGGAAAACACTTCTCTATTCATCAAGAGAAGTAATTCAGATGTAATATACCTATGTGTATATGTTGATGATATCATACTTACAGGTAATGATGTCAACGGAATCAGAAAAATCAAGAATCAGATGATGAAAGAGTTCAAGATCAAGGATCTTGGATTATTAAAGTATTTTCTTGGACTTGAGTTAGTCTATACTAACTCTGGAATCTATATTACTCTGAAAAAATACATACAGGATATGTTGAAGAAGTTTCATTTGCAGGATGCCAAACTTGCAAGTACTCCAATGGAGGTAAACCTAAAACTAAGTGCCCATGAAGGTGATGAAATTGATGATATTATAGGTTACCAAATTATAGTTGGAAGCTTGAACTATGCTACCTTAACAAGGATAGATATTGCATATGGAGTATGTATATGTATATGTATATGTATATGTATATGTATATGTATATGTATATGTATATGTATATGTATATGTATATGTATATGTATATGTATATGTATATGTATATGTATATGTATATGTATATGTATATGTATATGTATATGTATATGTATATGTATATGTATATGTATATGTATATGTATATGTATATGTATATGTATATGTATATGTATATGTATATGTATATGTATATGTACATGGTTATGTATGTGTACATGGTTATGTATATGTACATGGTTATGTATATGTACATGTATATGTATACGTACATGTATATGTATACGTACATGTATATGTATATGTACATGTATATGTATATGTACATGTACATGTATATGTATATGTACATGTATATGTACATGTATATGTACATGTATATGTATATGTATATGTATATGTATATGTATATGTATATGTATATGTATATGTATATGTATATGTATATGTATATGTATATGTATATGTATATGTATATGTATATGTATATGTATATGTATATGTATATGTATATGTATATATATATATATATGTATATGTATATGTATATGTATATGTATGACACGAGGAAGGAGATAAGGAAGAGAGCTCACACACACACTCTCACTCTCAAGGAGAAGCACACACACAGATTGAGGCAAGGAAGAATGATCTTCTTCTTCTTCTTCTATTACATAAAAGGAATGTACAAGAATGACCTAAAACAAGAATACAACAAGTGCAATATATAAAGATCAGTACATAAGGAAAAACCTAATGTCCGCGAATGAGTGAGCTCGCAAGAAACAAATGTGCCATCACTCTCGGTAGATAAATCTAATAAAGCTCAATGAAGTATCCCTGACATATACCGGCGTGACCACTATACATGTCAGAGAAACGAAAAACTGGTACGTGTCATCCTGGATCATCACATGTTGAGCTTGATATCTCAACACTCCCCCTCAAGCTCAACGCCATATCCTGTAATCCAAGCATCTCTCAAAACTTTTTTAACTTCTCAGCTCCAAGTGCTTTGGTGAAAATATCAGCAACTTGCTCATCTATTCTCACATAAACAAGATCAATATCACCTGCTAATACCTTCTCTCTGATGAAGTGATAATGTACCTCGATATGCTTTATTCTAGCATAAAACAGGGTTCCGTGCTAACTGTATGCTGCTAAGATTATCACAATAGATAGTGATAGGCTTTTGCACTTCCACACCTAAATCTGCAAGTAACATCTCCAGCCATGATGCCTCACATGCTGCCATTGCAGCACCTCTATACTCAGCCTCTGTACTCGACAAAGCAACAGTGGGTTACTTCTTGCTGCTCCATGTAATAGCTGCACCTCCAAGTGAGAAAAGAAAGCCACTAGTAGATCTTCTATCCGGAGTACTACCAGCCCAATCTGCATCGGTGTATCCATGAACCTGCAACTCCACACCAGCTTCATAAACCAATGCATAATCCAAAGTAGCACTCACATAACGTAGAGTGCGCCTCAGAGCATCCAAGTGTGGCTTCCTAGGAACCTACATAAACTGACTTTCAAGTCCAACAGTATAACTTAGATCAGGCCTTGTAATTGTGAGATATATAAGACTTCCCACAATTTTCCTGTACATAGTAGCATTTTCCAATGCTTCACTTGATGTAGTATCCAATTTCAAATTCTGATCTAATGGCATAGAAATTGGCTTACAATCAGCCATACCATACTTTTGCAGCATATTCAAGGCATATTGCCTTTGCGACATCCATATACTTGTTTTTGTATGTATAAACTCAATGCCCAAGAAATAGCGGAGCACACAAAGATCTTTCATGTCGAATTCCTGCATAAGAAGTTTCTTTACCTCTTTGATGCTTTCTTCATTATCACCACCTACAATCAAGTCATCAACATAAATAGCCACAATAGTGATGCCATCATTAGCCTTCCTTGCATATAGTGAGTGATCTGCATCACACATAGAGAACCCAATGCTGGTTAAGTAATCAGCAATCCTTGCATGCCATGCACGAGGGGCTTGCTTTAGCCCATACAAGGCCTTTTGCAACCTGCAAACATATTCTGGATGCTTTGAATCTTCATATCCTTGTGGCTGGTCCATATATACTTCTTCCTGTAACTCACCATGTAGAAAAGCATTCTTCACATCCATCTGATGCAAAATCCATCCTTTTGCTATAGCTAATGCAACAAGTGTTCTGACAGTAGGCATTTTAGCTACAGGGCTGAATGTTTCCTCATAATCAATGCCATGTGTCTGTGCATAACCTTTAGCTACCAATCGTGCTTTATACCTGCTTATGCTACCATCAGCATTATGCTTTACCTTGTAAACCCATTTGCAGCCTATGGATTTCTTTCCTTGTGGCAATGGAACCAACTTCCATGTATCATTTCCATAAAGTGCAGCCATCTCCTCATCCATAGCTTTTTCCCAATCTGCATTACTAATTGCATCTTCAAAACAAGAAGGTTCAGCATCTTGTATTACCTTTGTCATGTAGGCACAATGGCGAGCCATGTAACTATCATATGTCAATTGTTGCACTGAATTATGCATCCTCCCAGATCTTCTTGGTCCTGGGTCACTTCTTCTTGTATCATCTGCATGTGCCCTTCTTACTCATGGAGTCTTCACAGAGGGCAATCCAAGTTCCTCATCAATACTCTTTTCTGAACCACTTGAATCTCCATCAACATCTTCAAAACCTGCACCTGTTTTACTACCAGCAGAAAGCTTTTCTTTACCTTTCTTGGATGTATTTGATGAATTTGCCCGACTGAAATTTCCACGCAATCTTCCACTCCATGGATTTGAGTTGGAACTATTGCTTGGTGATGCATCCGATCCACTCAAAACTTAAGATTCTGCACTAGATTTTTCAGCATTTTCTTTGTCATTTGGTTCAAGATTCAATCCTTCTTTGGCATCTGCATAGAAGCTTGACATTTCATCAAATACCACATCTCTGCTCACCTTCACCTGTCATGTGAGTGGGTTATAACATTTGTACCCTTTTTGCTCAAGGGAATATCCAATGAAGACACATTTTTCTACTTTCGGATCAAGCTTCGTCCTCAACTCATCTGGAACATGTACATATGCAATACAGCCAAAAACTTTCAGATGTGATAAGTTTGGCTTTTAACCTATAAACTTCTCTTCAGGTGTAACTTGATGTACAGCAGCAGTCGGAGTTCTGTTCATGATGTATACAACAGTATGCACAGCTTCTGCCCAATAACAATGAGGCATATTCTTCTCAGCCATCAAGGCTCTTACTATTTCTGCAATATGTCTATTTTTGCGTTCAGCAACACCATTCTGTTGTGGTGTGTATGTGCATGAAAACTGACGCAAAATTCCATGATTTTTTAGAAAACTGCTGAACTCATTTGACATGTATTCACCTCCTCCATCAGATCTTAATGTTTGAATGTACTTCCCTGTCTGCTTTTCCACCATAGCTTTAAAATTCTGGAAGTGAGTAAACACCTCGCTCTTCTCTTTCATGAAATATACCCATACTTTGCGTGTATGGTCATCAATGAAAGTAACATAAAACCTGCAACCGCCCATAGATGTGGTCTTTGTTGGACCCCAAACATCTGTATGTACTACTTCTAGTACATTCTCACTAACATGCTTCATGTGGAAATGATGCTCTTGATTGTTTACCAAATTGACATGCTGCACATACCTTTTGCATTTCTGCAACTTTGAAATTTGGTAGTCCATGGACAATCTCCTTTGACTGCATCAGTTTCAGCCTTTGCAAGTTTGCATGTCCAATCCGTTTGTGCCATATCTCTATATCTACAATAACTCCTGCACCTTTCGCAAACATGGCTGCATTCATTTCAGGAAACTTCACATTTAAGGTGAACATCCTACCCACTTTGTTTCCTTTGGCAACCAATCGTCCATCCTGCTTGTACTCTTCTACATATAATCCATCAGCATTGAACCTGACTTGTAATCCCTGGTCAACCATTTGTCCAACAGAAACTAGATTCTTCGTTATATTTGGAACATGCAGCACATCAGCGAGATGTTTTACCTTTCCGTCCTCCATAGACAATGCTATGTTTCCTGTATGCTCAATAAGATGCGATGTGTCATCACCTGTTTCAACATATCCAGGAACTGGCATTTTCTGCAAACTACTAAACCATTCTGCATGACTGGTCATGTGATTTGAAGCACCTGAATCAACATACCAGACATTATCATTTGATTTTGAAACACTAGCAGACATCGTATTCATCATGTGATGTTGAACCATAAACAGCTTCTCAGAATCATCTGCACTTGTGGATGCATAGTTGTTTTGCTGCCTTCTGTTATTTTGATTCTTTAACCTGCAATCACGTTCAAAGTGTCCAGGTTTACCACAATTCCAGCATCCTTTACTATCATTACCTGAATCATTTCTTTGGAAATTTCTACGACCTCTTTGGCTCCCCCTGCCTCGAAACTGTCCTCTTCCTCCTGCATGATTCTGTTGTTGACCTTGGTCTTGGTTACTGTTTCCTCTTCCACTTCCAAAACCTCTACCTCTGCCATTTCCTCTGCCAGAGTAGAATACTTGCTCAGAACTGGGCTTTCCTTGGGAGTTTGAATCCTCACCAAGATTCTTTTCTTCAATGATCAACATAGAGACCAAATCAGCAAAATTCGGAATATTTTCCCTGGTCTGTATAGAAGTTCTGAACTGCTTATATGCAGCTCCTAAACCACGAAGGCACACTTCCACCTTATCATCATCATCTACATTCACGCCAATAGATGCAAGTGACTCACATATGCTTTTGATTTTTAGAGTGTAGTCACTTACCGACATGCTCTTTTTCTCCAATGTATGCAGCTCGTTCTTGAGTTGCAATTTTCGTGCCTTTGTATTGGTCTCATACAAAGTGACCAAACTATTCCAAGCCTCTTTTGGAGTCTTGGCATCCTGTATGTGTCCAATCATGCTATCCTGTATGCTAAAAGATAGCCAATACATTACCTTTCGTGCTCCTTGATTCCATTCCTCATATGCTCTTAACTGTTCTGCAATCCGATTCCTTTCTGGTAACTACGGAGCATTTTCATTCTCTCCTTCGATGTACTTCCAATAGCCTTTTCCCATCAGGAAATTCATCATTCTGAATCTCCAAGCATGGAAGTTGTTCTTGTCCAGCTTATCGCTCATAAGCTGACTCATTCCATCTGCGTTTGCCATTTCTGCAACAATTCACAACACCGCAACACACTACAAGCAGCACTTCTACTTGAACACTGTCGCACTATGACGTGACAGTTAGATCTCAGAAAAACACAGTTTTCGTGTATCAACAGTACACGAAATCGCTTGAAATTCTGGATCTGGAATATATGAGTGTCGCCGAACACAACGCAAGTTATAGTTTCTGAAACTGACCTGGTTTTTCTGTGGGCCCCACCTTGCGGGCTCAAAACGGAGGTCGAGATGGCTCCGAAACTTCGATCTGACAAAAACAAGTGACCCTAAAGGGATAACTCTCGAAAATATTTTGAGGTCTTCTACCTTCACGGCAATTTTCGTAGCAAACGGAGGCCGTTTGTGAAATCGTGTTTTCTCCACGCCTTGCCGCGTAGTCTTCACCATCGCCTTCTCCACGAGCTCTCTACAGCCACGCTCGCTCTGATACCATGTCAGGAGGAAGGAGACAAGGAAGAGAGCTCACACAAACACTCTCACTCTCAAGGAGAAGCACACACACAGATTGAGGCAAGGAAGAATGATCTTCTTCTTCTTCTTCTATTACATAAAAGGAATGTACAAGAATGACCTAAAAAAAGAATACAACAAGTGCAATATATAAAGACCAGTACATAAGGAAAAACCTAATGTCCGCGAATGAGTGAGCTCGCAAGAAACAAATGTGCCATCACTCTCGGTAGATAAATCTAATAAAGCTCAATGAAGTATCCCTGACATATACCGGCGTGACCACCATACATGTCAGAGAAACGAAAAACTGGTACGTGTCATCCTGGATCATCACACGTTGAGCTTGATATCTCAAAAATGTATATGTATATGTATATGTATATGTATATGTATATGTATATGTATATGTATATGTATATGTATATGTATATGTATATGTATATGTATATGTATATGTATATGTATATGTATATGTATATGTATATGTATATGTATATGTATATGTATATGTATATGTATATGTATATGTATATGTATATGTATATGTATATGTATATGTATATGTATATGTATATGTATATGTATATGTATATGTATATGTATATGTATATGTACATGTACATATACATGTATATGTATATGTATATGTATATGTATATGTATATGTACATGTATATGTATATGTATATGTATATGTATATGTATATGTATATGTATATGTATATGTATATGTATATGTATATGTCTATGTATATGTATATGTATATGTATATGTATATGTATATGCATATGCATATGTATATGTATATGTATATGTATATGTATATGTATATGTATATGTATATGTATATGTATATGTATATGTATATGTATATGCATATGCATATGTATATGTATATGTATATGTATATGTATATGTCTATGTATATGTATATGTCTATGTATATGTATATGTATATGTATATGTATATGTATATGTATATGAATATGTATAGGTATATGTATATGTTTATGTATATGTATAGGTATATGTATATGTATATGTATATGAATATGTATGTGTATATGTATATGAATATGTATGTGTATATGTATGTGTATATGTATATGTATATGTATATGTATATGTATATGTATATGTATATGTATATGTATATGTATATGTATAGGTATATGTATATGTTTATGTATATGTATATGTATATGTATATTTATATGTATATGAATATGTATGTGTATATGTATATGTATATGTATGTGTATATGTATATGTATATGTATATGTATATGTATATGTATATGTATATGTATATGTATATGTATATGTATATGTATATGTATATGTATATGTATATGTATATGTATATGTATATGTATATGTATATGTATATGTATATGTATATGTATATGCATATGCATATGTATATGTATATGTATATGTATATGTATATGTCTATGTATATGTATATGTCTATGCATATGTATATGTATATGTATATGAATATGTATATGTGTATGAATATGTGTATGTATATGTATATGTGTATGTATATGTCTATGTATATGTATATGTATATGTATATGTCTATGTATATGTATATGTATATGTATATGTATATGTATATGTATATGTATATGTGTATGTCTATGTATATGTATATGTATATGTATATGTGTTGACAGGATGCGGGAAGAAGCAAGTATGGACACACATGCAGATCTAGCACTGAGGCAACCCTTCATTTTTTTCAAAAACCCTCACATCATTTTAACGTGATTCTCATCACTACAAACCCTTGTAAATATCATTTCACCTTTTTGTAGCTCCATTTTGTACAAGCCGAGGAGTTCTCGAGCTTGGGGAGCCTTAGATGTAGTCGCCTGTCAATTTTCTTAATTTTTAGATCTCGTTTGGGCCCTCAAACAAGCCCCGGGACCTAATTTTTAACTAGGCCGGACACTAGGTCTGGACAGGGCCAAAGCTAGTCAAAAACTATAAATAGAGCTAGAGAGCTCATTTTTGGGGTTAGCTTCTTGTAGTTTGAGCTTGTATGAGAACTTTCTTGCAATAGAAGTGTTTCCATTGTCTTACTCTCTTTGTTCTTACTGTGTGTGCACGTGTGTGTGTATGTGTGTGCATGCTTGTGTGCTTCTCACTCACGCATTTGTGCTTCCACTTGCTCGTGGTCTTCATACCATCCTCATGTCTTCCCGGATTGACATTAAAGGAGGTGCTACTCATCACTGAGCTACACCAAATTTTGGCGCCGTTGCCGGGGATCGAGCTTTGAGGACGAGCGTGTGATGGTAAGACGTAGAGAGGACGCGTTGGAATGGTAAGTAGTAGGTAAATTTCTGATTTTTCTCCATCTCCATCTTCATCTCCATCTCCATCTTCATCTCCACCTCCTTCTCCACTACATATTCCCTCTTCCTTATCATTCCCTCATTTGTTGTGTGCGAGTTTGAGAGAGAGCGATTGTGCGTGCTTGCATTTGTGTGTTTTTTGCATGTTTCTTGCAGGTGGGAGCTCCATCATCATCTCCAGCAAGCTCAGCAGGTACAGAAATTGTCTGCACAGTCCCCGAGGCGTTGAGCTCGAGCTATCGCGACACTCCGAAAATTTCACCCAATCACGATTCTGAGTGCACCACGACACTGCGCAGGCCTAGAGCTCACAGGAACACTAGATAGAACAGGAAAATTCACCATATCCCGAGCTATCGCGACACTTCGAGGTATCACGACACCCCACGACCTATCGCGACACTTCAAGGTATCGCGACACTCCACGACCTATCGCGACACTCCGAGGTATCGCGACACTTCCGACCTATCGCGACACTCCGAGGTATCGCGACACTCCGAGGTATCGCGACACTTCCCACCTATCGCGACACTCCGAGGTATCGCGACACTCCCACCTATCGCGACACTCCGAGGTATCGCGACACTCCCACCTATCGCGACACTCCGAGGTATCGCGACACTTCCCACCTATCGCGACACTCCGAGGTATCGCGACACTCCCACCTATCGCGACACTTCGAGCTATCGCGACACTTCCCACCTATCGCGACACTTCGAGCTATCGCGACACTTCCCACCTATCGCGACACTTCCCACCTATCGCGACACTTCCCACCTATCGCGACACTTCGAGCTATCGCGACACTTCGACCCGACCTATCGCGATACACGGCCTTTAACGCATAAAAATTGAGGGTTAATTTTTTTTAGTGATTGGAAGGGTAGTTGAGCTTAAATTTTAGGCACCTTGGTATAACTTTAGAACCTTGGAAGTGGGCAAAAGGCCTAGAAACCAGAGAGGGATCTCATGAACCCTGAGTGCCTGTTTTGACCCTTTAGTGCCTGAATGGTCATAACTTGACCATACGAACTCCGATTGATGAGATTTTGGTCTCGTTGGAAAGCTCGTTGAGAATCCCACGTGGACCTCGACTGGTTTTTGTAAGAATCATACGCGGAGTTTTAGAACATGCATTATTAAGTTGACCTTTAGGTGGAGCTAAGTGGTTCTCAGATTCAGGGGGTACAGTGAGCTACTCCAAGGGGGCTAAAATTATTGAAGTGTGTCTTTCAAATACTTGTGGCAATAAAGCTATACTAACTGGTGAATTTTTGCAGGAACTTTGTGTGCACTCAAGGCAATCCAAAGCAAGCTAGCAAGGGTGAGTACCGAGCTTGGGAGAAGGCTTCCTGGGCTTGTGTAGCAGTTTGGTCAACCAGCTAATTGAGGTTGGAAGATCTCTCAACCCTCCTTTGTCAATTCCTAGCCTAGGCTAAGTACGACTTAGGTGTGGTAATTAACTAGGGCAACGTTAGGCACGAATCAAGTCCAAGAGAATTAATCAACCAAGTGCAAGAAAATAAATAGGTCTTAAGTGCGAAAACCCTAAGGGACAAAAGATAAACGGGAATCGATCACTTATCAAGTGCGGAAATTCACTTAAGTACTCCTGACGACGCAATTTCAGACAAGACGATAAACATAATATTCAACTAAAAAGAACAAAGTGATTGGTGCAAAATCAACCTGCGACGAGAGTGTGCTTGGGTTCCAGGGGGTAAATAAATCAGGCATATGAGCCTTAGATCAGGCAGACACTTAGGCCGAGACAGACAAAGCCTCAGATCTTCTGAAGGTAGTGTCAATCACACTGCCAGGTCTTGGGCCCAGCAGTTGAGTGATTACCCATACACTCCCAGATCAGAAACAAGCGATTCCGAGATGTCCTATCACATGGAGAGATCAGTAGGTAGTTCAGGGTTGGCTTATCTGGAAAAGCCAGAAGGGCCTTATAAGACTCAATTGGAATATATCAGGACGAATCGTCTAGGTGCTCGCATCTACGAAGACGGACTGAGAAGATCGGTGGTCCAGATTAAGAACCCCGATCAACCCCATGGATTAGACCACCCAGTATTCAAGTTTGAGAATGGAGCATACCTAGATAAAGAGGGGACTATTTATGTAGTCACCACTCTTCCTGATAGAACTGATGAGTTTGGAAATGTGATTGCGGAGACCGACATGGGGGATATAGAGCAAGGGAACTTAGAGAGAGAGCCAAGAACTCCCCGTGGTAAATCTGTCTTGACCAGAATCATGACCCCAGAGTGGATTCCACAGGATAATAAAAGCATAGACCTGCTTTTAAACCGAGAAACCGATGAGGCTTTTTGGAGATATAAATCTTCTCAACCTCAGGAAGTGAGTGCCCTCACAATCTATGAGTTTAAAGATCCTGATAGCCCAGGCCAAGTAACCTACCTAGACAATGCATCAGAGAGAATCTTCGTGGTCACTGAGCATGGCAGACATGCCTACACATGGAAGGGTGAATTTGTTTTTCCCCAACCTCCTCGGACTAATGTGTCTTACAGTCACCAAGGAGCTGGGACCTCCCAAGCTCACGGAGCTCAAAGAGATAGAAGCAGAGACAAACCTGAGGTAAGTTTTGCCAACTCCCTGGGACGAGAAAGAACGGGAACAGAAAGGAATAGAGTGGAACCTGAGAGACATAGAACCCCATGGAATCAAAGGAATATTGATGATTTTCCTTTGCCAAGACCGAGAGAACACACCAGGACCCTGCGACCAACTCAACTGGTGAAGTCCATGAAGAACTATTTCGATGGCACGGGAGACCCTTATGACCATGTGGCAGAATTTCGACAGGTGTTGAAAGCTGAACAGGTGGAGGACCTATTCACACAATATAATGCTTTCGGTCTAACCCTTAGGAACACTACCCTTACGTGGTTCCAACCACTGAATGAGAGGCATTTCAGAAACATAGACCAACTCTTAGAGGCATTTATTGTTGAGTTTTCTAAGAGTGGAATCAGGCATAACACCTCCTCACTAATTCAAAGCTTCAAACAAACACCTCAAGAGACGGTCAGACTAGCTGGAAGAAGATTTAGACAATACCTGGAGAGATGCCCGATGCCGGAGTTACCCACACCAGCCAAACAAGTGGCCTTGTTCCTAGATGGATTGTTGAGCACTAAGCTCAGGTCGTATGTGTACCTGAAGGATCCCAGAACGATAGAAGAGTGCGTGCGCATGTGCATAGACATTGAGGACAATCTAGGTGAGGAATTGGAACTATCAAAAATCTATAAGGATTCGGATAGCTCTAGTAAACAGACATCTGGTCAATCCACATCCATCGAGGAACTTGCAGAGAAGGTAGCCCAAAAACTAGGTGTCTCTAGCAAGCAAATTCCGAGATTTGCCCCAGTTAAGCGGTGTTACAATTGTGGCGGTGAACATATGGCAAGTGTATGCCCCATTATGGCCCAACCCCAGGCGAATTCTAGTAGCCAATACTGCACCATAGAGCGCAGGTACACCAATCACGCGGCACAAGACTGCCCATATAACAAACAAACTGTTAGGCAAAATTATCCTCAGCCATATCCACAACATGGTAGGTACCAGAATCAGTACCCATCACCACAATACAATAGACCACAACAAACTTATCAGCCACCTTATCAAGGGCAGCAGAGACCTCAACCAGTCCTAGTGCAGCAACCCCCTGCTCCAACCAATGTGATCCCAGTGAAATATGCATCTACTGAAGAAAATCCGAATAGAGCCATAGTTCCAGTCACCCCATTACTATCAGACAGTGATCCAAGTGACCATAGTTTTGACTCCACACATATTGATAGCCCACATGCTTACTACATGCAGTCACCCGAGCATAACGAGTCATACTATTATGAGGACCCAAGTGAAAATAGTGGGGAACCTGAGTATTCTAATGTTATGTACACAAACCCCAACTCTAGACCTCAACCTAGGCAGGTACTACCTCCATTTCCTAGAGGACCATGCTTCAGGTGTCAGGGAGATCACCTTATACGTGATTGTCCACTACCTGCCCCTACACAGCCTCAACCAGTAACCGTTCAGGGCTTCTGTCAAGACTGCGGGAAAGAGCATCTCCTACGAGATTGCCCGAAGAACCCTAATAACATGCCTAAAATCACTCCTATCAATGTTGTTGGGTTAGTTGTAGACGCCACAGGGAGTGTGACTTCCACTGCACCTGTGCAGGTGATCACAAGAGCCCAGGCACTTCAACAACACCAAGGAGTTGGTCCCGAAAAAAGCCCCGAGGTGAGTGAAACAGAGAGCATACCCAAAAAGAGAACTAGCGCCTGGAAGGATAGTCGGGAAAGAATGAAGAGGCAATGGGCAAAAAAGATAAACGAACTTGAAGAAAGCGTGAGAGAAACCAAGGCAAAAATCACAGAGATCACATCTCAACCGCACTCCCACACACTTCCACCACTACCATCCCCATCACCCTCCATTTCTCCACCCTCTAATACACCCCTCGCAACCCACCCACCACCCCGAGTAGGATTAGTATTAGCTGACCCCACTCCTGAAGGCTTGGACATGATGTTCAAGGCCTACCAGGCTCGACTTCAAGAAGGGCCAACAGCTGCAAACCTAGACAAGAGTTACCCCAGAGCAGATTTAGAGATTGAACGGATGAAAATGTGCATGAAAATGGTAGAACAAGCTCAAGCTATACTTGAGACTAGTCAAAAGTTCAATCAGACAAACTCTGTCAAGCAGGATTTGCATTTCCAAGGCTTACTAGAAAGATTAGAGCAATTGGTAAACAAATCACAAGTTTCTTTACCTCCACAGGCTCAACCAGTTGTTGAAAGAGGAAGCTCACCACAAATGGGAGCTTATGTTCCTAATTCTACGGATACTGGAATACCTCCTTCAATACAACAGTACTCTCCAGAGTTCTTGCGGGAAATACAAGAAGAGAAATGGGCCAAGGAGAAGGGTGATTCCCCTCCCATTCCGGAGATTGATGATCTTCGTGATCAATTTCCCCAAGACATTCCCTCTATCTATGGGGATCAAGCAGAGCAACAAGAGGATGAGAGATTAGATTTTGAATCTAATTCTTTACAAGAGTTGCCTCATTTCACAGGCCCATGGGAATCTGAATCTCTCCAGATCAGAGCTCCCACGATATTGGTAAGAAATGAAGACTCAGTGATTCCCAGGAACACTGATGTTGTGAAGAACACTAAGGTTCAATGTCACCTCACTGTAGAGGAACTCCTCAAGGCAAAACCGGAGCTCTGGAATAATGTGAAGGATCAGGTTCCAGAACTTGAATCCGATGCACCAAAAGTAGGCTCTAAACAAAAAATACCTGAGGTACCTCTCGACAAGATAGGAGACATGAGCGAAGGTGAAGAAGGTAACACTTATCTTCCGATCACCTATCAAGGTTACACAACCAAAGCAATTGTGGATTCGGGTGTGGGTGTTGCGATTGCGACTACCTCCTTGTGGAAGCGATGGGGCAAACCCACCTTAAGACCAACGAGAATGAAACTTCAAATGGCAGATGGTCATTTTGAAAGACCTCTCGGATTGCTTGAAGGGATAACTCTAACCACTTGTGGTGTAGAGTTTGAACATACGTTTGCCATATGTGACTTTGAGAAGAATAATGTTTACGAGATGATCCTAGGAAGACCCTTCCTACGACAATTACAAATAGTACAAGATTGGGGAACCAACTCCTTGTACTTACAGCACTTAGGGGTCACCACCAAGGTCAATCTGAAGGATCACACCTTCAGAGATGTACCACCCCTACAGTGGAATCCTATCCACAAAGCGAAAGAAGACTCTATCTCCGTGCATTCTGGAAGTTCACCTGAACCATCCTGGTTGCATGAAGATACTCACTTGTGGATGTGCAAGGTCGCAGAGGAAGAGGAAAAGCACCTAAAAGCGAGAGAAGAAGGAACTTCCCCAGGAGATAGACCAATAAAAGACCTAGCCTATACACCAATGATATTTCCAGATGAGGAATTTGAGCCTCATGGTTGGGCAGAAATCTTAGCTACCATGGACATTGCAGTCAATGAGGAACAATGGACACCCCATTGTGATGAGGAGGGTTATGATATTTCAGTGTTCATGTGTCAGCCCTTGTTGGAAGAGTGTGATCCTAGTGAGTTCATAGAAGAAGAAGAGAATGACGATGATCTAGAATCCATTGTGATGGATACATACTTTGACTCAGAGGAACACTACTTAGAAGACCTAGGGGTGTTAACCCAAAAGGAAGAAGAACCCCTTGCGAGTATTAAAACGATAAGTTCAAAGAAAGGAAGTGAAGGAGGTCAAAAGAAAAAGAAAAGGAAAGCAGTGAGACAAGAAGAGGAAGAATCATTGTTTGAAGTACCAGAAAATTTCAAGAAATATGAAGTGGAAGACCGGAAAATTTTGGTACGAATGCCTAAGAGAGAGGCCATTATAGGAGAAGCATATGACAATAAAGAAAAGACCAAAAAAATTGTAGTGACCATTGAAGGGAACGAAGAGCGATGTACGTACATAGGAGACGACCTAAGTGCAGAAGAAGAAGCAGAGCTTGTAGCTCTATTAAGGGAATATAGGGATGTGTTCGCATGGCATTATAGAGACTTGAAAGGAGTAGATCCAGAGATTTGCTCTCATACGATTCCGATGACCGCTGATGCTAAGCCCACCAAACAAAAACCCTACACATATAATGACAATTATGCGGCCAAAATAAAAGAGGAAATTGACAGGCTGATTGAAGCCGGATTCATCTATGAGATTGAGCACACTGAATGGGTGTCCCCCATTGTAGTGGTGCCCAAGAAGAATGGGAAATTGCGAGTGTGCATTAACCTTAAAAAAGTCAATGCCGCTACGATCAGAGATAGCTATCCACTTCCAATCACTGAACATCTTTTGGAGCGTGTTGCAGGCAAGGAAGTTTACAGCTTCCTTGATGGATTTTCAGGTTACAACCAAGTAGCCATTGCCCCCGAAGATCAACACAAAACGGCCTTTGCCACAGAATGGGGAATCTTTGCATTTCGTGTGATGCCATTTGGGCTCACCAATGCACCTGCAACATTCCAAAGACTCATGTGTCATGTCTTCAAAGAGTTCTTGCGGAAGAGCTTAGAAGTATATGTGGATGATTTATGCGCCCATTCCCAAGAAAGAAGTTACCACATCCCTGAGCTCAGGCAAATCTTCAACAAGTGTAGAGATTATCGAGTGTGTCTGAATCCAGAGAAGTGTGTGTTCATGGTACGACAAGGTAAGATCTTAGGTCACATCGTTTCTAAGAATGGAATTTCAACAGATGAAGACAAAGTGAGAGCAATAGCAGAGTTGCCCAGACCAAGGAATGTTAAAGAGGTACAAGCCTTTATGGGCCATTGTGGATATTACCGTAGGTTTATCCACATGTATGCCATCATAGCTAAACCTCTTTATGGGTTGTTAACAAACTTTGAGTGGAACGAGGAATGCGAGAATTCTTTCAACGAGCTGAAAAGACGTTTGTGCACAGCACCAATATTGACTACTCCGGATTGGAGCAAACCCTTTCACGTCCATGTAGATGCCTCCAATCATGCAATAGGATGTGTGCTAGCACAACCCACAGGTGAAGGAAACCTAGATTTGCCGATAGCATATGCTAGTAGGCAACTAAATGCAGCTGAACGAAATTATACCACAACGGAAAGAGAAGGCCTAGGTATGGTATATGCTGTGAAGAAGTTTAGACACTATCTATTGGCCAATAAGTTCAAGTTTTTCACTGATCATCAAGCTTTACTATATTTGGTCAATAAACCTTGCAATACAGGCCGCTTAGTAAGATGGTTCCTCTTACTAATGGAATACGACTTTGAAGTTGTTGTCAGGAAAGGTAGAACCCATCTTAGGGCAGACCATCTTTCTCGCATCACTTCAGGAGAGCCACCGCAAGGAGTGTCTGATGAATTGCCCGATGCTTATCTGTTCAATTTAGAAGTTGTTCCTAAATGGGCAAATAAGTTGGTACCAGTCCTAACCTTCGGGCCTGCAAATAAAAATGTTAAGACAAGCAAAGAGGAAATTGTAAAATCGCTAAAGTATCAAATATTAGCCGGAAGTATGTACAAGCAAGATAACGAGGGCGTATTAGCTTGTTGTGTCGAGGATGATGAACATGCTAGTTGGCTGCAACAAGCCCATGAGGGACTGCTAGGGAATCACTACTCTAAACAACGAACCTTGCAGAATCTAAAACGCTTAGGAGTGTATTGGCCTAGCATGGACAAAGAAATACAAGAGTGGATCCAGAGCTGTCCAGGGTGCCAGGAGAGACCCCCAGTGGAGCATGCCACTCTTTATCACATGTCATTAATCCCAGATTGGAGTGCTCCACTGGTCGAGTTCATGAGAACAGGAACATTACCCAATCAGGCTAGTGTTGCAAGAAAACGGAGCATGGAGCAAGAGGCTCAAGACTATGCTTTAGTAGGAGACAACCTGTATCGAAGAGGCAAGGATGGTTACCTAAGACTGTGCGTACATGAATCAGACTACTTGAAAGTCTTAGAAACGGCACACAGCGGTGCTGCAGGTGGACACTTTGGGCCTGACAGAGTGATTAAGACTATTCTATTCTCAGGACTGTGGTGGCCCACTCTTCATATGGATGCACATACTTATGTGAAGAGTTGCGACACATGCCAACGTACCCAATATCCGATAAGAAAAGATGAAATGCCATTAAGACCAATGATGGGAGGACGTGCGTTTTCAAAGTGGGGTATAGACTTTGTCGGTCCCATCAACCCCCCAGCTAGGAACTCCCATGCAGAATACATTATTGTAGCCACAGATTACCTTACGAAGTGGGTGGAAGTAAAGGCCACGACAAAGAATGATGCTCAAACAACGGCTAAGTTCTTATTCGAAAATGTGTTCACTAGATATGGGTTACCAATAGAGTTAGTTAGTGATAGAGGTACACACTTCTTGAATGAGGTCATTGAAAATCTCCTTCAAGAATTCATGGTGGTACATAAAAAGTCTGCACCCTATCACCCACAAGCTAACGGACAAGCCGAGAGCACGAATAAGATCCTGTGTAACGTATTGACGAAACTGGTCAATAATAAACGCTCTGATTGGGACAAACAACTTCACCATGCTGTTTGGGCATACCGAGTTGCCTACAAAACGGTACTCAATGCCACCCCATTTCAGATGGTCTTCGGACAGAATGCAGTGTTACCACTAGATTTCCTAATCCCAGCTTTAAGAGTAGCACAAGAGCATGAGTGGAATGGACATGAGTTGTCCTCTAGGATCTTAGATCTAGAGCGTTTAGGTGAGACGAGGCTACGAGCAGCAGCAGGTATCTATGCTGCAAAGAAACGGCAAAAGGCATACTTTGATGCCCATGTGAAGGATAAGGGCTTGAAGGCAGGAGATCTAGTGTTAGTCTACACATTGAAACAACACGCAAGAAAGCTAGAAAAGAGAGGCTACGGACCTATGATCATTAATAGGATCTCCACGAGTGGAGCAGTACAACTAGCCACTTTAGAGGGGGAGGTCCTCCCAAACTATATTAGCGGATGCAGAGTCAAGCTGTATCAGGAACCCCTCACGGAGGAGATGCTAAGCCGACTCAATATTGCTAAGCAACGTAAAGAGGAGGAAAAACGAATTCGAGAAGAGGCACAGGCAGAGGCCTTAGAGCGTATCAAACGAATGAAGTTGAGAAGACAAGGAAGGGACCAGCCTATGACTAACACTGAAGAGTCTCCAGGCTATCACATGGCCATGTGTGAGGCTTCAGGTGAACGTATCCATAAGATAGTGGACCGACGACCTTTTGTGACCCTAGAAATAGGACAAAGAGACAGCACAACAAGTGTGAGGGCTTTAATTGATTCAGGAGCAGCCACAAGTGCAGTTCGGCTTTCTTATTGCCAGCAGCTGCAATTGGAGGTAAAACCCATAGAAGCCTATCTGATAGGATTAGGAGGTGTTGAAACCCCCTGCATGGGAGAGGTGGATCTTCCCCTCTACATACAAGAGGTCCTCATGCCAGTAAAAGTGCTAGTGTGTGAAGACGAGGATCTGACCGAACCGCTTATCTTGGGCCAAGACTGGATCTATGATCACGCAGTCAACCTGAACCTAAGAAGTGGACTTCTTCAGGCTTGGGTAGGCCAAAGTCGTCTCACGATTGAATTAGAAAATCAAGCACTCAAACCAATAGAACAGGCACCAACTCTTGGTCCCTCCAGGAATCCACACGAAGATAACCACGTTGTGCTTGTCCAAACTTCTATGGTGCAGAGGAATGTCAATCTTACTGAAGGTTCAGGAGCCAAGAAGGAGTTCCTAATTGATCCAAAGAAGATTCTAAACGAACGGACCGAACATCACTCTATACGAAGGAGACCGCTGATCAAGAGGGAGGAGCGCCAACCCGCGCAACATGGAGCATCTCGTGGCGTGAAGCAGATCTGGATACGCAAGGATGGGAGACCCATAGCTCCAATAGCAGATTCTCAAGGAGACAAGAAACGAGCCTCACCATCAAGGAACAAAGCTAAGAAGCCCCCTAGGATAACCCCTAGGCACACCATTTCTATTTGGGTTCCTAAGCGGTCAATGAAGGCCACCCCTAATGCTAGACAGATATGGGTGCCCAAGGCTAGCTTACAAGCCCAAATTACTTCACCTTCAGGCACTAGGATGAAGCAGCTTTCACAAGCACTCTTGGCCAACAACTCAGAATGTGACAAGATACCTACACCTCTCACTGTCCCCACTCCCATCAACCCCAGGAATGTCTGGAAATGGGTGCCCACAAGGTCCCAAATACATCACACTCTCAAACCGAAATCTTCACGTGTCCTTAGCTCTAAGAGCTACTACTTACCTATCAAAGTGTGGAGAATTAAACTGTGTACTAAACCCCCTGACCCTAATCTGTAAATCCGTCCACACTAACACAAAGCATTCCGAGCCCATTGCATCACCAAAGTATGCATCTAGGACGACAATGACCTCTAATCACCACTCACACATATCATAAACACCTCACCACTAACCACTGACCTCCGGAATTGTCATGTTAGTATTGTGAAGGGAACACCATTACATCTTGTTTCCTATGCAACACTAATGTGCCTTTCGTCTTCCAGCAGATAAGCAACCTACTCTCATGGCAACAGCGGCAGGCACAAGCTCTCAGGCAGGATCTGGTGCTCTTATCAATTGGGATGCCATGCCAGTGGAAGCTCCACCAACAGCTAGGCCTGAAGAATTCTTGAATGTGCGAAGGATTCCTATTCCAGATCCACCCAGTGGACTAACCGAAAGAGTAAAAGGGCACTCCCATTGGTTCAATGAAATGCCAGGGGATTTGGGAGACGCAGATCACATATGGGAGTCCAAGATGGAGTGTGGAGGGGTTTGGTGGACCTTCCAATTCTTTTCAAGAGAATTTGAGACCTTACAGAATGCAGCTCCACTTCAAGATATCTGGCAAAAGGCAGGACTACAAGCTTACTTCAGTGCAGCTCTACCTAAACCTGACTTCCTCAGGTGCTACTACTTGATTGCTACGTTGAAACCTACCGGGGATAAAGATCATTCAGGCACATTCTGGGTGCCCTCCTTATCCAATCTGGAGGAGATGAGGAAGTTTGAATTAAATGTAACGTTAATCAGGGAAGCCCTTCAAATGTATGGAACTCATGTGCCTTCAGATCGCGACCCTTTGATACCAGAATCAATGAAAAGCAATAGAGTCAAGAAGCTCAAAGAAATGTGCGCCCTCACCCCCAACATCGCCATACCTCTGCGGATGTGCCTCCAGCACTTCGCATTTCCCGCTCAGGACCGTTTCACTCAGCCTCACAAGAAGATATGGTACGGGTTGTATTTAGCAGAGACCGGAAGCTTGCCCATCAAGATGCCGGTATGGATCTTAGATCAGGTGTATGAGGCAGGCAAGCGGGGGGTGAGGAAGCCCACTTTACATGGGTGTTGTGCGTTGACGAGAATCGTCTACAGATGTCTGGCATATGATGTGCCAGTTGCTCGAGCCCTAAAATATGCACACCTGGAGCTGTTCAAAGGGCGAAAGTCAGGGAGTCAGCCTGCAAAAAGAATGCGTGGATCCCTTTCACAGGTCCTGATCCCTCCAGTAACCACCGCCGAAGTCTCCACTAGAGAGGAAGCCCAGGTGGCACCTATCACAATCCATCTCCAGGAGTCTCAACCAAGAGAGGTGGTACAGCCCACTCCTTCTGCCCCTCCGCTACCTACCGATGCAGAATTTGCAGCGATGGCCACCTTCACCGAGGACCCAAATTTTGATTTTGAAACATTTCTGCAGACGGCTCATCTATCAGACAGTGAAGGTTGCCCTGACAATGTCGATCCGGGGGCATCAACCCAAAGAGAACATGCACGAGGCGAGACAAGCAGTGTACAGGAGATAGGAGTGGCACGACTTCCTCAAAGACTAAGCACACAAGCTCAGGAGAAGGCACCAAGAGATAACCCGGAAGAGAGTGAAGACGAAGCCCCTGCATATACAGCACAGCTCAAACGACTATACCAAACAATCAAGCAGGTACAACGACGCCATAAAATGTCAGAAGAAGCAAATAGGGCCCTAGTAAACCAGATGTTACACTCAGAGCATATCAACCCCCAGTTTGTAGAATCGCTAAATCTTTTGGCGGACACCTGTGGCATCAGTGAAGCAATGAGAACCTTGGTCTATCAAGAGAACCCTGCTTATAATCAAAGAAGAATTGATACACGGCCGCGACAAGGAAAGATGATTCAGATGGAAGTATCTACCGCGTTAGCTACGTCCACATCAGAAGATGTTCACATGATTAGCCCTAGGCCCAATGATGAACCGGAGGACATTACGCATGCACCATCCCCCCCATCTTCTCCTATCCCACCCTCAGAGCCTCTCTCCACGTGTCTTTCTACACAACCATTCTCCTCCTATAGTGAGACCATTGTACACACCCCCGTGTCCACTTTCCTTCCTTCACCCTCATCCATCTCTGTCACTCAGATTTTTGAACCCCAATTAGGTCACCCTTCCTTCCCCCATGCCTTTGGACAACCATCTGTCACTAGTCAGACTCTTTCCATATCTTTACCCTCCACCCCTCCATTTCCTCCCTCCTAAACTCTACCTACCCCATCCCTTGTAACTGCCTCGGGCACCACACTAATCACCCAACCCTCCTTCTGGACCCAACTTGTAAACATTCTTCAACAAGTTGATGAACATAAGAAAAAGTCCCTTCCCCAAATTCACTTCCCCACATTCACAGCCACCACTATCACACCACCCACCATCCCGGTGTTCACATTTCACGAATCACACTCTCTCATGTCCGATCCCATGGACATCTCACCATCCGCTGGGTCACCCACTACCACTATTCTCACAACACCATCACAGGTTATTACACTCACATCACCACTTCCACACACGATAGGCACAACATCCACTTTTCCCATTCCCACTTCCCAACCCCCTGCATCTTCCATCCTTACCCCCGCATCCACCTCATTTAGTCTTGCACTCGACACGATGCTCGAAGCTGCCACTCAGCTTAAGCAGGAATATACATTATTGGAAGAAAATAACAAAGAGCTTTGCACCCTCTCAGCAACTCTCCAAGAGCGTGTCAATGCTTTGGAGTTCAGTCATACGGAGTCACAAAGCAAGATATCCGACCTCGAACAGGCAAATGCGCAACTCGAAGCGAGGCATATGGAAGAGAGCAAAGCCATGGAGGAACAGCTGCGAGATCAAATGGGCCGCAATGCAAGGCTTCAACGAAACATGGCTTTGCTACGACGACATCTGGCAGCAGCGCAAGAAGAGAACAGACGGCTTCAACAACAAAACCAAGAGAACCTCAAGGCGGCCATGGAGAACACCCCGGGAGCACCCATAGACCCGGTTAAATTTCAAGCTGTTCCCTCAGAAAGCATACAACAAATCTTGGAAACTTATGCCAATCTTTTAGAAGCACATGATTAGCTTGCCGACCAGCTGAAGGACCTACAGAGACCCCAAGAGTCTACA